>JAWWEU010000034.1:12678417-12776302 GCA_035583155.1 Acropternis orthonyx | reverse complement strand
GAGCAACCTGGGCTAGTGGAAGGTGCCCCTGCCCATGGCAGGGCATTGGAATGAGATGAACTTTTAAGGTCCTTTCCAACCCAAAGCATTCTGTGATGAGGCAGCTTTATCTCTTGCTGCTTAAATAAAGCTCATTTTTCTTAAGATGACAGTTTTAATCTCATTCAACGGAAAATTCTGTTCAACAGTATTTAATAAACCCAGTACTACCAAGAGACACATATACTACATAGAAATGATACCATTTATAGGAGCAACTTATATGGTACATTTTTCAAAGTCAGTGATTGATGACAGGCTTGTTTACTGCTCATTAATAAAAAATAAAGGCATCACTCCTGCTGGATACCACTAACGTTTCTTGTTTACTATTCTTTCCAATTACTGTAATTGACCTATAACTCACTGGAGTTCTGGACATTTATTCTGAACTTTGCACAGAATGTAGCAACAATCCTTCAGTGTGGCAGCTAAATATGCCAGGATTAACATTCTGCTAAATATGCAAAGAGAAATTACACCAGTGTTGTAAGCTGGGGGTTTATGAGAGGTTTTATGTAATTTGTGGATTCTGATCTGATCTGGGACAATATAAAGGGCAAGCAAAGGTCTACCACAAATGTGTATTTATCTCTCTGCTAAGCTGAAAATGAAAATCCTACCAAATCTAAAAGCCTGGTTGGAGAAAGAATTATGTAATAGTTTGCCATATTTCTATAGGCTCTTCTCATTTGATGTCAAGCAAAATACCAATAACTTAAAGTAACTCCACTTAATAGCAGGAAGACACAACCACAGGGGAATGAGACCATTAGTTTGATCACAGAGGGCTGCTCTTCCACCCCTCTTTTCTGGAAAGCTTCTCTTCATATGCGAGCTGAAACATCAATTCCTGACTCCTGGAAATCGTCAAGGTTTTTTGTGACCACTAGATACAATCACCTGAGAAATGCTTGGAACAAGTGACTGTAGATGAGACTCTGCCTTGAAAATCCAGACTAATTTTAAGCCCAGGGAGGAGAAACAGTCTGAGTACTAGAACTTGCATGGGGCAGCACGCAGCTGTCAGGCAGCAGGCACCAAAGCCCGACAGACAGTACTCGTATGACAGCTGTGGATTACCAACCTCTTCCAAAACTGGCCTAGCAAACATCCACATTGCACCCTGCAAACCCCTGGCAATTTAGTAGCTGCCTCAAATTGTTTTTCAAAGCAGATTTCTCTTTTTGCATGGTGATGGAATAAACACAAACTCTTCTAATTCAGTAATCAGGACAGATAATTACATCCTCTTAATTGTTTTCTTTTTCCAGCTTAGGTTCGTGTTGATGGGAGATGGTAAAATTAGTCCACGAGCCATCTGAAGTTTGCTGCTTGCTGATTAAAGCCTTAATTGATTCAGAATGTTTTACAAATCAATCTCTGAATTACTTCAGGATCATGGTGGCATATTGTAAAAAGGAATTCACCCCACCCCACCCCCACCCCCTCCTCTTGTGAATGAGAATCACATTCCCATAAATCCTTAACTGAATAAACAACTTGCTTACATTGTTTCAAAATTCACTGTTTGAGAAAATCAGAGGAAAACGGCAAAATGAAAATTACTTGCAATATAACCCGCTGTGACTTAGACAGGGTTCTTATTCCTTCTTAAGCTGACTGTGCAATTTTTGAATGGATTACATATGATACACTCTTGAGGAAAAAAGAAAAAAAAAAAGAAAAATATAGAAGTGTTAGTGCTGTCCCCATCTTCTGCAAAGCTCATAAAACTTTGATCTACAGTCCGATGGAAGGAATGCATTCCAAGCCAGATTTTTTTTTTTCCTCTTTCAATGCACTCCTTCTCTCAATCAGGATCCACACTTCTCATTGAGATTTTATATCACCTACGACAACACAGTTCTGGTGAGCTTTGCACGTTTCCAGCGACTGCTACCCAGGATTGCCTTCTGAAACACAGATTTTAAAGTTCCCTTGGTGATCAAGGATGAAAAGGAGAGATATCTTACATTGGTCTTAAGGGGCTCATCAAAAGGAACAGCTCTGGCTGTAAAGACAAGCCCCCTCCCTTCCCAGGGCTGAGTCTGCAGAGGTCAGGGGGACTATTAGACAATTTTGATGGCTCTCCATCTGGAATTGATTGTTCAATTCAGCTCACCTTTGCCTCATTCTAAACCACAGGTCCACTACACTTAAGGACATGGAGACCCCTTAAAACACACCACTGTACCCTTAAAAAAAAGAAAAGGGGGTGGGGTGTTTCTGTCATATTTCAAGAGCTGACAGGTTTCACAACCCACCTCATTTCTTCACAACCCACCCAGTTACAGCTGTGTTCCCCTCCTCATTTTTGTAACGGACCAACAGTGGGATGCTCAAGAGAGCGGAACTGCAGAGGGATTTGACACAGGCCAGTGTTTTGTTCAGTGACCATTTCTTCTGGAGTGAGAAGGTTTAGGTGGCACAGACAGGATTGGTGTTTGCTGTTCACACTCATTGACAAAACTTTCTACAAATCCCACATCTATGCTGCACTGTGAAGGTTAAATTTACTTTAGAAAATCTTTATTAAAAAATACAACTGAAAAACTTCCATACCACAAATACTACTTTGGTAAATCACTTCTGATGAATATTTCAAAAATACTACTCAGTTAAGGGTAAGGATTTATGACAAATGTATCATCTCCAGCATTAACACACAAATGAGGTTTGGTGTGCAGGGCCATAAAGTCTGTAAATATGGCATTAAGATACTAAGAAGTCATCAAGGTTGTTTGTGATATTGTGAAGGAAAAGCAAAATGAAGTACATAAAATGAGTCACACAACCCTAAAGTGAGATAATTGACTTGTTAAAACCCAGTCTTTTAAAAATTGCAATGAAGTCTTGTCAGCATAAACCTCTACTTCAAACACGCAGAAAATACCTTTATTGCTTTAAAATTAGCAAAATATAGTTCTGAAAGGAAGTTGCCTTAAAGAACCAGCATGTGCAAAGGCTGCAGGAAAACAGTTGGTCATTATTCACAGTAACTCGTACGTTTTAAGTTTCACAACTTGGAAATATTTTGACAAAATTGAAAACACCTCCTCTTGTATGTGCAGTGAAAGAATGAACCAAGAAAAACACCATCTACCTGCATCTGCTAGCCATAAACTCGAGATAAACAGTGTTATTTCATCCTTCTCACAGACGCTACAGAGTTTCATCCTGCCACACTAATTAGAGGTCTGTCACTTCTTTCCATTACAAACACCCTTTGAAAGCATTTGTAACAACCTTGTAAAAAAAGATTTATCTGTGACTTTTAAAAATTACACTGCCTTCTCCATCCTTAAGTCATCAACAAGCCCCCTCCAGCAGCCCAGCTGACTGTGGCAACACCGTTACGAGCTACAACAAAAATGCATAACCAGCCCAGCCTTGTTTCCACAAAATGAACTGTGTTAGACTCAAGGCAGGAACTCAGCAGTCACTACCAAGTCCTGAAAGATCTGCCACATTCCTTGTTTCTCCCCATTAGCCTAAGAGGTGGAAATGACCCTCTTCTTCAGCCAACATACCAGGTCTGTCAGCCACAACCTCATCCCAGCCTTCCTCTCCTCCACCTCTTTTGCAAGATTTCCTGTTTGCTGATGACAGACAGAGCCCATAGCGCTACTTTTAAAAGCATCCCAGGCCCTCCAGGTTACAACACACTGTATCAATCACATAAAAAAAGTGATCAATATCCTTCCCAAAAAGCAAGCGGCAACTATTAATCCAAACTCTATCAAGATGCATTGAAATATTAAGGAGCCTGGCCCATTGATAGTGTGCTTGTATTTCTTACAAGACACTTCTTGAACAGTTAAAATTTAGAGAATTAAAATTTACATGCCATCTTGAGGGTGGAAAAACATAATACTGTCTTAGTCTTATTCATTGCTTCTTTCAGTATTAAAAAAAATCCTCCTCTTTTTTAATTCTCCATAACTTCTTGGGTATTGGCTATTTGCATTACTTGTCTTTCCACAGTTAAAGGTTTGAGCACCTGGTTAAACCACCTCTCCCTTAAAACACACCTGTTGCATCAACTAGCAACGAACCAACAAGTTAAGTATTTTTTAGAAAATTTTTAAAAATGCTTTTATAGTACAAGTGTTTTTGCCATGGAAGCCACAGACCAGTACCTAAGCCATGGTTAGAAATAAGTATTACTGTAGTGGAATGAGCAGAATTCTCTATCAAATTTACCAAGGGAATATCTGGAAGTGAAAGAATACTAATTTAGATAAATCAATAAACAAAAAAACCCACCAACATTGCAATGACCACAAAATTCAGGTAAGCAGAAATACTGTGTGAAGGGGAAAGGGCTCCTCAAATGATTAAACAAATGATTCCTGTTGCACCCAAGGAAATAAACAATAATTGCAAAGCACATTTATATAAATTTTCACAATAAAGCCCGTGGTACTGTACAGTTAAGAGCAGATCAGATACGTCAGCATGATGTCTGAGATCAATACAGTAATGATACGTAAGCAACCATACAAAATTCTATTTGGAAGTATGAAAGTGGTCTGAAAGTGATGAGTCTATAATCACAATATGCACAAGGAAACAAACCCTCCGGCTCCAAGTTCACAAGCTCTTTAGACATATGTGAAAACACTCTGCATTTGTATTAAAATACACATGAAAGCAAGCAGGACTCCAAAGGGAGATATTTATTTCTCAGTTTTCTCTACCTTTATCTGTGTTTGCATCTGAAGTTTCCATATGAAATTATTGGAACAAAATGAACCTCAGATTTTTCAGCTAAAAAAAAAATCAAAACCAAACCCTTCCACATAACCTTTGCTTTGTGAGATAAAGATCACCAAATGAAATTAAGTCACTTCACAGTATTTCTTGGCCTTGTTCCAAGGTGATGTGGAAAGAAACGTTTGTCATAATCACTTACAACTGGAAAAGAACAGGAAAAGATCACTGTTAATGACTCAGCATCGCCTGGCACAGGGGACTTTGCAGACCTGTCACTGCTCAATGACAACAGCCATGGATCTGGGATAATGTGCTGTATAAAAGAGGAGTGAGATGCACCAAGTTCCCTGCACAGAGGAATTTACAGCCTAAAAAGGGAGATATTTCGTTCCACCTCCTTTGATACAATAAGCCCACTTGAATTATCTTGCTTCTTGGGGTTTTTTTTGGTTGGTTGGGTGATTGATGGGCTGGGGGGGTGGGGGGGGGCAGATGAGCTTGGCATGCCTGCAAGATCCCCTTTTCATGCAATTATCCTCAGCATATTCACTTTTTGGTTTCATGGGTCTTTTTACCTCGCTTTTACTGACCTGATTTAGTATTCATAATCACCTTGAAAAGGCCATCTGCAATTTTAATCACTCACTACCAATTACTTTCTTTAATAGCTCTGACAGTATCACTCACAGATACCTGATAAATCCACAAGGATGGCTGAAGGCAGCACAGGCTTTGCATTTTCTTTCCCAGCACTTACAGAAGGTACAACATAGATGGCTTTTTAAGCCTTCACCAAGTCTTTACTAAGTCAGGTTTATGAGCAGATCAAAATGCAGCCACCATGGAGTGAAAAAGCAAACTTTTCTTTTTATCCTTCCTTAGTGAATAAGGAACAAGTGGGGAATAAGAAGAACCACCACACACAACTTCTCTCTTTCCTTCTTTATCCACCACACAGTCCACTGCAGTATTTTCCCTATGGACAACAGCAGAAGCAACTTGTCCTCAGCTTGTAAAGGTATTTAACAACAAACGCAGCTGGAGAAAATTTAGTAACAATTTTGCACAAATAGGGCCTTAGAGACCAGGACATTGTCTGCATTTTCCTCACTGCTGTGCTCCGTTTTTATCACAGAAAGCTTCCAGTCCTTTAAAGACACACTATTTAACAATGATGTTGTCTCAGATTATAGGATGTGTAACTTTGTTCCCACATTCCACAGCTAGAACGAATTATCCCCCATAAAAGGGCAGAGTTCTGGATTATGGATTATTTTTAAAGGCTTTAAAAGTGGAGACAATAGTCTGCACATGAAAAGGAAGCAGCATTTCCATCACCTTACAGCACAGTCTGTAGGGGGAAAAAAAACCCCAAACACCCAGCCCCTGGATTACTGTGATGTCTCAGCACTCCCCAGCTGCAAAGTATAATCCGTGAAGGTGAGCGGTACAAAAGCGAGGGGTAACGAACATCCAGGGCTGGCAATTTACAGCTCCCACGGCACAGCCGAGGGGACAGGAAATCGATGCTGCTCTTGCACACATCAGGTGGAGCAACCCAGCTTTCAGCCAGCTCTGAGTTTCTCTTCCCATTACAGCTGGGGTAGGAATGACCAATTATTCTGTGTTACTTTAAAATTCCTAGCAAACCCTTACTAAAATCTAAAAGAAGAATATTTAGAGCTTTTCAGATGACCTTGAATCTGGCCTGTCCTGACTCTCCGGCGCGTGGGTTGCAGTTGTAACCACTCTTTTCCCATGTTTGTCCATGCACAGGCTGTCATCCTGTGCATCCTGCACTTCCACAATTACTTGAACACATCGTGTCTGTCTGGCAGAAGGATGCAACAGACATCCGAGGAGTTTCCATTCTTATTGAATTTTACTGCTTTATGATGTATATTGAGGAGAAATTAAAAACATCTTTTATATGAAGAGCTTTAAAAATTATAACCCTCAAGCAACCATATGTTTGTGAAAGCTCAAGATGAAAATTAGCTTTAGTGAATATGCTGGGAGGGCAGTGCTGCCAGGCAGACCTTTACCATGCATAAGACAAGAGTTAGGATATATTTAGGCTTTTGCAGTAACTAAGCACAAAACGTATTCTACTAGACATCTGTTTTGATCATATTTATTATTCCTTCTCTATATTGTCTATAAGACATTTCAAACTTGCCTAACACTACAGTCTAAAGAAGACTATCAAATAATTCCTAAATTACTTCTTTTTCAAATTGAAGAGCAAGTCCTTCTCCTGTGAATGAAAAAAAAAAAAACCAAACTACTCAACATGCTGCAAATGTATCCAACTAGTAAGAAATAAGATGCTCTTCATAATCTTCCCAAGCAAGAGCTTTGTATCTTTTCACCCCCTCTCACAGACCAGCCAGGACAACCCACCCATGCCATTCCAGACCAGCACATGTGCCACAGAATCAGAGAATCTCCTGAGTTGGAGGGGACTCACAAGCATCAAAGTCCAGCTCCTGGATGTTTTCATCTAAATATGGTTTTCTTCCTTCAAATAGCGTATTTAAGCTCAAGCTCACTTCAGCAAATTACAGATTCTTACTTTTTTTAGTGAAAAGCACCTTCAGAAACATTTAGCAACTTTAAATAAATGCCAATTATACTTCAAATACATCCCACCGTGTAAAGACGGGGAAACAGCAATATACTTCAAGTCAGCTACTTGGAATATTCCAGGAGTTTGGCACAGCAGAACGGGACTCGTACAAAACTGTAAGTTCATGTTCAAAAGGGGTGAATGAACACACCAGTCTCCAGTAGCTGTTCCTCCTAAAGCTGCAGGATTTTGATTCTGACAAACTGAAACATGAAGCCCTTTACAAATGCCTACAAATCACTGTTCTTCTGTGCGCCCTGGAAGTTTTTAGAAAGTGCAACTGGATCGGGGGTGTACACGATAACAAAAACAGTTCCAAGGAGAAGGCCGTTTGCCAGACTGACAATCCCTGGAAGCTGCTAGCATTGAATATTGCTTGACTTAAATCTTTTAAGTGTTATGACTTCTATTCCTGTCATCATATTATTCATCTGCACACTCAACACTAGTTTTTGTAACGTTATCAGTACAGATTAAAATGCTTCTCAAAGATCCCCCAGCACTACTTAGACTTTCAGGTGTGGGCAGGAGCTACTACTCTCATGCCAACAATTAGAACTAATCATGAGCACAAAGTACTTACACCAGAGTGAGAAAATTCACTTCTCACTGGACTAAAAGGGAAAAGAGAAACTAAATAGAAATATGTTGAAGGTAGAATGTGCTTAAATTGGAATTGGACTATACTATCAATTTTACCATTTTTTGCCCATGAAAAATGATTCAATCTTGAGGAACCAACACCATCTTTTTATGTCTGATCAAAACAATGTTTATTTCAACAGCTCCCTTTCATCTCATTCCACCCTGGAGTATTAGTACAAGATTGACTGAATCAAAACACTGATCAAAACCTGTACTTTCTTTGTAAATCCTGCAATATTATTTAAAAGCATTGTAGGTGGAGCAGTGAGATTGAAAAGTCTGTCTGTTGAACTAACAACACTTCTCTGTCCAGAAAAGTTTTCTGGCATTTCTCTTATGCTGGTCCTCCAACAAATCATCGTGGTTTGTTCAAGATGGCATTTTCCTGGCTGGCATGTATAATTGATGTGTGTCACATTTTATAAAATGATTGCAAGGTAAATTCAATTTTCTCTTTTCCTTGTTTGTGTCCTCTAAGAATCCCTTATCTCCACATATCAATTACAGAGCAGTGACAGAGATAGGATACAAATCACTCCGATGAATGTAATAGCAAAAGTGATTAGAGATAGGGAGAGATTAATTGCATGTGTCAGATATAAATAAAGGGGTTAGGAGACAACCCAGAATTTGGAGCGTGCGTGTGTGTGTGTGTGCGCACATTCCAGATCTTATAGACAAAACCCCAAACCTTATAAACACAACAAGTGTAACAAGAAGTCACATTAATATAACACATTTGATTATGGAAACTTCAGCATTTGCCACTTTTTCAGAGCAAAATGCATAATGTATGTGCATATGCTGAAGGAACAGACACTCAATTCGGGTGCAGTTCCACAGCTTCACCAGCCACCGAGGAGTCCCCATAACAACAGGGTTGTATTGTTGCATTTGGGAGAAAAGGATATAACTATTCTTCACATAAACCATGTATTTAAAGCTTCATTACATTTGTTGATGCAATATGATGAAAATTAAGTGCCAGATACTTAAATATATTTTATGCTGATTTGGGCTGTTTAAGTTCTCTTTAATAGGGAGACTGAAATAACCTTACAGACAGTTCACTTCATCATCTTTTCATTGCAACAACTACCAGCAGAGGAGACACTGGTTGCCCAGGACAGGGGCTGCAGCAGATCCACCATGTGTGGCAATAAGTGTTATCAAAAACAGTGCAGAGAAAAAGGAAATTGGAGACCAACAAATATTTCTGCTATTTATCAGGGAGAGCACTGATAGAATATGTGGAGAACCCCAAAGAAAAGCTCGAGCTGCCACAGAGGTTCCTTGGCTCACCCTTACGATTCCTGCAGTGTAGCAATCTATCATTTTAACCACAGGTTTCCCTCTACGTCACTCCAGTTAAAAGTGAGGAAAGTTTTCCTCTAAGGAGAAGAAAAGTAGAGAATTATGGAAGGGATCTGGCTGATGCTTTAAAAACCCAACAATGAAATCTAGAGTCCAAGAATGCGGATAAATCCTGAACATCATCTGTTATTTCTTTGTAATGCATATAAAATCAGTGTACAGTGTCACTTCTGCAGTAGATAATAGAGCAAACCATTGAGAGTATCAGCCTCCACTGAAATTCCCAGCTCTGGATAAAGCTTAAACTACCATTTGTTCCAATATATCAAACACAAATCTTTAACACTAACTCAATTTAGTCCTTTTTCTTATAACTATTATTGTTACTAAAATGCATTTGGCTTAAATACATCTCAAATAGCATGGTTAAGTTCCACTCTATTCTCAAAATAACAAGAAAAAAACCATCCCCATTTAAAAATGTATGTCCTTTAGAATCAGAGCAGACTGGAGCTACAACTACAGAAGCATTTAGACACTGTTTTACCAGGATATTAAAGGTGGCATTTACACAGAACGTGTCCTTAAGGGTCAGTTTTAAACCCCGAACATTTCTAGTCTCCTTCCAATTAACATTCTGCATAACAGAGGAACGTTAAGTGTCAATCAAAGCAAAAGGCACACATTTACTCATGTAAGCACACTACGATACCCTTCCTGGAAATCCCGTCTGCCAAAGAGAAAGCAAAACCTCTGAGGAAATGGGAAACAAACGTGATCATTTCAAAGAGTGACTTAAAACCAGTGCCCCGAGGGCTGAGCTGTGCTGTGTTGGACTTCCCCAGTGTTTGGTCACAACCTCAGGCAATCACGTACAACCATGGCACAGAAATGCAATTTCATCTCAACCCGTGTTCCCTTCTCCTGCCCTCACCGAAATAAAACCAAAAAATAAGAATTTCAAAAAAGCCTCATTGAAGCACTAATTTCACCTCAACAGCACTGACCTGGAGAGGCTGAGAGAAGCAAATTCTCTTGGCATGAACTAAAACCAGTCTGACAAGTCTATAGAGCTTGTGCGAATTTGACGTCAGAATAGAAATATCTGTTCCCTGGGGGTGCCAGCCCATTCCTTTTTTCCTTTTTCCTGCCTACACCTGAAAGCTGGAACTAGCTATGAAAAATTCATGCAGCAGAATGCTTCAAACATATCCATGAAGGATCCTCAGCATCTGCTGACTTGAACAAACCCTGACGGTTAATATGAAAAGTTTATGCTAGTGAAACACTCTCTTCCAGAGAGGCAAATGTCTGCCCAGAACATTCTGAGAACTTCTCTTCTTACCAAACCTGACAGAAGGATGTGAAGAGGAACATCCTACCAAATACACTGACAAGTAGCACGACATTTCCCCCCCACACCTCTTTCTTTCCTAACTACATAAAGAATGTTTCATTCTTACAGAGACTATAAGTGACGTAAACATCCTGTGCAATCCTGAGAACCTTTCTGTATAACAGAAAACCAAAACCAAGAACTTTGGGGCAAATTCAGTCCCTGTGAGCCTGACATGGAACTTTTCCCTTCTGTAAAATTTATGTTTTGATGCATTAAATTGAAGAACAAAATAGGCACCAACCAGAGACAAATGGGGTCTATTTAGCCTCATGTCAATGTCTGCCATAACCAAAGAAAATTCTTCTGGTTGCAAGAGGAAGTTGGGCAGAACAACATGACACCCTCACGCTTTAAATTAATTGCAGCACAACCAAGCCAGGAGTTTAATTTTCAGTCCCCAACTTTATTATTTTTTTTACTATTTTTTTTTTAAAGCACTGCCAGTGCCCAAGGGAAAAATTTATCTTCGTTGAATGATAATTGGCTTTATTATCTTTGACTCTTCAGAAATGCTGGCTGGCAAGGTTTTTAAAATTTTCATCAATCTTGTTTTCTGTTTTCACAAAGCCTGCATCAGAAAATGACATCAGGCTGCAGAACACTCCATATCTCCCAGTGTTACCAATAGGTCTGGAGACTATCTAATTTACTAATAAATCTATTGAGGCAACATGCATCTCAATATTTCACAGCTTAACAAGGAGGTCCAGGAGCAAGGCCCTGAATTGCAGTTCCAGACGATTAGCGCCACAAAACCAATTGAAGCAGGAGCATCTGAGCTGTCACAACAGCTTACACACACCCACCTCCTGCAAGCCTGCCATTTAAATCATTTACCGAGGCCCACTTGCTCAAATTCTTCAAAAAATGCCTCAGAAAGAGACACACACACACTGTTAAAGAGTTTCTAGGACTGGGCCAGTGGTGCTCACAGTGACAGAGTTGTACTGAAGTTAATAATAGAACCATCTCAGCAGGGCTCTACAAACTTCTCAAGTGGCACCAGAGTGTGGCCGTGGTGTCACATCACAGAGGAACAAGGACACGCTGCAGTAAATACCTCATCCAGCTCCTTGCAGCAATATAGAGCTCCCTATGAATCTTTCATTATTTTCCTCTTCTAATAAACCCATTTAAACTCTTGACTTGCACACCAGAAATCCTTGTGGTTTCATCAGGAAGCTCTTAATGTCCCTGCTCCCCCTTTCTTTCCCAAAACCCCTTCAGCCTACAGCAACATGCCAGGCATCACTTTGGTTTTTTTCTGATACGTTTTGGATATTTCTGAGGGGATTTGGTCAGTGGGGATTTTTTACAATTATTTTTGCAGGATTCCTGGGTTTGAATTTTTTTTTGTTCGGTTGTTTTGGGATTTGGTTTTTTTTTTAAAGTTCCATACTACAACCATAACAGTTTTGGTGCAGAGTTTCAGAGAAATTTAGCTGCTACACCAAGTATGGCCTTGGCCTTCAAGGAAGGAAGAGTTTTATGATGGCCTTACTTGAATGAACATTTCCATTTTTAGGTGCCCTGCCAACACTGGTAAGATCAAAAGAATGTCACCTTATTCCCTGACAAGGCAGACTCTTCAGGAAGAGACCTGACCATCTGTGCTGCAGTGTAGTCTGTGTGTGGGAGAATGGGCACATGAAAGAAAGAACCTAAAGAATTAAGGATCCGTTTAAAATACTATCCTCAAATCTGTTGTTTGAGAAATGGAAACAGGAAAAAACCATCTAGGATTTCCCAATTGTTATTGAAAAGCAGTATTGACATCCCAGAAGCTTGTGCCAGCCCTGTGACAGATGAATTCTCAGACCACTCTGGTCAAGTCAGGAAGTTCCAGAAATGTAGTCAATACTGAAATCCTCCAAAACAGAAATTGTGAATTTTCACCAAGGAGCAAGTGATGTATTTGAGTAAGTAACAACACTCATTTTGGTTTTTATTTCTGTTGCCAAACTCTTGACTTTCAGGCTTTCCGATTTTCCCAGCCAAAATTTTGTGTTATATACGTAAAAGCTTTAACATATGGTTAAAAAGGAAAAAAAAAAAAAAAAAGCAACCTTTTCATTAGCACAGTATACAGTTCAACTCATTTTAAGACACTTTAAATTTAGGACTGACTTATGACATCTCACACTAATTTCTGATGTGACGTTATTCCCAATATGCTGCCTGTTGGACATAACTTTTATTTCACCAAAGCCTGTCACCTCCGAGAGGATTTAATACTCTTGAAATCAGTGAAAATGTGACCACTAGAAAGAAACAGCCATGTTTTTCAAGCATAGTTGGATGGCCCTCACGGCATGACCTGGACTTTCAAGCTACAACACATGGTTGTAGGGCAGTTTAACCAAGCTGGGACTTGGCTGTTAAGGAAAAACACTGCTCAGTATTTGCATCTTGTCCCAGAGTGACCACATGTACTGCCTAATAAATCCTCAGTGCCTCTGCACTAAGGGGGTGTACAGACTCAACTGTCACAGCGATGCTGGAAATACCAACACTGCCTAAAGAGCTGATCATTTCCACTAAAGCAGGCACTCCGTTGCCTTCATTTTCCACGTCTCACCAACCTCAGAAGCAACAGTGACAAACCTGAAGGCTTTCTTTGGAAGCTATTTCCCAACTTTCCAGGATTAAGGTTGTAATCGGGGCGTTGGGCAGGTGTAAGAGCTCATGGTGCTGGGACTCAGGGAGTTTTAAGTTTCACAGAATACTCTGAGTTGGAAGGGACCCACAAGGATCATCAAGTCCAACCCGTCAGTGAACAGCCCATACAGGGATCAAACCCGCAACCTTGCTATTAGCACTAACCAACTGAGCTCATCTCAGGTTAGACTGACAAGAAACAAAATGTCTTTAGCATTAATACTTGGAGCCCTACTAGAGAGTTCATTGTGACTGGGGCTTTTAGACTGTTTTTGAAATGTGTTCAACATCCTCTAATCTCTTCATTCCATGTGTATCAAATATAGGTATTAATTGAAGGATAGCTCAACGTATTTTCCAGCTCCATTTACCTTCAGCCACAATTCTGCATTGACTAACCCACAAAATAAGGCCTTGTAGCTCATCTCCTGCTTAGCTCAGAGCCAGACCTCTCCCCTGCTGTCAGTCTTGTATTCTGGAGCAGAACAGGGCAGCTTACAGCTTTCTCAGATGGTAGAAATTCTGCAAATGTGCTTTTCTTCCAGGCTGGAGCAAATCTGACACCAGTCTCCTTCAAGGAATAACGAGCTGTGCATACCTAACGCTGCTCTCGGTGAATGACTGCCCTGGGAATTATCCGTAGGTTCTTTCCTTCTGCCCTCAATAACAGTGGCAGTGAGCAAGCTGAGTCATGGAGCAAGGTTGAACTCAATAATTAATATAGAATCTACTTGAAGAGAGATTGGATATTCCGCTTTACTTGTGGTTCATTTCCTTTCGGTTAAACTGGTTTTAAATTTTATACATGCCCTAATGGAAAATTACAAGTGTCATCACTCCTAACATCTGAGAAGATTCAGACAGTGACAATTCAATGTGGTATCCTCCTCACCTGGATGTACCTTTAACAATCTGTTTCCAACCTCTTCCTGGAATTCTTTATTACTCTTCCAAAACACGTAATTTTTCTGCAGCCATCCTCTGCATGTTGCTTCAGGACTGTATTTTTGCCTGACTATTTTCTGTTACTGGACCAAAAAGGTTTATGCACTTCTATGTAACGTATCACACACACTTCTTCCCCAGATCAAAGTTCAGAATGACCATGTTAATCTCATTTTCTTTAGACTCTAATGTCTTACAGCCAATGCCTTCCTTCAACACACATAGTGTGTGAATAATCCTGGATATCAAGGTGTCAATTTAAAAACCTC
Organism: Acropternis orthonyx; assembly: GCA_035583155.1. Classification (NCBI taxonomy): domain Eukaryota; kingdom Metazoa; phylum Chordata; class Aves; order Passeriformes; family Rhinocryptidae; genus Acropternis; species Acropternis orthonyx. The sequence goes on along the minus strand of JAWWEU010000034.1, from coordinate 12,761,685 downwards.
ATTGGCTGATATTAACATTAAAAGCAAGACCATTTTTTGCTTCCCATCTTGTCTCATCCTTCATGTTTTTTTAAAACCAATTTTATCTTTGCTATTTTCCACATTCCAGACAGACTTTGCATTCCTAGTATCAAGTCTGTAAGCATTTTGGAGTGTTTTCTTTTCCATATGCCTGTATTATGCTTTGCATAGCACTTGTTATGCATGCATGATCACAGACTGTTTCCAGCATTAATTAAGATATGAAATTATAGTGGGAAGTATGTTATTGGTCACATAATACAAACAATACAAATTTGCTTTAAAAATGAAATTACTAAAGTGTTAGCAAACCTCTTCATACTGTCAGAAATAATAATGTTTACAATCTACATGGCACAGTACAGCCAGAATTCACAAGTGGATTTGGAATATTATTTCCACTTCAGGAAGATACACATAAAACCCCTGAGCAGTTCATTTAGTTTAGATACTTATCTGGAAGAAAAGAGAGGTTTGTCTCTCCTGCCTGTCAAACCATCCAGCTGCACCCCCAGTTATCCAGCCCCACTAGCAGGGCTTCCACTGCCTGGGTAAGGACAGGTTTCCCTGGAATCCCACTAAGAGTTTCAGCTGAAAAATCACATTTTCTTAGAAATTAAATGTTTCACGGGACCATAATGTTTTCGATGACCTTCTGACAAACAAGCATAGTTCCAAAACCAGCTTGCCAGATTTCCTGCCCAGAAACCCAGACTCCCAGGTTTTGCTATTGTAAGGAAAGGAGCCAGCATGGATTGTCCCAAATCTAATGGCATCCAAGATCAAGAGATGTCTGGCATCTCATCATGCCAAGTGATCTAGAGCTGAGTCTTGCATCTTCTTGAAGCCCAAACCACAAGAGCAGCCTGTCAGTGAAGCTGCCACTGTCATCAGTGATGTACCCCATCATCTTTTCCTTGTCTGCAATCAAAACTAGAAACCCCCTGTCCCCACAGCAGAATGACATGCTATCTCCCTGCTACATTAAAAATACCTTTAGCAAATGCCTCAGAAAAGGAGTCAAACCATTCCACACGTTTCAAATATTAATTTTTCATACAAACAGATTTACTAAATGTTTTACAATAGTTTACATGTGTACACTTTTGCTGAATGTGCACGGCAGTGTATTTAGTGGGCAGTCATCTCTCTGACCCCAGTGCTCTGCTGCTTTCTCCCTCCACTTTGCTGCAAAAGCCACTCATGAAATACCTCTGTAATGGTGGTGCTAATACAATTTGTGTAACGTAAAATAATAAGTAATAACAACAAAATGCATGTTCCCCGGGACTCTGTGATAACTCCAGGTAAAAACAATGCCATAGACTGGGAATAGATTCATAAATAACTTTGCACTCAGAAGAGTGACTTGTTTACTTATGCACAATGGAGAACAATGTGTTATAAACCCCTGCATTAAAAAGAAATTATAATCACAACTCCACAATAAACAGTGAGGAATATCATCGTGTATCTGCCTGGCACAAAATAAACCACCAGACAAAAGGCTCTGAGGATGATTTGTCGAGGGCAAATGCTCTCTTAGGTCCCTCTTACTGCACAAGGAGTCCAGTGTGCTCCACACCAAGTAGGAAAGGTTGACCTCCTTTGAAGGTCCAACCCTTTGTTAGCAAGGCTCTTTTTATTGGAACAGCCTTTGTGAATCCTGTCTGCAGCCTCAGTGTGACAGCATATTATCCACAATTTGGATACTCACTCACTACGTTGAGATGAATAAAGGGACTTGTCTTGTTCTCCCCATTCTTTTCATTGACTGCCTGGACGTAGTAACCTCCTGCGTCCGTCACTGATGTCCCAAGGATCACCAGCTGATTCTCCAGCGTGATGGCTCTGTTTAGGACAGAGAAAGTTCACATGAATAACAGAAGGATGTTATCCACCAGGCAAAAAGCCACACAACACTTCAGACTTGACAGACTGCTGTGATATTCACCGGTCATCTAAATAAAGACGTTGCGGAATCAAAACCAGCCTCATTTCAAATACATTTACAGGACATAAAGATCTCAGATGCCTCGAGGCCTTTTCTCTGTTTAGATCATGTAATGTGTTTATGGTGACATGCAGAAAGCTACAACACATGAAACTAGGACAGTTTAAATGGCAATAAGAAGTTACACAAGAAACAACAAATGACACCAGAGACCAAGAGCCTGCAAACTGCCCCACTGTGGGCTGACGACAGTCCTGGAAACCATCAGGGTCCTGAAAAGGCAGTTTTATTGAAAACCTTCTCAACAAGTGAAAGACAGCCTATTAAAGAGTGACACCCAAGGAAAAACACATAGTTCATTGAAAAAAGAAAGTAAAAATCAAAGGCAGCAGAACCTCCAAAGGTAAACTTTCTGTATTTATGGCATCTCTAATTATCACAGCCCCACAGACAGGAATATTGGTGAGGTAGAGCCAGATGGCTAAACAGAGACGATCTGTGTGTAGACAGGGAGGGAAGAGTTTTCATTCAGCCTAAGCAGGTAGGAAAGCACAACCCTGTGGTAAACAGGAGTCAGTAAAGGACATTTTAGAACACAAGTCTGTTCTTAGGGCAGCTGCATAAATGTCTCTAAACTCCCTCATAGGCAACATCACCCACCTCCTTACTTTGCACTTCACGTATATTAGATGCTCTTTTCTTGCCTATAAAAGATACAGGACTAACCTAGAGAGAATACATAAAAATTTAAGGGCTTGACAGGACAGGATGCAGGAAGCTCAAAAATCAAGTAAGATAAAAGAAAATGTAAAGTTCCAGGGAAAGCCTGTGGAGCCAAAGTCTGACAACACTGGAGCCTCGGACAAGCGTAGCTTGGAAATCTGAGTGCAAGGCTTGGAGGAAGAAACTCCCACCTTCACTTTTAAAACTTGATGAGAAGCCACAGTGAGTTCAGCTGTGCCATTACTCACAACATTGAGTACAAGGTTGAAACAACATATAAAATTATTATACTGGAAGAAACAAATTCACACATCAATAGGGCTCAAAAAGAGTCAGTGGTAAAGCAAAGTATTTGTACACTAATTAGTCAATAATGAACACTCATGCTTTTCATCCTCCTGTTTTGGCATGGGGTGGTTACCCTTCATAATAAACAACTGTTTTGCTTTGAAACACTATCCAAAGTAACCGTGGCAATCACGCATTCCTAGTGCAGTGTACTGGCTTTTATATGTAGGAGAGGCATAAAAAATTACAGTGAGAACACAGCTGTGTTCAAAGCCCTGTATTTTATTCATAACGCTTCGATTTTCTGATGTGGATACAAAGAAGCCTGAACTTCTGGAAAGCTATCGTGGAATCACAGAACCACTTAGGTTGGAAAAGATCTTTAAGATCATCCATCCCAACCATTCCCCCAGCACTGCCAACCTCATGTCCCCAAGTGTCACATCTACACGGCTTTTAAACCCCTCCAGGGATGATGACCCCACCACTGCCCTGAGCGACCGTGCCAGGGCTGGACAACCCTTTCAGTGAAAAAGTTTTCCCCAATATCCAACTAAACCTCCTCTGGCACAATTTGGGGCTGTTTCCTCTCATCCTGTCCCTTATTCCCGGCGAGCAGAGGCCAACCCACCCCCAGCTCCCCCCTCCTGTCAGGGAGTTGCAGAGAGCCAGAAAGGCCTCCTAGAGCCTCCTTTTCTCCAGGCTGAGCCCCCCCAGCCTCTCCTCATCAGCCTTGTGCTCCAGACCCCAATACACAAAACATAAAGCTTTACTTTCAGCTCTGAAATCAGTCATCACACATCCCCTAAAGACCCTGTTTACAGAATCTTCACTGACAGTTTTTATTGTAAGAACTACTAAACAAAAAACCCTACAGTGTGTTTTTTTGTTTTATTCAATGAGCCGGTACTAGTTTAATTTTCTAAATCAATTAATCAAAGAAACTGTGATAGATTTACAGAGTGAGGATATAAAATACAACTAATATGACACTTGATAGAACAAATAGAGATAAAATTCCAATGCAGTGTTAATAATTGAATATTAAAAGCCAATTACATTTACATTCATTTCTACTCTAGTTCTAAAGAAAACAGCATTAGAAAGATTCTTCAGAAATACTGAAATATATTTAAGAATGCTTTGATGCCAAAGTTTTAAAGGTGATCCTTGAATGCTGCTGAGATGGATGCTGTTACTATCTACACTAAATTGGTTGGAAATTTTAACACTGAAACCATTAAACTCATTGTAAAATAATCAAGAGCAAAGGAAATTAAAATGTATTTATTAAGAAAGTTGTTGAAAATTAAGTGGGCCTTTTTCATTAAAATTTACTTACATTTCACTCAGAAATGCTAGAACTTGCTTGCACTCCAGTAAAAATTCATGTAATATAAAAATTAATGAACAGAAGTATACTTGAACCAAAAAAATCAGTGCAGAAGAGCTAAACATTATAAATGACTTGTTCAAAATGCTGCAAAAAGTTTGATACTAATTTGTATAGAAAAAAGAGTTAGAAGGTAATACAACTACTGAAGACAACTCTTAGGGTTCATGAATTACAATGTCAAAGTTAAATTAAAAACCCCAAAATGAGTTATTGATATCTTAATAGTTCTGTGAAAAGTGGAATGTTTCCATTTCATTAACTAAAGGCAGGTATGGAACCAGCCAGGAGCCCTCCCAGGCTGTGGAGTCCGGGAGTTTTATTGAGCTCACGCATACGCCTCATGCATCAGGAAAATCAATTAGTCACATTTTAAAGACTCATTAATTCCAATGTTTCTGAACCATCTGAAACTTCCTGCCCCAGCCCTTACCAGGGCTGCAGCCACTCTCTGCACAACAGCTGCACAGAGCACCCGAAAAACCGGCTTAACGTGTTCTCCTGGGTTTATTGTTTGTTTGCATTGTCTGATATAACTTCTACATTCTGACAGCACCATTCTAACGTTCCAAGGAAAATCTGATTCCTGGCTGCTCCATTTACCAGCATACTTGAGGAAGATGACTGCAGCAGATAGAGTGGACCTGTCAGTAATTCATACCCAACACGGAATTCATGAAAAATATAAATATTGCTTTTTTAAAGCAGTATCGAACTGAACTCAATCTAACACTTTCAAGGCAGGAGCAACCAGCAAGCAAACTAAGCAGACTGATCCTTTGGGATTTCTTAAGCATAGGAAAGGAGCATTTTAAATCACATATTTTAACAGAAGCATTTTGAAGATTTCTCTGGAGCTCAGCAGAAGCCCGTGGGGAACAGCAGCCCATACACCAAGCGCACAGCCACGAGTGGGAGGTGGCTGTGCTGGTGTGTTCAGTGTTATCACGTCCAAAAGCAGTTTGGCGACACCCTCACCACAACAGCAGGTGGAAACTAAACCAGACTGACCTCAGAGTGAAGGACATTGGGGCCTCTGGAACAACGGGCTGTGCTGAGGAGATGCTGCCTAAGCAAAGGCTGTGGGTTGATGGGGTGGGAAAAGGCAGCAGTGCTGGAGACAAATCATTATACAACCCGTTCTTCTAACTGTGTGGACATGGGAGCAGCACTTCCCGAGGTTTCCATCACTTCCATTCACTGCAGCCAGAATTCATTGAATACCTGACCTAGTGCAAGGAGTCCCTGCCCACGGCACAGGGGTTGGAACTGGGTCATCTCTAAGGTCCCTTCCAAACCAAACCATTCTCTGACTCTATACACTCAGGGATTTTTAATTGCTTCTGTCCAAGTTGTCCAAATACTATAAAACTCTGGTGCAAATAATCTTTGATCTAAAGCTTATGGAATTTTTGTGTGTGTGTGTATTAAAAATCAATTGAATGTGAGTCAGGTCTTTGGAAGTGAATTTTCCAAAGGGGATACTATTATTACAGTCTTTAAGACAAAGGCTTTGGAGCTAAAATAATTTTTTCCCCACAGTGAAAACAGCATCATTTATTAAATGCTGTAAATGAACCCTCCAGCATCCTAAAATAGGTGGATTTCCATTTATAATGTGTTTTTATGTGAAAACACCAAAATCTACTATACAAGTGAATAATTCCCAAAAGTTAAATATTTGTTATGTTATTAGTCTACCAGATTACACGAAAAATAGATAATACTGGGTTATAAAAACAGAAAATGAAAATCAGAGTAACCTGATTAGGCTTTCTCTCAGAAGGCTGCCATCTGCTCCTGAGCCAGCGTGCAATATTTTAGTACAAAGACCTTCATAAAGCCTCTTTACCAATATTGCCTCCAGCTAATACGATTATCAATCCCTCTGTACAAGATATTTTTTACTGGAGAGCGTCAGTTCCCCTCCTAAAAACTTTTGTCCACACTACCCAGCAAGCGCTGATCTCTCCCCGTGACCCAGACAAGGCACAGTAACAGCGATGTTAATAGGAAAGCGAGGGATTACGGAGTACTAACAAAATAATTACTGTAAGACTTCCCCCCATGGATTTCCCCTTTTGGAAAAGCCAGACATGCTGCAGTTACACACACATCTGTTCCAGGGAAGCCCCGACTCGACACGGTGCACTCACGGCTTACCCGAGCGAGCATCTCGCCACCCTTGTGTCTTCCAGTGCCGAGGGGGAATTATTAAGCCAAATCGTTTTGATACACGTCTTCCACAGACCAGCCAGGACTGTTTCTCAGGACTCAATCAGAGAGAAAAGTATTGTCTATGTGCTCCAGAGCAGCATGTCCACAGTGACAAAGCAACAAGAGCTGGGACTGCATGAGTTCCACAGAACTTTATTCAGCTTCCAGGTATACTGTTACTGCAAACCAACCAGCTAGTAATAAAAATGTTATACTTAAAACAGCCACTGAATATTAGTACACAAATTAATGCATTGAGTTTACAATCAGGGTAGTTCATACTTAAGTAGTTCTTTCAGCTTCTCTAGCTGTGCCAGGGCACAACACGTGCTTCTGGAAAGGCACTGGGATTTCTAGTCATGGAAGCATCCCAAGGTTACACAGGAATAACCAAGATACTCCTAATAGCCAGGCAGAGGATGAACACTATGGTGAAATGAAGGACAACTAGCTACTGGCAGGTTTAGCAGATATATTTCCAGGAGGGAACAAGAGAAGCAGCAGAATTTCCACATTTTATGCTTGGTTTCTTTATTCTCCAGCACTAGTTCTGGGGCTTGCAAGGTCTTGGCTCAGTAAAGCTGTAGACATTATTCCCCATGCTTGTTCATGAACACATTACACAAAATCTGCTCTGTGTAAAGCTGGAATGGCAGTGGATGGAAAACTGCCCTTGACAAATGATTAGTGATCCACTACCTGACTGGAAATCAGTATCAGGTGGAAACCCAAGGGGTCTGCCTTTGGCCTGGCATGGCTTAATATTTTTGTTGGTGTTTGTTGACTGAATATAGATTTCACTTACTGAATCTGCTGATAAAGTCCCAAAGACTCTGGAAGACAGAATCAGAATTCCAAATGCAGGAGACCTGTTCAAGCCTCTCCACGAGAATGAGGTTTGCAGTTCAGTGAACAAGCTGAAAACGTTGTATTTGAGAAGGAATAAGTGACTGCCCAACAGGCAAACCTCACAAGGGGAAGTGCAAACAGCACTATCATTGGAAAAATCTAAGAAACAACCCTGTTTCTCACCCAGTGTGGCCTCCACTCACTTTGGTTATCAGATTTAAAAGTGTGGGTTAGTCAAGAAGAATCAAAAAACCATGACAACTCTATCACAACCATCCACTCCTCTCCCAACTATCCGATCGAAAGAGTCATCTAGAAAACGTGACATGCAGGAGAACACTCAAAACAAAGGAGTGATCACAAGTGTCTTCATATACGTACAGGACTGTTACAGAAAAGTATCTCAGATTTAAGCAGAATCACCAAATATTGAGTCTTGTGGTAAAAATCTTAGCAGTTTGCCCTCTGAAAGCTTATTTTTAATCTTTGGAGACAGAGGCTCCCAGAAAAGATGCTCAGATGAATTATCCCAAATGTATATTTTTAAATCATGCCCATATCAAGCAATTACTTGTCTAGAGATTTAAAAACCCACAGAACAAAACCCAAGATAATCACTATATAATTGATCATGAGAGAGCTGTTTTCAGGGAGAGACAACACTGCCAATCCAGAGGCAAGAAATCACAGCAACAAACTAAGGAATAATATTCCTAAGTGCCCTACTTACGTTAAAATGTTCTTTTTCTCTCCCCAGGTTTTCAGCAGGTTGAACTCTTATTTAATGAAGCTTAATTATTATCACACAGGTTTGCTCCTTTGGTTTTGTGGTTTGGCTTTTTTTTTTTTTTGTTGTTGTTGTTATTATTATTACATTTTAAGCAACAAGAGTTAGTGCAGCTGACATAAGAACTTCTGTGTCCTTAAATCCCATCTCCTGGGTGTTATCTCGCTGAACCACACCAAGGTGTGCCTGGATGTGCTATGCCAGCAACAGCACTTCTCAAACTAGTAGAAAAATTCAGACTTTCAAGACAAAATACACATCTCAGGCAGTAAGAGAAACTAAAGACTCGGGATAAAATAAGTCCATTTTCTCCAGTCTCCTCTCCTTATAAAACTCTTACAGCATTCAAGATATTTGTAGGCTAAGCATCAATTTTTCTTTCCCCTCCAATTTATTGTGTAATCAACACACTGAACTCCACTCGTGCTGTCGCTAGCTGTTGCTATGGACATTGCTAGCAACCACAGGAAAGAAGAACAGTGGAAATTTTTTAATATAAATGGGTTATTTAAACAAAACATTGCAGTTAAAAAGTACCATAGGTTGTTGATCTACACAGCTGGCTGACTGCACTGACAGCAAGCACAAAGACTATTTGTAATCATTTGGGATTTTATAGTTCAATTTTCAGAGACAGACATGAATATTGCTTCACTTTATGATAGTTCTCCTGAATTGATTATTCAAGGTGCTGTGGGTTTTTTTTAAACACCGATTTGTTCCCCTTTCCTTCACTGTGAAAGGAAAACTTGTGTTATTAAATTATATCTTCATTTCTGATAAAACATGTCAGCATAATGGTATGTGGTATAGTGCTTTGCAGTCAAGTATTGAAGAGTTTCCTGTTGAATATTGTATATTCATACCATTCCTTCCCTGAGATACATTTGTTTTCATTCTGCAGTACATGAGCCAGGACTGAACTGCACCAACTATAAAAACAAATTAGCAGCAGCACAGCCCTGTCACAGGGCGATGCCCTGAAGGGATAATTGATCATACAACAATGACAAGGAAAACTTCAACCTCTTAACAGCATATTTAACAGATATATTTAGACATGCCACAACTGCGTCTACTTAAATGCTCCCAATCTCTGCTTATCCACGTCCCTGGATCTGCCCCAGCGCCACCTCTGCCATTTTATTCCTGATTTCACACATATCTCACTCGAAACCATCTCCATTCTCACAAAGGTGTAGCTGAGAAAAAGATTTGGCGCAGCCAGGTATGAACACACCTCGTCTCAGGGGCTCAAAACTCTCTATCACAGCAACTGAAATATCCACACAGTTGGGAAATTGAATTTCAAATCCTGGACAGGCCAATGCAAATCTCTTTCTAACATATTTGCTCAGTTGCCTCAGTGGAAACAAGCCCTTCAGCAGCTAAAATACACACACATGAGTATAGTTAAAACTGATACAGGGAGTACACAGAGCAGTGACAGCAATCCTTTGGCTGTAATCATCAACCCATGGCAGCTGGGGATCAATGAAGACCAGACAGCCACACACAGGTGAGGACCTCAAGGGGCCATCCCCCGCAATAACTGATTATTGTCACATGAGCCAAAGGCTTTGAGGTTTTCTTTTAACGCCAGAAAAATCTCTCTCCATCTTGCAAACAGCAGGATATATATCCAAACATACCACAGTAGCTCTACAAGCATGAAGAACAGCACCAAAGCACCCACTCAGCTCCTTGAGGTGATAATAAAGGGAAGAGCTTCAAGAGAAAGCAAATTTGTACAGCCAGAACTTATTACACACCTGTAGTAGGGAATCTTATACCTCAGAACTACCAGCCTTGTTTTCAGCTCTATTACTTCTCCTTTTAATACTACCAAATCTTTAAACAAAGAGCATGGATATGGTAAAAAGTGGCCAGTGACCCCAGCATCCACCTCTGCTGCTGCCAAAGAGCAGCAGCACTGGGCAGCAATAGAGCAATTTATTTAGCCAAGTTTTACTATGAAAGATAATTAAAGATTTAGTGGCGTGGATCAATACAACAGTAAACACTATCTATGTACAGCACTGCAGTTTGCCAAGACCAGCATTTGTGTTACTGCTGCAGATTCATCATACAGGGTTATTACACAGTATTTTAGGTTTGCTGTCTACATCAAAATAGGGATTTTGTGGGGTTATTGCTACTCACACCCCATTAAGACATAGACTGATGCTGTGCAGCACGAACTGAGCACAGGCCCAGGGGCTGGGCACATCCAGGCTGTGCTAGTGCTGTGTAGCCTTGGGTGAGTTATTCAGCCTTTCAGTCTGTATGTTTTGCCAACAGAGTAAAAAGATAATACAAGTATATATTTCTCTTTATGCAGAAAAATTTATCTAGAGGCTTAAATGGTTAATACCTCTGGCACTCAAAAGATGTAGAGGATTATGTCAGTGCTAAATCTTAATACTCTTTACTTCCCCTTCCATTTCACTTCGACTGTCAGGCATTTGGTTACCACATCAGGCAAAGCAACTGCTTTTCAACTGCTTGAACATCACCTGAGCTAAACACAGTGGTGAGCATTGCTTTCCAAACACCAGTCTTGTAGTAACTCATGGGGAATTGCACTACTTCCTTCAGCAGAATCCCCTCATACCAAGTACAGATGCACCCAGCAACAAACATACCTACCTCAGCCTCCGTAAAATCCTGCCTATTATTGACAATGCTTCAGCAAACAAAATTCCAAGTGAGCCATCTCAGATTTTTTTCCTTAATGCCCTTAACCCAAACATTTCAGAGCACTTCAATTTGGTGACCGTAAAACACAAAAGTCACTGGTTAAAAAACCACATAAGCAGAACTTGAGCAGAAATTTAGAAGGATGCAGCGACTCCCTATTTCTATTATAAATAGGCCATGCAGTGACACAAAGGCAAAGCCAGGTTGGATCCATTCAACCATATGTTGAACAAACACATGAAGCAAAACACTGGAAACTTTGGAATTAAAAAAACCTATGCAACATCACAGCAGCACTTTCTGTTATGGTTTCTGCCCAAACATGACTTCCTGTCAATAGTGTGTGAAACAGAGCACAGTAAACCACTGGAAAATATTGTTCTATCAACAGCACTTCATCTATTAAGCTATTTCTATGTCACTAGTCAAAAAGAATACAGGGGAATATTTTTCAGAAAGAAAAAGAGAAATACCTCTTTCCAATTAATCAGCCAAACATAGACAAAGCTGTTGTGTAGCAAAGCTGTGGAATTCTAAAGGGTGGAAAGCAAAGTTACAAAAAGTTTTATGAAAGTGAGTGAGAAGATAAATGTGATTATATCTGCACCCAACCATTTGATGATCCCAGGCAAAGTAATACTGCCTACAGTAAAAGCTAGGAAACCTCAAGGTGAACATTAACATCTTTTAAACATAAAATGTCCTGGAAGATGGGCTTAGGACATTGCCAAGTAGAGCTCCCTTTTGGGATCCATTTGTGTCGTACTTGAAAACCTGTTGCAGCCCTGGTCTCCAAAGCTCATCAAGAACACTTCAGTGGTCAGCTCAAGTGTAAATAACACATGATTAGAGCAGCAGACCATGCAGATTTCTTTTCGTGCAAACTTGGGTGGTGCTGCCAAACTCAAGAAGATAGGTACCCTAACAGCTCCACTTATTTTTAAATTACTTGAAATCAATACTCGTGTGTGCTTGCATGAATTACTGCTCATCTGACTTCTGAGTCTAAAGACACAAATTTCCTTGCAGTAGAGCAATGACATACGTTCAGGACTCCTGGATGTAAAGCTTAAGAAGTCAGAAGGACAAAGCTCATGTATTAAATCTGGCCAGTCCTCTGGTGGAATGACAGCAACTTCTACTTCAGAAATAGTCCCAGAAGTAAAATAGTAGGCAAAGAACTTTAACTCCCTTCCTCCCAATACCAAAGCTGAAGCAGCACACACTCCCTCTGATGGGGAGCAATAGAGAGGCTGCATCCCAGACACTGCCTTGTTTGCATCTGCTGGATAATCCATGAACACTGTGCCCACTGAGCAAGCAAATGAAATCCTGAAGTGGCACTAGATGCAGTTTGGTTTCCTGGATTTTATGGCTACAACATGCTTTGCAGAGCATTCTTATTCTTCGTGAAGAAACACTGGGCTGGGTTACACAGCAGCAGAGCCCGCAGAGCCTGGCACGGCCGCTCAGGCAATGCCAGCCCAGCCTGCACTGCCAGGGTTGTGAACAGAATGCTCAACATCTTGCCAGTGCAAGTAATTCTACATAATAGTTAGACCAGAACAGAAACCCTCCGATGCCCCCAAAGTCTTTGCTGAAATCTGTCTTCGCGTATTTATCTCCCCACTTGCAGACATTTCTGCTGCAGAGGTTTTAGGGATTTGCTCCTGCAACACAGCAAAATGCTGCTCCCTGCGATTCCCCTCATCTGGAGGAGAGGTGCTATTACTGAGTTAATGGACAGTAGACACAACAGTTCCATCACCTTCAGTTACTGACTCTTTTTATCCACTTCGCCCTGTAATGAGGGTCTCTGCTTGCTCACATTTACACTACGGCAGCATCAGCCATCCCCTAATCCTGCAACACATAAAAATGGAAAGATAGATGCAGGAAAACATTAAAATGCCCTTATCACTTGGCTGCAGGGGTATAAACTTAAAATAGGAGATTGTTTTTCCTGTTGAAACCAAGCAAATAAATACATTTACTTAATTTTCTTCTTAAATAATCCTTACGAGCATTGAAGGGATGCTTTGATTATTACTGTAAAGATAAACACTGGAACATTCCATCCTATCTTACCCAGGTTAGATAGAAACAAATTCAATTCCTTCCTGTACATGTTTTTCCCAGGTGCATTAACACGCTCTTTACATTCAAGAACCAACTTTTATTACAAGCTGAGTGTGTAGGGAACAGGGAGATAGGGAAAGAAAACAGAATGAACAGAATGCTAACGAGAAAGAAAAATACAGCCCCAACAGCCAATTCCTTTAATTAGACAGACGTCTAGCTTTTTAACTTCCAAGTTTTTAATCCTGAACTCATAAGATGGAAAAGAGAAACAAGGTTCAAATAAACCCTGCAGGCTACTTTGCTAAAGCAAATGGGAAAATTAACCTCTTATCTCCTAAGATGAAAATATGGTACAAAATAAAAAGACAAAATAGTGTTTTATGATGGCCAGAGCCATGAGGGCAATCATAGCAATGCACAAACTGAGAATGAAACCTTGAAAACAGAGCTAAGAAACAGGAGCTATGGAACCAGACCAGTCCTGCCAGACAGCGTGGTAAACATCTTGTTTTCTTCCCTATATTCTTTACCCCATAACTAAGAGATAAAGCACACATTTGGTAATACTTCAGCCTCTCCTGAATCATGCAAAACAACCAGAAAAATGACCATATGCAACAAGTTCTGCTGACTTCTTAATAACAGAGGAACAAAGACAACTTCTGGCAGGTTTGTAGTGCTGAAGATAAAGTCTCATTTCTTGACAAGAATCTTTATGCAAGGGACAGAAATAAATTCACACAGCAGCCTTGTTTTGATGTAGCAAAAGCACATTGTTCAAGTGGTTAAAACTCAACCCAGAACAGAAGCTGAGCAGATGCCCAGGGACTGTAACTTTTCTTAAAGCTAAAATCCAGAATTACGTTCCACAGACACGCAGGCTCACAGTTACTCAATCCGTACAAGCCTCAGCCTTCAGCTCAACACACTCTGCAAAGGCAGGGAGACTGCTGGGAAAAAGAAAGCCATGGCACAGCTCGTGTCTAATTGAGTGCTTGTGTATGAGAATGAGCAGGAGAGAGGGCACACATCCCACTAAAACACACAGAAACATCTCGGGAGATGTGTCAGAGCTGCCTCTTGATTGATCCCTCTGTCAACTGAAGTACTGAAGTTCCTCCTTCAGCTCATTCAACAGCCCGAGTTTTTGAAGTAGATACTTTAAATTCTGTTCCCTGGTGCCTCAAATGAGCCAGTAGTGTCTACATGAAGGTAGGGTTTGTCATCATTTCAGAATCAAGCTCTAAGACCTAATGATACTGCTCTAGAGGTAATTTCAGCCTGCTCAGTTTGGATGGCTTCACCCAAAAGGTCACGAATGTAAAGTGTATCTTTTCCTCTCTCTTTCTTTACTCTTCACTGCAGAGTGGCAGCTGAAACGGAGTATTTGAGAAGAGAGAGTGAGTTACCTCCCAAGAGCACAAGCAGCACCACTAAAACCATCGTACTCTTTTCCCTCCTAAAGCAGCAGAGGGACTGTCTCAGTTTATAGAAACTCCTCACTCCAACAGCACCGGAGACCGAAGGGAAAAGCTCTCGACTAAAATCCAACATTTTAGTAAGAGAACATTTTTTTCCACATTCCTATTGTCACTCAGAAGTGGCATCTCTGATGCCTCAAGGGTGTATGAAAGTAATATTTGCTGGTAATCTCTATAGCAAGGACAACATTAATATAAAGCTCTTTCTCAAGAAGCACAACTCTCTTTTCCCCACAGAAGGCAGCTGGAGGTCCACCAGAGCTGCTGAGCTGCCTGAAAGGCTGTTCTTCTACCCCTCATCAATATTTTCAGCTGCCCAGTCTTCAGCAGTGACTCTGTAAGTGTGCTACACCCCAACCCTGAGACAAACTGCCAGAGAACCCACTTCTGGGAGCCAGGTGCAATATGTGAAGGATAACGTTAAGATGACCTGTGGAGATGGATGAGCAACCCCCAAAGCTCTGAATTTCCATGCTTTATTGCTTTAAACCATCTTTCATCCACTTAATGTAGATTTAAAACAGGTCCTTGGGACTCCTTTCAACCAAGAACTTATTTTAAGGAAAAAAGGACATAAAAAAATTGCTGAAACACAACTATAATTCCACATTCCTATTATTTTCTGCAACTACTTACCTCAGCACCAACAAATACAAAACTATGCATGTTGGTTGTTCAACTGGAATTACCTGACAGGGCAAACTGGTGCAAAGGCCAACCAGGCAGCATGAAACCAGCAGCTGCTGCACCACCCTGTGCTGCAGCCACACAAACCCTGCACAGCAAGGAGACACCTGAGCCTCAGAACACAAATTCTGAGTAGCAAAACTACCATATTTTCTCTCACAGGTTACATTTTATGCCCCTCAACCTTCACACCACCACCAAAATAAAATAAATTCAAACAGAACTCTCTTACCTTCTTTAACACTGACATCACAGCCACACCACCCTCCTCTGCTACTTCCAGCCATGAGGAGGCCTGGAAGACCATCCATTCTGCCTTCAATCAGTTCTCCTGCAGCCAGTCCAAGCCCTCTCAGCACTTGGTTCCTCCATCCCCCCCACCTGTGGCTGAGCAAGGGGCAGCACCTGCAGCTCATCTGGAGATAATGACAAGTCTGATGGACACAACTCAGCTCAGCTGAGCCCTATTCAGCACCTCTTTGGAGCTTCTAGCTCGGCATCGGATTACCACAAAAATTTTGGGAACTTCTAACACTGAACCCTCTGTTCAGTGGGATTCATTTAGTCTCACAGATTTCCAAAACCTGTCTTACAGATTCTGGATGATCCTTGTGGGTTCCTTCTAACTCAGCATATTCTGTGATTCTGTGAAAAGATTCCGCAGGGAGAAACCAGAAGCAGATGTGGATCAAGAGCGTACACAATACTGCACACACTTCAGCCTCTTAGGGGGTACCTTTGTAAAGATCTCCACACCACGCCAGGTCCCATTTGTTTCTCCATAGCTGTACTGCTTTGCTCAGCATTGCAATGAGTCCTGTGGATAATTATCTTTCCATGGCAAATGCCAGCGCTCCCATCCTCTCCGAGCAGAAAGATCCAGAACCAAAATCCATGCTTACCTGACTTTTCATCAGGTCCACGTAAACTTCTGATTTCAAGGAATATAGTCTATATATGTATTGAATACAGCTCTCTATATGGTCTATAGAATGCATATACAGAAATACATATGGAATGAATCTATAGATATGCTATAGACTATATTTATAGAATGTGTCTACAGATATTCTACAGGATATATCTATAGATAGTCTATCTATAATAAGAAATCTATAATATATTCTATATCTACAGACAAGTTTCTGTTTGAAGGTTTGTGCTACAGAATCTAAGCTACTATTAATTAAAAAAGACACCACTCAAATTATATTTTACTCCAGTCCTTCATTTGCGCCTTCACACTGACTGAGTTTCATTCTTCACTCAGTTGCTTCAAGAACTCCAGGGAAGAAAAATGTGTTGCTGTGAGGATCTGCCTGAGCTCCTATTTAAGCTTTAAAGTTGGCTTCCAACAGCCAAATAAGTAGCAGGAAAGTGGAAGGTTAAAAACTTTGCTTTTCATCTCTGCCAAAACAGTAAAAGAAAAATGAGATTGCTGAGTAGCTGACTGACTGCAGAATCAACACAGCAGTGATCTGCCTGTAAGCTGCAAAGGGCAAACCCAAGGCATCTGCTTAAAAGCTTATGCCAACTGCGGGATAAAAAGAGTAAGGGAGCCACAATAAAGCATAATTATTACAGGAGTATAATTATGGCATTATTCTTTGGTGTATTCAATGTTGTGCACATTAAACCTTGTACACTGTGAATATTTAATGATTATATGCTTACTCACAGCCCTGTAATGTCCTTAAAACACAGGTATTTTTCATGTATTAAGGAAAAATTACACCTAATTTTTGTCCTGAGGTTCTGCAGTTGAAATAGATAGACAACATCCTGTGAGTCTTCTGCAAATTTAAATCTCAAAGCATTGGAAATTGTATGTTTACAGACACTGCATGTCAATTTTCAGTAGTTTCTGAAACAATAATCCACCGTCTTGACCTCAAGAAAAAAGAAGTAAGCTGTGAGTGGTCACCTGTGGCTGTTCTGTATTATCACCTGTAAGAATTGCTGGTCAAAAGTAGTAGTAGGTCTCTAAGGAGTCTAAAATACTTTGGATCCATTCAAACATCCTTCAGTAGGAACATGAAAAAAGGATATTTATGCACTAAGAAATAGCAGGAGCCTCAATTCACTAAGAGCCAACAGAGCATAAAGCACAGGAGTTTCTACTACGCTACTTTTCTATAAACCAAGCACCCAGCAACCATGTAAAGACAGGTTTTAGTATGTAGCATAGTAGAACAGGGGCCAGACATACAGTTTTCAGCATTTTATAAAGATATAGGTGAAAAATTATGAGACTTTTCTAGAATGCATTGAGGCTTTAGTACAGTAAATACTGGCAATGGGTTTCTGGCATTCTGCACATTCCATCCTTACCTGGATGCAGAGCACTACAGCTTGGTGTGTCTGGTTTTTTATATTAGGAAAGACTGACTTTTAAAACCGCTTATTGGTTATTTTTTGTCTGTAACATTGTTAATGGCTTTGCTCAAAATCTGGCTTTTCCCAAATAGCAGCCTTTTAATCATTTCAAATGAAAACAAGAAACAGGTTCCAAGAGTGGTGGGGGAATCTTGCAAATCAAATAGCACTGAACTGCTGCTGCTCACTCTTCTCAAAGTACAATTTTCCAGTTTTCCATCCCTTTCCTAGTACCTTCTGCCAGACATTCTTACAACTTTCAAGCCAGTATTGAAAGCCCTGCTGAAATTAAGATGTGTGACATCTGCTGCTCCTCTCCTATCTACACAGCCCACTACCAACCACAGAAGGGTTCAACACAACCCATTTCTGACACATATATGGAGATGTTAATTGTTAAATGGCCTTTCTTTTTTGTTTAGGGGATTACAATTAATTCCTTCGGTTGCTTATTCCAGTATTTTTCCAGGAATAGAGGTGAGCTGAATGACATTTAATTTCCAGATTTCTTTTTCCCCTTCCTAAAAATAGGCATGACATTTCCCGGTGTTTTGCATCCCAAGCTCACATTCTGCATTCATTCCCAGGATAACTGCTAACCATTCCAAAATCATTCAGTAGGTTCTCTACATAACCCAGATAAAGATCACCTGTCCAATTGATTAAGAAATATTTAAGCTACGACATCAAGTACGAGGGATGGTTATATATGTAATAAAGATGAAATATTGCTTGTTTTCAAAAGCACCACGATGCTCTCATGTTTTTTATTATTACTTATTTCCAATTTATTACCTCAGCAACACCAAATGCTCTATCATGCCAGCTAGCCAGGGAGCACTTTGGATCCTCAGGATACGGTTTGTGGCCTTGAAAGGATATTGAGTTTAAAAGAAAATTAATGTGACTTAAATTAAGCCTCTCAATGCATGCTTTACTTTTTAAAACTGGAGCTAAATCACGGAATCATAGACTACCAGGTTAGAAGGGGACCTCAAGGACACTCATGTTTGATAATGCTTTCCCAAGAGTCCATGGCAGTCCAGCCATGGGTGCCCTGAGAATTTGCTGCTTGCTCTGTGCTGCTCACAGTTCTCCATCTGGATGACTCCAGTCATCCAAGAGAAGTCCCAAGGCAAATCTGGGAGCTCCTGAGGAAACAACTTAGATGCTTGCTAGAGTAGCTGATAAAGGGAGGAGATCTCACCATGCCATGCCTTGTAACACCCCAGGATCAGGACAGAGGGAGTGGAGAACAGGAAACCCAGGGAGAGGTTACTCCACTCCTGGGAGATGCCAGCAGATCAGAACACACCAAGCCCCATGTCTGGAAGGCAGATTCTATCTTTCCCTGCTCTAGAAAATGCGGGAAGGAGGGAGAGACACAAAGAGAATTTCTGCTTGTTTCCTGTGGTTATGGTACAACAGGACCCATGTATGAATGTGCTCCACAGCACTGCCTGCAGTCTCATGACCATCAGTTTCTTGCTCTCCAAGTACAAAGAACCAGCTGATGTTTCCCTTTAGAGTTCTGTAATGAATTAAAGCACTGAAGAACCTCCCCTGTAGCCATAAGCAGAAAAGAACAGCAGCAAAGAACAGCAGCACAGGAGCAACACAGCCCCCAAGAGCACCCGAGTACGTTACATACTGAATATTAATGCAAATTCCACGCTCAGATCATTCTTCAGCAGAATTACCTAACTACTTAAAGTAACTAAACACATATAAAGAGGCCATTTACACAAGCCCAGTTGTTTGTAGATTTTCTTCAAATGATGTTCAAGCAAGCTTCAAGTGTTCTGGGGCCAGGAATGGGAATTCTTCTGTGTTAGGAAAAGGATGTTGAACACAGCACTGAGGGCGACCTTCTTTGCGAAGTCTCTCCATCTCCCGGTCAGCTCTGGTGTCTGGGCTCACAGAAGTGGCATTTTTGTTTTGGTTTTTTTGCAATGCAATGAATGATTTAACATTTTCCAACAGCAGATTTGTAGTATCCAAGGTTAGCCCATTCCATGGCTTTCTACCACTTGATATTTAAAGGCTTGTAGATAATTGTGGAATATTTTGCATATTACTTGGTACTGTGTGTACTGTTCATAAATATGCATTACCTGGCACAGTGTGTGTACCAGTCATAAAAGTTTAAAGGATCTAAGAATTACCTCAAGAAGTACAAGAATTGTACTGGATATTTGTGCATTTATGAGCATATATCCTTGTAAATATATTTGTAAATGGAAAGGAAATAGAATGGAAAAAGGGATTTTCTAATCACACCTTTGACAAAATAATGGCATTATTATCTTTCCTACATTAGGTAACTGTAGAATATTGCGCTTCCAGTGATATATCTTCAGTGTTTGTTTCTGTAAAATCTTTCTTATACCTGAGTGAAGTGCAAAAATGTAATTTCAAAACTCTGCAAAATCTGCTAATTCGAGAATGTAGTGCTCTAAAAATATCACTGTTATCAGGGTTTTCCAGGAAGTAGATGTCGAAAGGGAGAACTAATTCTTTGATTATGCAGTATACTGATATGAAATCCATTTGATTAAAAATACAGAGAAACTATTATTTTTTCACCGAGCCACACATTTGATTTGTTTCCTCTCCCCAGTTTTTAAACCAACAGCTCCAACCTGTTGCTTCATTCCAGCCCCTTTTCTGCCTCCAAGTCTAATGAAAAAAATCCATAGTCACCTCAAGTTCACCGTTTGTCACCGTGCAGCACCACTGCCACTCAGAACTTCAAAGCATCAGGACAGACCAAATTGGGATCCTTCATTTTTCAAAGGCACTGGCTCCATGAGATAAGGAAATCTTCATTAGCTGCTTCCTTTATGGCGACGATGAATCAATTAAGGGATTCTAAATCCACGCAGCGAAGGGCAATAATGTGAATGTACACCCCAGATAACTACGAGTTGTAAAACTTGTAAAACTCCGCACTCTGTAGATACTGCTGATTTTAGAACTGGTTGTTGATAACTTTGGGTTTAGTGCAGTCCTGGCAGTTTGATTTTACTGAGCGGCAATAGGGCATGGCCAGAACAAAGGCTGCTCGCTCTGTCCTTCTACGTATTTTCAAAACCAAAGATCTGGATGAGTGTTTTTTATTTTCAAAGAAATATTTCACAGAGGAGAAAAATTCAAATGATGTATGGTAAACATTTGCATTCCATAGAAAGCACCTCATGTGATAAGGCTGTTCTTGGTTTTCATAAGTGGAATTATTCCAATTCCCTTTCTGGTGTTTGCAATTGAGCTGCTGAGAAGACACTACTCCAAGATTCTTACCGTGGGAAATACATTTGAATAGTTCATTTTCTGGAAGGGCTTGAATAAGTAGCTTTCTTATGCATTTATTCTTTTAAATTACTCACTTTAATACAGTCGGTGCCACTGTTTTGTTGTTCCCCTTTTAAATTTATTTTTAGCATCAGCATCCAAACAAAGCATTACGCCTGCAAACCCCCCAGGCTGGTTTAACTTGGAATTAAGAAAATGCAACGTTAACAGGGGCAAATGGGAAGATATTTTTAAGTCACACGCATAAATTAGGAAGAAGAAAAACAGGTTGCACTAGATAAGTTTAAATTTAGATCTGGTGCTGCAATTCTCAGTAGCATTTTGCAATACATATTAGCCTTAATAAATACAACAGTAGGGTGGAGTCATTAGAAACCTCAAGGTAAATTAGCAACTCCACCGGCCCAGCTTCATTTGACCACTTGATACATCTGTAAAATTTGGAAGAAATTCTGTGGATTTTTGAATGGTTTTAACAATTGCTGCAAATGTTGTGGATTACAGGAGTACAGAACTTTCCAAGTGCCATTAAACAGGGCTGCAGCTACACACAAACATCTGTGTGTTTCTCTACCAGTCTATAAAAACATCCAAACATTCCCAAAATCCCTGGCCTGTATGTTCTGTTTTAAAATAAGTACTGCAAACTTACACTGTGTCACACAGAACTTGGTTTCCAATAGGTGTGGCTATATATGAAAAATGGACAACCAATTAATAAGGATTTAAACAGAACTTTAAAATGCACGAACTGCAAATTGGAAATGCTGTGGAAGGTGGCCTATCGAAGAAAAGTCCCAAATCTCTCTGGGCAGAGGCAGGAGCCCACTCATATCCACGTGCAGCCGCTGTGATACGCTCATTAAAGGTGCTCCGAGGAATTCAATCTCCAGGCTGGAAGCAGAAATATCAGGCACGAGAGGGGATTTCTGCAGAGACTCCAGGAACTGCTCTGGCTTACAGATACTGGTCAGAGCATGCAGATGAAAGGCAAATACAGAGCTGGTCTTACAGACAAGCCAAAATGTTATTACTGTCACAAAATCAAGTCATCTCCCTTTCCCCTTTTTTAATTAGATACTTCAGAAAGTATGGAGTGTACAACTTCTCTTAATTTCCCCAATAACTGCAAGAAAATTCTCTCTTCAGTCTAAATGCAGGATTAAGCTTGTTGCTGAATCAGCTCCCTCTGCCTCTGGAAAAGCTCAGGCTGCTGCAAATTGGGGAACTACTTCTTAGACATGCAGAGTTAGTCAGAATAAATCCTGTATCACAGTTCCCTCAGTTGCCAGGCTTTTTAGCTTTTGCTTTTAAGGGACGCAAGCAATGAATTGCAATAAGTCAAGTTCCCCATGTTCTTCTAACATTTATTTCCTTTCTATTACAGTTGTTTAGAAAGTAACTGTGGCACAGCAATCTTGCCAAGAAGCCCCTAAAGCCCAACTGGCCCCTGAAAAGCAGCCACTGCTGCTTGACTCCAGAGTTAACTGGTCAGACTTGCTGTATCCTGGAAGTACAGACGAATATACTATGATAGTATATTTACTCTCTCTATATATATATATGTTTATATGAATTTAGGATATTACATGGTATATTTATGCAGGGCTTGGAAAGTAGGGAGAGGGACATCACTCCTCCTGTGGCCCCTCCTGCTCCACATGGAAAGAAGTGAGCACATTTTGGCTTTTCTGCCATCTATATTTATGCCTTGGAATTAGAGAAGTACAAGGAACTTCCTGGTGCTGTTCCTGCAGACAATTAGTGTCCCAACACACGGTGTATCTGCCATAAACAGCCTCTCTCAGCAGATTCCGAGGCTGCTCAGGTTCGGTGCCATTTCATTAATCAGTGCTTGCCTGAGGCACAGCACATGGATTTACCTAAATTGCTGCCAGGGTTCCTGGATCATCCTTTGGCTTCCTTGTGGTTTCCAGAATGAGAATTACTCCACATCACTATCCCACATCCATTGCCACCTCGGGATGCATGCAGGACACACAGCCCAGGCAGCAGGCACCTGCCATTACGGATGTAAATTACATCTCCCAAGACGAGGTGCAAGAAGAGAACGTGACTTGTTATAGACAATAAGTGGTGAAGGAGAGATGGCAAAGGAGACTGAGTCAACATTATTTTATCCAAAAGTGATTGTAAACTATCATTCCTGTAAGGCAGAATTTGACAAGAATTCTGAAAATGCTGTCTGGATAATTAGAGACAGATGCTGCAATTCCTGACTTTGAAGGAAGTCAAGAACATGTAATACTTTGCATGATAAGAATATTAAACAAATATGATCAGAGATTATTGTATCATATAGGGGAAACAGGGGGTTGTGTTCTGCATCCTGACTGCTGCTCCATTAAAATCAAAACCCTTGCCCAGCCTAGGAAGGAATATTCAAAGGTTTCAGACCTTGTGGTTTCAAAGTATCTGCTTGTCAAAGGCACAGTCCTGTGCACTGCAATAAATGAACAAATCAGCTGCATAAACTTCGGATATTTCAAGCACGTCTTAGACTCAAAGATTATAATCTCATTTTTAATTCAAGAAATCATTGATTTTTCTTCTTAAACACATGCCCATCCTCCACAGTCCACAATACTTAGACACAGGAGTGCAGTTGCTGAAGTCCCCTAGCACTACCAATTCTACCCAGGTCCCAGGGAACTGAAATTCCAATGACCTAATGTTCCCTGCTTTCTGTTAAAATCACCTCTTTTAGTTTCATATCATAATCTTCAACAAGTAACATGGCCATTTAATTAAAATTCCACATCAGAAACTAAACCAGCATCTCCAGATCTTCATTCATTAAAATAAAAAGGTGATGTTTAAATAAACAATCCAGTATGAGTAGAAGGCTGTCTCGTCTTGAGGCAGAGCATCAGAGCCACCACACAATTTCTAATTCCAAGCAGTAACACAAATACACAATTAACTAGTTGAAAAAAATAAAGTTAAAAAGAAAAAAAACCCTCACCTGTAAGAGGGAAAAAATTTCAGATGTTTAGGGAAAACAATTTTTTCTCTACACAGCCAATGTGAGATGACTTTTGACATCAGCTCTGTCTACTTAAAAAGCCTTTTTTGAACCAAACCAGCCCAAATAGCTCTCACTGGTGAGTTCTGTCACTGCAATGTGGTATGTTGATGTGAGATTAAAAGCCACCCTATTTGAGAGCGTGTTTGCGAAAAGTAGCTTGAGCAACGCTGCAAAGCAGCTCACTTTGAAAACTACTACAGTAAGGAAGTTTCGTATGGAAAAAAATGTTGTGCTTTTATTTATTTTTACACACCGTCTCCCACAAGTGTTGGACTGTTCACCTTCTGGCCCAGACTAAAACCTCTCGCTGAGTTCACAGACATCAAAGACTTAGTGGATTCTGACACATGGCTTAGCTCTTGCACATAACTATTTCATAATTATGGAGAAACATTACTAAGAAGTGACCACTGTTTGTGCATCTGAAAGACACATCAGAATGTTTTGAAATTTTCTAGTACTATATAATAATACCTCTCAAATATAAATAACAATTACAGCTCGTAGAGGTTAGCTTGAATTCAAAGTTTCAGTGCACACCACCTTTAACACATGCAAAAGCAGTTGATGTTATCCCCACTTCTTGCCCCTCGGCATCGTTTGTAATCCTGGAGCCCATAACACAGCAGACAGATTTGACTCCAGCCCTCGCCCACACGAGAGCAGGGATTTATTACAGGTTCTTTTTACACTGCTGCAGTCCTAATGCAATTCACTGCTCCAGCCCAAGATGGACAGCTTGGCAATCTTTACATCTGTACTTTTTCTATTCAAAATCTATTTCACCGATGGATGTCAAACTGCATTGCAAGACAGGCTGGATGTTTATTTCATAAAAGTCAATACAGAGGATAAGTTCAGGCAGGAGGACAGAAGAGGAAGGGAGGAGGAGAAATAACATTAATAATTTAGCATTGTCTTTGTTAATTTAATAACACACTGAGGTATTCTATTAAAGTGTCATGTACTAAAAGCACCTCTTCAAAAGGGATGCCAAATTCTCTTCAGTGTCAAGGAAGTTAAACCAGAAAACAAACAGAAACCTTCCTCTAAAAGCATTTAGCTACTTTGTATTCCTGCCTGCTAATGTCTCCTGTGAATTGTTTTTACTGGTAAAATTTTGTCTATAATGTGCAAGCATTGCAGCACTTTGAAGTAATGAAACCCAACGGACCCTTCAACCTTATTCTGTTTATGTTATATAATTATAAACTCATTATTTTTATATAAAATGCTATTCTAATTTAAAAATGGATGCTACAATATCTAGCAAATCTATCAACCCTCCAAAGCAAACATATATCTGTCAACCACACTCTGATGACAACTACTGTTTGGAATGGAAAAGAGATATGATTTATGATCATATACAGCAAAACTCAAAAATCAGCCTGAACATTAAGCTGAGCTCTTTTCCTGCCTCTTTTCCACCCTCACTAGCAATAAAGGTCCTGATACCCGAGTATCTCTCTCTGCAGTGTGCTGTCATGACCTCCAGCACAACCACTGAGCCACCACTCTGCCACTCCTGGTAATTCTTCACATCACAGTCCTGAGCGCAGAAATCATATTTTAAAAGCCCTGATTACTGCCCTCCCTTATACTGACATCAGTATCTAACTTTGAAGCCCCATTACTATGTATGTATTCAAATTATTTTTTCAAAAGTGCATTACTTTTCACTTACATTTTCCATGCTGCTTATAGGCAAGTCCTGTGCTATTTTGGCTAAATTAGTGAACAAAACTCAAAGGACTGTGTCTAGTCTCTTCTATCTCTCCTCATTACAGTCACAGCTTAATATCACTGGGGCTTCTTACCAACTGTGTCATGGTGCCAGAAGACTCATAGAATCATGAAATCATAGAAGGTTAAGGGGTTGGAATGGACCTTAAAGGTCAGCTAGTCCCAACCCCTCCTGCCACAGGACACCCTTCCATTAGACCAGGTTTCTCAAGGCCTTTTCCAACCTGGTCTTGAACACTCAGGGTTGGGGCACCCACAACCCTCCCTGGGCAAAAAGAATGACTAAGACTGTCACTACCATGGTAATTCCTATGGTAGTTAAGCTGCAGGAAGAGAATCTCAACGTGCTCTAGGCTTGTATTGCATTAAAAAGAGGTAAAGAGCAGAGTAAGTCCTCATGGCTGCGCAAGAACTGTGTCAGTGGTACAAGAGCGTCCAGCACCAGGGAACCCCTTTCCAAGGCAGCTGGAACCCCACAGGGGAAACCCTTACTCATTCATGCAACAAAACATTTTTGCTGTAAACTTTCAGTGAGGAAGGAGAGGTTTTTCGAGGAACAAATTCTGTGTGCAAGATGACAACACAGAAGCAGGAACTGAACCGTCCGTGTGCAGCACCGCTGCCATCAGCGTGGTTATTTACAGGGGTTTGTGACACTAAGTTTGGTGAGACAAGACTATTTCTTGCTATAAGTATATTGTGCCTGGTACCTTGAGCCAAGATCGTATTTCATCCAGCAATGTCATGTTTCTGTTTAAACCTGCTGTCAAAGCACACTGATAGACACGTCTCAATGAAGAAATAAGGAAAAGGATGCAGTCAGCCAATAAATTATTCCTCTATATTACTATTCTTTTTTTATCTTAAAGCTTTTCTCTTGCAAGAACTTTAAGCAGTTTATTTTTATGCTGTTTTATTTGTTCTGTAGAGTGCTGCTGCAGAGTGGTGTCTACACTTCAGTTAATGCAGAGTAATCCTGTTATACAATACAAGCCTGTATTCTCCAGGGTCTTCAAAGGAGCAGCTTTTCTGTTCAGACTCCAGAAGATAGGATGTTTTCTCTGCTGCTCTTCGCACTTCCAGCTGCTTTGACAATGATGGTATTTACAACTGGGGGAAAACGGTTAATAAAATTACAAGTCTCTGTGAAAGAGGGACCCGGGCAGTGAGGAGCTGTCAGCCTGCTCTCCCTCTGCCATGTCAGAGCTGTCCTCCTCCTGAAACCAAGGTCCTGGCTGAAGGCAAACTACACATTTCCAGTCCCACCTGGCTTCCATGTTCAGTCTTTATATTGCACATCTAATTCTGTTTTAAGAGAGCATGTGACTCGAGTGCGGGAAAGGATATATGATCAGAAAGAATTGCCTCATCTCTCACACCTTAATTAATCACATTTCCATTTTTATACCATGTCCCCAGGTCCCTTTAACAATAACGGAGCATTTGAAGGTAAAACTGCACTCACTCCAAGCACACGGCAACGTTGCAGCGGCAAGATCAGTTTTGTGCCGCCTGTGCCACATGGAATTGTGTTCTGAGGATTATGGTATGAAGCAATTTGTAATAAAGAATGTGTGTGTGGCACAAAGCACAATTAAGTCTTTAAGGTTTTTAATCACAGTCAAATACAAGTGATGTTGTAGTAAGGGCATGAGTTGCACACACAGATGTCACTGTGCCTGCTAAAGGCTCTGTTTTTAACCTGGTGGCTCCAGCAGAGGGTCCAAGATTCGGAAGAAATATTAAAACTATGAAGACACAAGATAAAGCACTGCCTGCCCACAGGCAAACCCAGCAGGTAGGAGAGACCTCAGACACAGGAAAATATTCTCAGTCCTTCCTAAGGAGCTTCAGATAACCATATACAACTAAATCTGGATAGTCCTGCTGAGCCTGGTACTCAGAAACTTCAGTCGTTTCAGTCTGGACTTGGAGCCTTGAGAACAAAATGAAAAACAGGAATAAAAACAGAGGGAGATCTTCGGATAGAATTTCAATTTTCAGTCATTGGATGAAAAGACTGAAGCATGTTGGTACTTAAAACTGAAACATACGTGGATGTATATGTGATATGGATATATAAAGTCATGTTGGGACACAGAATTTTTATTTTATATATGTACCCCCATATTATTTTATTAAATAGAAATACCACTAAATACCTCAAAGACCAGTGTTTGGTACATGTAACTTGATAGCTCAAAATTTGACCATACTGCATTGCTAACCACTACCATGGATCCAAATTTCTCTTTTGTAACATTTACAAAAATGGATTAAAAAACTGCCATATTTGTAGAACAGACTTTTGCAATGGCTGTGATGCTCCTGGGTACAGTTTCTGTTCCTAAATTCAAATTACAAGAAGAAATATATGCTTCTCATTCATAATTTCTCAACCACTGTCTTGTTTCCTAACCAGTCCCACTGTCCCATTAACAACAGAGAGGGTCTGGTCTATATTGCAGCCATTCTTAAGGCCAGTTTGTATTTTGTGTGTTCTCAGCACAGCTTGGCACTCAAGAAGATTTCTAAACAAGCCCACTCAGTCTCTGGAGAATGCTTACTTCAGTAGTTCCAAATCTTAAGAAAGTCTAACTTAAATTGACTTCCCAGCCAACACTGTGGTACCTTCCAAAGGATCTTTTTCTCTGAGCGTGTTTTTGCCTGGAATCAGCATCCTGGCAGTAATCGTATCACTGTCAATCAGGATGACAAGATTAACTGGGGAAAAACATATCTATTTAGACATCCTTAGTTTCATCAACTCTCTAGAGTTTAATTATGAATAATAGTAACATATAGGCAGAGATTTAGGAACTATGTGACTGATACAGACAACAAAAGAAAAGACAGAATCAATAGTCAAGTAAACTACATGGGTCAGATGAACTTTTTCAGGAAAAAAGAAAGATGTACTTAGTCTTACTCTTCAGTGATTACTTCTGAATAAATCCATACTATCACTAAAAGTAGTATAATTATTTGGAACTGGGTGGAAAGGTAAGAGACATAAATCAGCTTTTAACTGACAGCTCATCAGAACACGCTACTGAAGATGACAATGTATTTTGGAAAAGTCTTTAAAGATAAGAAGGAAAAGATTTTTAAGGTTGAATAAATATTTGTAGATATGATACTACACCCTCAAGAATTCTGTTTACATATTGAGACATGTCAGCAGAGGAAAGCATATTAAATAATTATATCCCTGTTCTTCCTTTGTGCACAGTATGATTTTACAGAAGGGGAATGCAGGAGCCAGTGGCCACCATTCCCCACTCCTGTCCTTCATATACATCTCAAACTGCATCCAAATACTGGAACAAATCCTTGAGTTAAAAAACACACTCACAAAACTGAGGTGGCATTTTATTTCAGTAAAGACCACTGATGCACATGGAAAGAACTGGTCTAGTGGGAGGTGTCCCTGCCCATGGCAGTGGGTTGGAATGACATGATCTTTCAAGTCCCTTCCAACCCAAATGAGTCTGTGGTTCTGTGTTTCCAGCACACTGGGATATGATTTATTAGAACAGGAGGACAGAAAAAGAGGGTGAATGCATTTCTAGGCCTGCAGCATTACTCATTAAAAACCCAGAAAAGCAACATACACCAGATGTGAAACTACACAGGAGGTTTTCAAGCACAGCTCTAGCATAAAGTTTAAGCCCTAGCTTTGCTCTCCTGAGAGCCCAGAATCATATTCAGACTTTCCTTGAAGTCCCACTTCTGATGGCAGCTCCTCTTCCCACCCCACACCTTGACTTTCAGAGCACAAGCCAAGGAAAAGGTGCATTTCTGTGTTGTCCACATTTCACTTGTGACCATTTACCAAAAAACCCAAAATCTCCGTGAAGCACCACTCTGTTCTCTGCACTGCCCAAGCTCATTCTAGCTCTTCACAAAATTATGGACCTTAAAAAATCAGATTTTAAACTGGGTCAGAAACCCCCAAACATGGACAAATACTTTCTTTCCACTGGTTTTTAATGTCTCCAACAGGAAGCAACACCTAAAGCACAGACAACTTTCAGAATTCCATGATCAGATTTAAAGATCTGATAACTTTTTTCGGGGGTATTTTTGTGCAAAAGAGAACGAGAAGAAAGCCTAGCTAACAAACTCCTGGGTCAGACATTTCCAGTCCTTTCTCACTACGAATTAGGTGAGGCACACAGGAAGGCAGTTTGCAGAAAGAACTGATTCTGAAAAGGCTTTCATCAGCTGCACTGGGAAAAGCTGTTTGAATTTCAAAAAAACATTTTTCTCCATCCCCACAGCACCAGCTAACTCTCTAATCTTAAATCTTTAAAATAAAACATCCAAGGAATGGGAGGACATGCAGTTTGCAGGTACTGATATTTGGAGTGTGTGTCTGAGATGGAGCAGATTAGTGAAGCGTGAATTCACCAAGCATTCAAACGGGGATGGATGAAAAATTAGTTTGCATATTTTATATTACCAATGTATATGAAATACTAAGGAGGCAAAACTGATCTTATATGCACTGGCAGTATTTTCTGTACATGGAAAGTTCTAGTCAGTGGTTTGTGCAATGCAGAGTGCTGGTCTGCAAGCACAGAACGTTACCTCTGGCACTGAAAAACATGACAATTCCTCAGTGATGTCAACCTCTGAACATATATCAACAGTCTTATCTTTTACATTGTCATTAGGAGACTAAAACATGCCAAACACCCACAAGCCCTCTCGAAGTCATGTCATTAAACTATGTGTGTGGATTGTTTGGGAATTATAGTTTCAGTCCGCTCATTGTCAACTGATGTGTTTGTTCTTTGGCCAACAGGAAACCAGTAAATGGAGATTTACTCACAGGTTTTCCCATTTGATGGTTCTGATTCGCTAAGAAAAGAGTGAAAAAATACTGTTATGCCACAAAATGCTATAAAAAAGAAGACAAAAATATGTTTCTCCCAATCTTAGAGCGATAGTCAAGTTTTATATGTCTATAAATTAAATTACATCATAAACTGTGAGAATCCATTCCTAAGAGTAAGAGCTGAAAGCCAAAAACTCTTCAAACAATCCCATATCCAGCAAACAAATGGGCAGAAAAACTGTGAAACTCAGCAGCTGACCTATCTCTGATTGAAAATAATTTTCCAATTTTAATAAATCAAAGATCCCCACTAATGGGTCGTCCAATATTACCAAAATACAGACTCATTGCATCCATTTGAATGAACCAAATTCAGTCATCTGCCATCTGATCAATCCTGGCAGGAGACTGACCCAGTTCCAGCTCAGTGGAATTCCTCTAAAAAAATCATTTTTCCTTCTCTTTGCCTTTCAGTAAACAAGGAGAAAGTAGTCAAGAATCTATATGTGGAATTTCTTTTTGTTATACCCCATAACTTCAATTATAATTCTAAAGACTGTTTTATTAATGAGATTCAGCTTCTTTAGCCAGACTTCCAAAACAAATTAAATTAATGCTTTTTACCACAAGACTTGTACATTGTCTCCTCTATCAGAAGAAATTTAATGCAGATCCATAAAGCTGGCTGGATATTAAGCTACTCTCAAAGCTCACAACACTGCGAAGAATTGTGTTCCTGTGGCTCCACTGAGTCCACTAAAGACAGAAGAGCTTGCAAACTCATCTACAAAATCCCTTCTCTTTGCTTATCCCTGAAATTGTTCAGCATGTTCCAGCTCCAAATAGCAGACAAATATAATCCAGTCCCTCTAGGAGAAAAGTAAATCTTTACAATTTGCTCAGTTTAAGAAATCTTTGATATCAATGAGTACAATACTGAGATTTACTATATCATCAAGTTCCAAAGCAACAATTTTATTTCCATCCATTTATTCCTCCTAGAAGTTCTAGTATATTAAATGCTGCATTATCTTTTTAGACTTAAATTTCAACTCTTCTAAAGTTTGAAGAACTATTTTACCACTAATTACCATTATGTGGCAAATGGATTTTTGAAAGCTCACTTTAGTCACTGACAAGGGAGATATGAAAAAATTGTTGTAAGAAAACACATTTCTGCTAATTTGAAGAGAATTGTTCTGCCACCTCACCTTTACTCTCCAAACCCAATGATTGCCATAACCTTCTGCTCTGGCACTAAAATTGAAAATGGGAAATGCTACACAAAGCCCAAACATGTCCCCAGATATAAACACCAAACACACCCATTAAAAGCTAAATTGACAGAAATCCTCCTGCATTCTATTCTGCGCTGTCCTTTTTGTACCCTGAGATGGCAGAGGACATGATGATATGGGTGAGTTTATTATTACAGCTCCTTTGATAAAGCTGAAACATGACCTATGATACACAAATTGCTCTTTCTAGGGTAGAACATGACAAGAGATCTGTCACGTGGTCACGGGAAGCTCTACAGTGGATGCAAAATGACAAAATTAAGACATTTTTGCCCACTCTTATATTTACTTAAAACTTTAAAAATCTGACAGAACCACAGACATTCCTACATATGTGCAGCTACTGGATCATTTTGTTCCAAACTCTTTTCAGTTCCTGATGTATCAATGGTGGTATTTTCAGCTGCTTCTGTTCACCTTCCTGACCCTTCTGGGCTGCCAACATCTAATTTTTGACTGCTCTAATTTCTGTTTGGCCAAAACATACCTTTTTCTTCACTGCCTGATGAAAGACAACTTTAGTTCAGGATGTACAGAGAAAAGAGTAAGAAGAAAATACGTTGAAGTAGAAAAGAGGAGTCAAAGCCTGGGCTGCAGGTTAAAAGGGCATAATCAGCTCCATAAGCAGGGAACTATTAAAGCCTTGGCTCCTCTCAGCTTGTGCCTTCAGGCTGAGCTCCCGTGGGGATGCTCTGATGTCTAAAAAGGGCTGTAGCTTTTCGCCCACAGATGCATTACTGGCCTCTCCCTTCCACCCAGCTTCACATCATCATCAAAACTTTCTGGAAGTCAAGATTTCTCTCCCCCTTGTCAACTTCTGTTGAAATCAGCCACGAGCTTCCAGAAGGATTGGGAAGGTCCGGAGTGGGCAGTGCCAGAGAGGAAGGAAGGTGTGGAACTGGGGGGAAATCAAATGGAGGTGACAACAGCAAGAGGGGAGTGGGAAGCTGGAGGGTTTTTTAAATCATTAATTCTTCTCAATGTTCTTTCGATTGAAAAATCCAGTTTAATGTTCATTCTTTCCATTGCAAAAATAAATCAGTTTACTTTTCAGTTTCAAGTTTAGGAGATAAAATAGTTTCTCCTTATTTAACTTTTCTGAGTAAAAGACACATTAAAGGGGAGTGAAGTGGAGAGAGATGGCAGCTTACTCTCCCTCTTTTACTCTTCTGCTCAATACATGTTTCCATTCTATTTTGCAATTCAGTACATTACTCACCACTAATTTTTTATATTTTGTCTGATCTTTTTAATTATTAAAAAAAGTAATTAAATGTATTATAATGTCTGCAATATAGTAATGCAAATTCACTGCTGTTTTATTACCTACATGTCCACAGCTGCTGGTATGAGTTAAAAAGTACCTTTTTCGGTATTCTCTGCTGGAGATGCCCCACATCATTAACTCATTTCTTACAGTTTATCAGACTGTCAACCTGTGGACATGATTTTGGTCATTTGCAGCCTTGATTAAGCTTCAGTGAATGACAAGAAGTGAGGTGCCCTCTGAGCCCGTGGCTCCCAAGCCAGTGAGCCATCAAACGTCTTTCATGGG
The DNA here is from genome assembly GCA_035583155.1 of Acropternis orthonyx. Lineage (NCBI taxonomy): Eukaryota > Metazoa > Chordata > Aves > Passeriformes > Rhinocryptidae > Acropternis > Acropternis orthonyx. The sequence continues at coordinate 12,728,324 of JAWWEU010000034.1, read as the reverse complement.
CCATCCAGTCTCCCTAACTAAATTCCATTAAGGTAATACTGCTGCTGCCTGATTAATTCATTTTCATACCATTTCCCACTGTAGCGTACCACTCTTGCTTTATTCCACCATCTGAATATTTCAATTTTACATATTTTGCTTCCCTACTGAGTTGCTGCTATAATTTCCCCCTCTCCCCATCTCTTTTGCTGCACATTGCTTTCATGTTTCCTCCTGCTTCTCCAGCTCTCAGTCTTTTGAATCATTTCAGTCCCCTCTGTACATGTTCCACATTCATACTCCCCTCACTCCTCTGCATTTCTTCAGTCCAGAAGATTCTGGGTTTGCTGCCCTGGGACATGAGCAGCTATATCAGCAGGAGAACAGTGTCCCAGGGAAGGCAGACACCTGAAATGCTGCGTGGCACACCAGGGGGACAGTCACTAACTAAAAGACAGTGGCCAACAGTGCAATCACTTTTTCTCATCACACATGGCAGCTTTCACTTGGCTGATTATAATTCACATTATTAGACATGTTGAGAACAGAACAGCCTCTGTTTACCTCGGAGACAGCAGCCTCTGCACACCTGTGACTGGCCTGAGCCGAGAGCAGAGTGGGATTAGAGGCAATAAAATCATAAAAACTGGCTACCAAATAAATAGCAGACATAGCAACCCACCTCTGAAGAGGGAACTGGTGACAGCTCCCTGTGCTGCCATTCGCTTTCAAAGTCACAAAAACCCTTTTGAACCTCTTGTATTCCCCTGACTAATGCCATCATTATTTCAACACTGGCTGTTCAGAGCGAAACAGGTGCTATCTTGTCAAACGAGCCTCTCAGCTTTCATCATCCCGGAGTTCTTCATTGTGTATTGTTAAGCTGACAAGGTTTTGGGTTGCCTGGATACCAGGTCATGCTGATATAACTGCTAGTGATCTCTGCATAACCAAACTTTGGTGGTGAGAGGCAGGCAAGAGGGGGAACAGCGTGGAAAAGAATTGTTTTTAATCCCATGTCATCCTCCCAGCAAAAGAAGTTCCATGAGCTTATCTCCAGAGGGCCATGGAGAGAGGGCTGGTGGAATGCTTCCAGCGCCTGATTAAAATTATTCACTCCAAAATAAGCCAGCATTTCTAGTCTCATTTCTAAAAGCTTTTCTTCCTCCCTACTTACAAGAGTCTGCTAGATTCCTAAATAGAAGGGAAAGATTAATCTGTGCTAAATTACTTGATGTGGGTTTAAAATTATTCTGACAGAAAAGTAGAACAAAGTTTGCCCAAGGAAGCAAAAAATGTAGCATCAACCCCCCTCCTCCAGTTCAGAGCTCAGTGATGAATTCCACAGGAGCTGCCAGCACCATCCGAGTCACAGAAATACTTAAACTCAGTTGAATCAGATTTTAGTTCTGAATTTTCTTTATCTCTCTCAGGACAGATGGCTTTCAGAAAGAAATGTTTTTCAGCCACATGCTTGCCTAAACTTTCCCAGGAAATTTTTCTGTAAACATGATGCTTGTAGAAAGATTGTTAGAGGAGAGGCTTTGTTTTATGTAAACTGCTTTTCGTTTTTCATAGCAGTGAAGTTTTGTTTATAATGCATCGTTTCCCATTGAGATGCTGGAGAGTCATCTTGCTCCAGAAAAGAGTCCAACCTCACCTGCAACTTCCTTAAAACAACTGGGTTTTTCAAATGTTTCAGACTTTGAAGACATAAGTTGTAAATGTCCGAACTTCTGAGGCCATAAACAAGAGGGAAATCCATCTTACTCAATCAATGGCATTCATTCTCCTGTAGCCAGGTAAAAAGGTTTTGCCTAAATAATACACTTTGGCAGCTTACTCAGGCATATCAATTGAAATATTGAAGTTGATTGAAATGCTCCTCAAGCCTTTAATGTTTTAAGCTAATGCTATATGAAAGCCATCATCTATCACATGCAAGTTGAGAACCAGCCAGGCTTAGCCAACTAACGAGTTTTCCTTGGATGATGTCCTGATGATTTTGGGCAGGCAGGGTTTAAAGAAGTCATGAAAACCACTTGCTCTTAAATGGAAGAAAAGATGTCCAGCCACGCACATAGTTCATCTAGTCTGTTAATTAAAAGAAATCTTCTCAGTACCTTCAAGCCAGTAATTATAAACAGAGCAATAAAAAACTATGGATAAATGCTCTTGACCACAACTGGCGAAAGAAAGAGATGCTAAATGGGTGGCACAGTACACAAGAATTAAAAACATGTTTTAATTTCCAACCAAGCAAACAAAACTTCATTGAAGTCCTGGGTACCATAAGAAAACTAAAATTACAAGAGATACAAAGAGCAGTCATGTAGTAACAGGGAAGGAGGAAGTGAAGGGACAGAAAGGAAGAAAGAGCTGGTGTGCCGTGGAAAGGACAGAAATTAAGAGTGAAAGGATACAACAAATTAGTTCAAAAAGATGTCATTTTAAGTGAATTAATATTAAGAAATTGCAAGGAAGTGAGTGGGTTATCTTACTAATCTCAAACCATATTCAATGGATCGCTGTTTACAAGGAAACGATTTTATGTTTATATCTTCAAGAAAGCCTTGCACTGAAAGAGACACCAAAATGGAGATGTTTGTGTCAGAGCTCACGTGTGAGAGTACCACGAGTCACATGGAAGGAGTTCATTTGACTTCCTCCTCCTGTGGCTGCCACACAGCTGGAAAACTAGGAGCCTACACAGGGAAAACAGTGGTGATGCAGCTTTAAAGTGCAGCACGATGTATTTTCAGAATTGAAATTAAATGGGAGGGAAAACTATGTAAGAAAACGTGCCCATCAAGTGTCTTCCTATCCCGAGTCTTTGGGATTTTTTGAATGTGAACCCATGACTCAAGCAGAGCCACAAAACTCCCCAAGCCCCTGATGGGCAATGCTAATAAGCATGCAACTTGCAAAACTTTTTAACATGTATTTTTAATTTAATCCATTAGAGCCACAAAGGAATAATGTATTAAAGTGATAAGTCTGTGCATTCAGTAAATAAATATCAAAGTGAAAGTCATGAAAGCTTTAGGAAAAAAATACAGTCAGAAAAGAAAAAAAAAAGAGAGAAAATTAAAGCCCTTGAAGGAATACATCACAGAAAAAAATAAATTGATCTACTAAATTAATTAAGTAAATTGATTGTAAAAATTTACTACCCTATGCAGTATAGAATAAATCTCATGAGAGGTAAGTTAGCAGAGTCAATTTGAGCCTTTCAACCATGAGAAACTTGTAAAGCACCTCATAAACTCTCCCAATAATACCACAGAAGAAAAATAAGAACTTTCTATACACGAAGAATACCTTAAGCAGTAATCTCCAAAGCACCTGCTTTTTGCTAAGTGTTCCAAGCTTGTCCGTTTTCATTAAATCCAAAATACATAGTTCTTCCAATGCACATTTATTTAATTATGCTCTCAGGATGTGAAAATTTTCAAATAAAAAGCATCTGCTTGTTCTCCTTCTTTCAGTTGACTTGTTGAGCCTTTTATTCATTAGGTATAAATAAAATAACAACTTCAGAACTCAGCACTTTTGGGAAGCAAGCGCCTTCCTAAATTTCCTACCCCGAGCTTTTGACAGAAGAGCTGCCTATGAATAATAACCTATTCCTCTTAATCACAGGGCCATGAATCACAGAATCAGCTATTTCTAGAGCAATCAGAAGAGATCATCTAGATAAATCCTGCAGTTTAGGGCCCGACAGCAATACCTAGGTTATTGCAAAGGGAAATTTGTCTTATACTTACAAAAATTACCTGTAAAGGATTTGTCAAAAGCTCTCACAGAAAAGTATCAGCATCTGTTTTTTCTTTTGGTTAGAAAAACCTGCCTAACCCAAATCTCCCCTTACAATAAATTATGCTCATTTATTTCCTTGTTCTATCTCCTTTCCCCACCAGCTATACAACAGAAGAACTGAACATCATCCACTTAATAATCTAATATGTGCTAGAAAATGTTATCATGTTCGTTTCTAATCTTCTAAAACTAAACAAATCCCATCCCTTGATCTTTTCATCGTTTGCCAGTTCTTCTGGGAGCATTGCTCCCTCCACAGTGACAGTGTCTCACAGCTTTGAGGAGATTTGATCTTTTTCCAGTTAACCCAGCAACAGACACAACGAAACAATTTCTAAATTCAGAAAGAACTGGTTGTGATCATGAAAAGCACTTCAGTCAATGCTTCTAACAGATATGCTAATTAACAGAGATAACCAGTCTTAATCAAACTAATTACATTACAGATTAAAGGTATTTGGAATTTAACACAGCTTCTTCTACGTATCTGCATTACATGATGGTGACCTTAAGCAGCAACCTGGAATAAATATGTTAATATGTTTCTTTAAAGAATGCTTAACACATAATTTAACTGCAAAATGGAAAGGAAAAGCAATAAATAAGAAAACATAATAGCTTTTATGATTTCTGCTCTTGTTTAGATGTGTGGGGGCAAAAAAACCCCAACCTTGGCAGCTCTGGTAAAGGTCAAGATATTTCTTGGAATCACTGACTTGAATTTCAGTTTCTTGCTATTGATTCACAGCGTGTGCATGTCAGGCCAGTGCCAGGGCTCACCCACACGGGGAGCTGGGAACACACAGCCTGGTGTACCTGTGGTGTGATTTTGGGCATCACCTGTCACCACAACACCCACACATTGTGCAGCTTCAGTGTGACACGAGGAGATCATTTTACAGAATATGAAGGCCTTTCATCCCAGAAAAAAAGGATGATGTTCCATTAATGCAGTGCAATTGCTCTCCCAAAGTTCTCTCATCACTCTGAGGGTTTCAGAGAGTGCACGGGAACAGCACCAACAAAGGCAGGTATGGGGAGCACAGAGGTGTTTGTGTGTCTGAGCCTCTCCACAGCCCTCACTGCCCATCCAGAGGGTTTTCACTTGCACCCGGCACTTCCCTCCTCACAAAACACCTCCCAGCTCTCCAACTGCCCTGCATTGTGTTTTATAGGCAAGCAGGTCCAACAAGGTGATTCTTAAGCGCAGAGCGCCCAGAGCCAATGCCTGTGCTGGGTGAGGGACTTTATTTATAATCTGCTTTTGTTGCAAGAATCTCACTACTCCTCTTAAGATTGCAACCTCTTTGCTGTGCCCATTTCTGACACCGAGTAGTGTCCTCCTTTTTGACCTTCTGTACCAGAATCTTACACGACACCGTCTGAACTCCAGGCTGAGGTGCAGAAGGATAAAATGATGGCCTCTAAAATATTCTCCATACCCATTTTTTCATTCTGTGTTATGTTTTGTTTGGTTTTGCATTCCCACAAAAATAAATCCCGTGGCAGGATCACTGTGTCATCGATGTCAAAAGGTTTCTGTAGCATAGAAAAGTAAGAACACTAAACTGTTAAATGTCTGTAGAAGCTGGAAGGAAAACAGTGTAGTAATTTTATTTTACTTGTTACCTGCACATTGTCTCATAAGGTCAATTTGAGATGCATATATTTAAACTAATTAACCAACATACTTGTAAACATGTTATTTGTTCTTCTGCAGAGAGTAAGAGCTGAAAATGATAAGGCAAGTACAGCTTCTCTGCACTACATAAATTAATACCCACACATGGATATGCATGGAAGAACAACCACAGGAGAAAGGGATGGTGGAGGAATCCTTTCTGTATATTGCCATTATAGAGTAAATAGGGTGAAAACATCGAACATTCCTCAGTATTCTTGATACAACTCCGGTATTCGCACTGAAATGAGCAAAAAAGTTTATTTTAGATGCAGATGAATAATGCACCCATTGACATTGAGCTGGCTGCTCATGCACATATGGAGTGTTCACAGGCACCCTTGTCTCCAAAGGAAATACCACACGGCGTTTAAAGGTGTCAAGAGTAATTGGTGCCAATGTACTGCCAGTCACCAAAAAAAGTTGTCCTCCAGCCTTTTCCACCTACAGTCATTCTCTAAAAGGACATACATAAGGAAAACTTTTATTTTGGTGGTAGTACAATGTGTCAAGAAATCAATATTCTAGGGCAAAATTCTCACAGAAAACCAGCAAACACTTCCCTTCTATTATCGTTGGTGTCTTCCTGCTATCCCATTTCAGAAGGATATCAGGCTTTTTGTGTAAACCAGACAAAATTCTGAAATGAAGTCCCAGCTCACAACTCCTCCCAATAAATGCCCAAAGCTGGATAAAGGCTCCATCTAATCACATCATACATTTTATCGATCTGAATTAAAAACAGGTGGTTGGTGTGATATCAACTCCTCACATTTTTAATGTTACACCAGTTCAGACTTTCTTTGGACAATATGAGGCCACAGAGTGTTTTAAAAAATTCAATTCAGTATGAACCCTGTACCAGGAGATACACCTTCTCTTTCATGAGCAAGTTCAGTATCTTTAGTCCAAATCACAATTCTATGTAACACAGTGTAAATTGTGCCCACTTAGATTCCCTCTGAATCCTTAAGTCTGTCTCACCCTGCTCCTTGTAAGATGTGCAATAGTATAAAATAGTTGTAACACAGGACAGGCACACGTGAAGAGGCAAATTAAATGCCTGATTAAAGAAGTTAGAGCCCTCATTGTCTGTTCTCATCTTCTTCTTTAATTAGCTTCTTAATTGCTCACTGGTTCGAGCAGCTTGGTAACAGAACACATCTGCACCAGCTGTAACAGGAGCTCAGACTTCTCTGCATACATGCACAGACCGGCATTTAGAACTCTTAACCTGCTTGAGATTGATTTCCTCTCAATATTTGAATCACTTGCCTAAAACCAGGCAACCAGCACCATGAGAGGTGACTTGGGATATGATACTCCATGTGGAAGAGTACATATGACATAAGGCACAAGGGAGACCTGTGTCCTGCTGGAGCTGCAGCTGAAGGCAAGTGGGAAAGTGTGGGTTGTCTAAAATGGCGCAAGACACTCCTTCAGGCAGCTGAGTCATAACCTGAGTCACTGTCAACAACTATAAGAACCAGAGGAGCTGGAATTAAAGGCCAAGATACATAAAGTAGTGAAGAAGTGATGGCTGCTTAGATGGTATGTGTAGGTGTCAGAGCGGTTCACACAGGCTCCCTCAGTCAGCAGTGTGGCAAGTCCAAACCCAACAAAGCACAGAAGGGACTCCACTAACAGCACCTTGGGAATGTTGTGGCACTGCCAGGCTCCAGCTGAGTGGGCACACGAATACCAGGCATCTTCAGAACCTGCTGAAAGTGAATTTAAGCCTACATTCTGCAGTGACCCTTTACATGTTTTGTAGCAGTCAGTGCTTGCTCTCCTCTGTCTAATCTGGGCAGGATGCTGGGGCTGTCCTGATCTCTGAGGAGTCATGTTTACCTGGAAAAATTACTCTAGAGGTCAGATGTAAACATCAGTGCAACAAACATTTCTAAAAGCAACAAATAAGGACATTCCTGTTTAAAGAGGTAATGATTACTCTGGCCAAATGTCCCTTCTGTATACCAGCCCTGAATTCTGAAGGATCGGGAAGACTAAAGGGGAGACTTCCTCAGACTCTTTGGTTGAGTAAACACAATCCATTACTTCAGTAAATTTAGCTCCCGCTGATTATACTATTGGTGACTACATATAACTACTATAATTTACTAAGTACTATAATATACTAACTACTATATTGACCTTTTTGTTGATACAAAGTTCCACGTGCAGAAAATAATTTTCCATTACCTGACATCATTACTGATGATCTGCTCTGTTACCCTTTAGAAAGCTACAGCAACTCTACGAACACCTTTTTTCTTCTATTAAAGGGTTCAACATGGGAAACTCCTAAGCTCCCCCAACTTCCAGACCAAGTTAAAAGCATTCAGTAGCTTGTAGGAGCAGTCTACAACGACATGCCACCAGATCAAGATTTGCAAGGGTTCTACAGTTGCTTCCACCTAGGAAACATTAACCTTAAAACTGGACAGGGACTGAAGTACCTGGAGGAAAAACTAAAATGTTTCTAGAAAATGTAATAGCCTGCGAAGGAAGCTGCTGATAAACAGGTTCATCAACAGCCTCATCAAACACCACTCTGGTGAAAAACTAATTTTTCTTTTTTTTTTTTTCTTTTTCTTGTTCCTGAAGAAATTGTTCCAACTTAAACCTCCCCTGGCTCAACCTGAGGCCATTTCCCCTCATTCTGTCACTTGTTACCTGGGAGAAGAGACCAATCTACATCTTGCTACAACATCGTGCCATGGAGTTGTAGAGAGCGAGAAAGTCCCCCCAGAGCCTCCTTCTCTCCAGGCTGAGCCCCCCCAGCTCCCTCAGCTGCTCCTCAACAGATTTGTGCTCCAGACCCTTTCCCAGCTCTGTTCCCTTCTCTGGACACACTCCACTCCCTCAATATCTTTCCCACAGCGAGGGGTGCTAATTCATTTATAGCCCTGGTGTCTGTGCTGCCACATGGACCTCCATCCATCCCCACCTCCAGCAAGACACCAGACCAAGGGACCTCATTAGAACACCACCCCTCAAACACTGGTGCTGCCCCCAGGCTTACCTCTAGTGAGCCTGGTTTTATCCCTTTCCCGCTTCAAATCAAGTGTAATATGAGGGAAGAATGCCATTTTTTTTTCAATATTTATTGATACATTCCTTATTTCTATATAATTTCATCCATATATAGTGCTGATTTTTGTAATTGCTGGTTGCTGTAATTCTCCAATATTAATCTTTCTAAAATAATGTAAAGTTACTCTGTTGATTTTAAACCATCTCTAGTTATGCAGATCTCAAAAATGTCCTTTCACGTGTCACCATGTTTACATTCTCACCCTGACCCTTCCATGTTTACAATTCCACTTTCAATGGGACAGTTCACAAACCTCTCAGCATACAGACGGACAATCAGAAGTGACAAATTACTGCAGCTTAGAGAGTCTCCACCTGAGCCATTGCAGCTGACTCTATATCCTCTTAATCTGCTCAATTTACCAAGCAAAACATATAAACTGATTTATCTTCAAGGTTGTCACCAAAGGCTTATAATTATGTATAACAAAAGTAATTTAAGCTACATATTATAGTTTGTAACTGGAGTGAGGAAAAAGCAAATACATCATTAATAAATCTCGCCAACAACCTTTAGTTTCTATTTTAGATTTCTACCAAGGGCCTCCCCTCTCACACAGTTCTGCCTTTGTTCTTCCTCTAGAAGGGAAGTGTGCTCATAGTTTTGGACTCAGACTTGCTAATACTGAAATGAAAGCTTTCCAACAGACTTATCCAAAGCCACAGAGCCCTGAATCTGAAGTGCTGCTCGTTCTGGGATCGGGGCAAACTGCAGAGCACTGGGCACTGTGCTTGGGAATGAGTAATACATGAAGGTCAAAAGAAGTCATGGAATGGGATATCCCAAAGCATGCAGAAAGTCCCTAGGAGTCCAGCAGCCCTTGATTATGTCCCAGTGTTAATCCATCTGCAACATGAGACGAGGTTAAGCAAACAGCTCTTGAGGTTTCTCAAGGTCTGCCCTGTACCTCTGGCTGTACAGATTATCTCAAGCCATTCCTCAGCTACAGCGCATTGAGAGGCTTTGGAGCCTGGCTTGGGAGGGAGTTAACAAGATCAGCCAGAGACTGAATGACATCAGTAGGGAAGAGAAGCTTCAGGAATGATAGAAATTGCTTTTTTTGTCTTTTTCCTTTAACATAAAAGCCTACATTGTGGAGGCCAAGTTGATAACCACTACACGTGGACCAACTCAGTGCAAACTTTGAAGGATGGAGCTCCACGGATGAAAGCACTTCTGGGGGCAATGGGGTGACTGACAGAAAGGCTGGAACATCACCACTCAGGTAGCACAAGGATGACAAGCCTTACAAAGATACTCTGCTCCAATTTTGACTTAGCTGAGGGGGAAAAAAGCAGCTCAGGAAAGCAAAAAAACCTGTGAAAATGTTTGTGGCAAAATAAAAATACACCGGGGAACTGCCTTGGCCATTTCTGCTGGGCTGATTAGTGCAAATATGATCTAATACATGGCAAGGCCTCCTGAAAGAAATGGCAATTTGTGGATTGTGGCTACAAAATGGGCAGGGGAAGATGGGCTGAAGAAAAGAGAGATGGAAAGATGAAGAGAAAAACTGTGGAAGATAAAGGGAAACGGAGACGTGAGAATCAATACGGAAGTAATAAGGATTTATATTAAAATGCTGGGGGGAAAAAGGTGGAGGCTATTCAAAAAAATTATCAGTATTAGAAATTAATTCCAGTATTTCATGTTGTGCTTTTCAATATTTTACACTTCTTTAAGTCCTTCTAGCACATCATCTTTCATTTTAATTCTGGGCTTTTCTCCTTAAAAGCCAATGAAGCCTTGCAAACAGGTTTTCATCTTTTTAACTGGATGAGAAATACATCTCTCATCTCTCTTAAGTGGTTGCTTACTTTCAGTTCTTTATTCTTTTATTCCTGTGACACTCCTTCAAGGTCTTTTCTGTGTTAGAAGACTCTGAATGACAATTAATTTAGTGCACTTATCGCATTTGTACCAGCCAGATACTCTCAGATTCCTGAGGAGGAATAATTCTGCTCTCAACCTAGGCAGATCCAGCATTTCTGGTGCAACAGTAAGAATGTGTTACTTAATAAGTGAAAATTCTTCCCAGGAGATTAAAATAAAAACCATGAAGAATTGGTTGAGATGGCAAATGGCTACAAATTTTTATTTGAAGTTCTGTTTTCCCCCAGCAGTATAATTCTGTGTGACAATTTGAGCGTGAATCTGACTATAATGCAAACACTTACAATGATTAAAGTATTTAGATGAAAAGTCTCCCTAATTTAACAGACATTTTTGACATGAAGAGAAGGTGTAGAAATCTAGACTCAGTGTTTAAGGGAAAAGAATGTGAATATATCTCAGAATCTTCATTTCCTGGTCACTGCACTGTTTAACTGTTCACATTTTCATTGTCTATTTGGATAATTTATAGTCTAATTTCATGTTACAGTTCTAAAAACAGGCCTTATACTTTCTGCCACTGTAAAACAACGTATAATGCGATTTACTGTGTTCCCTGTTTAGTGATTCTGATTACACATTAGATCTGTACACAGGAACAAACAGCAGTCAGATAAAATCAATGCAGCAACAAGATTCCTGTTTAAATGAAAAGCATCTCGACTCTCTTTTGCCATGCAAACAATCATCGAGTGGTACTTTTTCTCAATGTCTACTTATGATGCAAAGCAAAATGGAAAAATCAATGCCCTTCAACACAGGGAGCATCAGTGTCTCTGTGTAACCATAGTAAACAACCCATCCCTGTTCCTTATCACAGCCATGTCGCTCCTGTAAAGCTTAAAAAACACATTCCCAGGAATGTCAGTCAGAAGAGGAAACCACTTTAGTGATCCTTCACCAGGGAAGAGGCTATAAAGCTTTCCACAAACAGTTCTTATGTTCTACTCAGAGACTGAGGAAAATCTTGTGGGATATTGATTGGTTTATTTTATCAGAAAGCAAAAAGTCTATAAATATAAAATCCTCTGATACCACCAAAATTCACTGGAAATGTTATTTTTTCTTTTAATCTGTGATTTGAGTTTGATCATATAATTAATCCCTATTTCTAACAAAAGAATAATTTTACTTAGATCAATCAAAGCGATTCACCAGATATCAAAGATTTGGAGAAGGGCAGCAATAAAGTTGTTCAGGATATTTCATTCTAAACAAATTTGTCCAAAAAAATCTTGTATTGGGGCTTCACAGAAGCTACAGAACATACACATTTGTGCTGATGGTAATTATATCCTGCTGTACATCTTACTGATCTTGACTACATTTGTAAATGAATGGTGTAAACCAACCCATTTATCTCTGAAGTCATTAACTACTTAAGACTGTTCAGAAAGCTACTGAAAGCCTTGCTAAGAATAAAAGTAGAACAATTTCGTATCATTTTCAGCATCAGTATAGAGTGTAAAAACACTGAAAGAAGGGTTAATTTGCACTAGTAAAGAAAGCCAAATAAGAGATGACACTTGGGCTATGAGACCATCTTCAGGCTGTGGAAACAAACTAGAATATATTTTCTCATAGCCCTAAGAAGAGCTTACAGCTGAAATGTCTTCTCTAATCTTATTGTTTATTTATAATCTGCATTTATTATCCTCTTTGCTTTTATTTTGCAGCTAATATCCTCCTGCAGGACCCTTTTTGTCTCCAGATGTTGATCAGTATACATTCTTTTTGCTAAATGTCTTCTGGATCTAAAGCCTTTTTCATACTGGGATTTGGTAATCAAAACCTTTTCTATCTACAGTGGTAGGGCAAACCTCCTCCTGCAGGAACAAGAATTGATGACACTCACTGAGTTACATGTCATGCAAGCACATGCTATGGAATTTTTCGTATGAGATTTTGCAAATACGCTTTATTGTAACATTCTGGCTGGAGAGAAAAAGTGGAAAAATTATAGTTCATTCCATTCCCTTAGTGTGGTGTGAGTGCACTCCAAACAGCCTCAGTTTGATGTTCTATGAAATTGGATTTTGACTGCTGTAACTTCAGATAATTACAATTACAAGCTCTGTTTTTGAAGAAACTGTGATTCTGTAGAGTCACATGGTCCAAAAGGCTTCCTCCTAAAGAGAGGGGTAAATATAACATTGCCCAGAAATGTTCACCTAGTGCTATCCTAGATGTCTTTGCTGTTTATCATAGAAAATAATTATCAGGCATGGAAATATTAACAGAATCACAAAATAGTTTGGGTTGGAAAGGACTTTAAAGATGATGCAGTTCCAACCCCCTGCCATGAGCAGGAACACCTTCCACTATCCCAGGCTGCTCCAAGCCTCATCCAACCTGTCTTTGGACACTTCCAAGGATGAGGCAGCCACAGCGTCCCTGGGCAACCTGTGCCAGGGTCTGACGACCCTCACAGGGAAGAATTTCTTCCCAAAATCCCATCTAACCCTGTCCTCTGTCCGTGTGAAGCCGTTCCCCTCTTGTCCTGTCACTCCATCCTTTGTCCAAAGTCCCTCTCCAGCTCTCTTGGAGCCCCTTTAATCTCTGGAAGGGGCTCTCAGCTCTCCCTGGAGCCTTCTTCTCTCCAGGTGAACATCCCCAGCTCTCCCAGCCTGTCTCCAGACAGGCTCCAGCCCTCAGAGCATCTTTGTGGCCTCCTCTGGACTCATTCCAGCAGCTCCATGTCCTTCTTGTGTTGGGGACCCCAGAGCTGGACACAGCCCTACAGGTGGGGGTCTCACCTGAGCAGAGTTGAGGGAAAGAATCACCTTCTTCACCCTGCTGATCCGGCTGCTCTTGATGTAGTTTTAGAAGCATTCAATAAACTCCTCCTAAGAAAAGTGGCATTTTGTTCAGTTTTATGTTGTCACCTGCTCTTCCATGACTGAGGAAGGAGGTTTCAAGGCTGACCTTCAAATAACCCAGGAAACTGCTAGAGTTTGAAATCTCTTCACCAGAGGAAGAAGTTGATGAACTGTGTTTTAACCCAAGAAAATATTCCATGCTAAACATGGCTATTGAGTGCCTCTTTTGATGATTCATGAGTTATTGCCATGGATTGATGCATAGCTAATCCCCCTCCCGAGCACAGTGTCTTCACAACACATTAAACCTTAATCAGCTCAAAGCAGTGATGATAGGGCAGATTGGGGAAATTTTGCAGCCCATGTACAGAAGAGGAAGAGAGTTCAGGACATTTCTTCCACTTGTATTAGTAAAGGCTTAGAATTTTTGTCAGCGCAGTAAATTTGCTTAGAGATTTACAGGCATTTCTGCATCAGCAAAAGCCACAATGTGGAAGTAGTTCTATCAGTTACATCTGTATAGGGATGGATGAATCCTAACCCTGAAAAAAGGATGGCATCTAGTGATTAAGGGACAATTTATTTCTGGTCCAACATATCCAGGTATAAGCATTCCCATTACTGATGCACAGCTGTGCCTGACCGAAGATGCCATCAGTGTAACACCCAGAACATCTTTCCTAACTTAGTCCTTTGTGAAACAGCCCAGAAGCAAAGATGAAAGAAATAAGAGAAACAGGAGAAGCATATATTGCCCTCTTTCTGAATCAAGTTTAGACAGTCAGATGATTATCCTGAAAGATCATACAAGAAGTTTTTACTTTCTTTTTTTGTCTTCCAGAACTCAAACCCTCTTCTTCTACCAGAGAAAGTGTCACCTCTTTATCATTAAATTGCTGGCCATGTTTGGGGTTCTTTCCTTTTTTGGAAGAGCCTCTGTTTTTGAACCAAATGTCATCCTGTATTTACCTCATGTAATATCGCCAAACATTTCCTTCAGTCCTTTAGTATAACCTCTGAATGTAACCACCATGATATTATTCTTAGTCCCTCTCCTAGACAAATCTTACAAACATGAAACAGGAAACACATTTTCATAGATCCATGTTGTCATATTAAAAGAGTTCACTGTGTTTATATTACGTTCTCCTCTCAATTGTTTACTAATTCTAAATTTTTAAAGAAAAAATTCCATCATGGGGTCAATATGTTGCCCTTCTGCTTTATAAGTGCCCAAGGCACAGACAGTCCTTTTGATTGTTTGCAATATCCCTTAATCTGTTTCAAAGAAATCAAAATTATGATTACATAAAGCTGTATCATAATTTTCACAATATTTAATGACAGCAAAGGAAAAAAGTATATTTATGGAGACTGAAAATATCAACAGCTTCAAAAGAAGATTAGAGAAACTCATGGACAGCAAGTCTGTAATCAGATACTAAAAGAACTGGGGAGGAATTAACCCTCCAGAATTCCTGACTCAAAAATTCTGGATGCTGGGACAGGAGCTGCACACTCTCCCTGAAGAGCATCTCATTTTCCTAGTGGCAAGAAAGAATATTGGGCTCAATGGATCATTAGGCTAAGGCAATAGGGCATTTCTTATGTTCTAGCGGAAAACCTAATTTATCCCTTCTAAAAGCCAATTAGACACCATAAAAGACAGATATTATTATCAAGTTAGGGCAATCTGTAAATGGAGATACAAAGTTAGTAGCAGTTAGAGAAATGTAACTCATGTTAATTGAATACTAATTATACATGCAATTATTTTGGATCACACTGGGCAGGAAGATGGTGAGTTGGAATTTAGTGTTCAGTGGAAGTCCATCCTCTGAAAAATTCAAGCAGAGTGAAATGACTGGTTTCCCCTATATTGTTTAAGATGTATTTTTCTTCAGTTTTTCCTGTTGCACCATTCAAGTTCATCTCAAAACTTCCCTCCCATAACCTGTATTTCGAGGGCAATTACAGAGGGTCTGGAGAACCGGTCCCTTTTTGCCTTGGAGGTTTGCAATGCAGAAAACACTCCTGATGTGGGAAATTCATGAGACATATGGGGAAATGGGATTTATATCATCCTACTTCAGGTACTATTTTACAGAACCACCTGAAATACACCCTCAAGATCCCAACCCATAATTCAGAACGGGTCTAAACACTGTAATTTCTAGGGTTGGGCCAACAGCTTCATCAAGGGCCATGTAGAAGTGCAAAGCTCTAGAAGCCTTAAAATAGCAACTCAGACCCTGCAATAACAGGACAACACAATTTGAATTCCATGATGTGAATCTAAGCAAGCAAATTTCTGAAAATCACCTACAAAAGGTAAAATAGTGATTTATGCAGGAAATAATGATAAAATCCACATCCTGCAAGTGAGAGAAAAAAGGGAAAGAAAGGTGGAAAGAATGAAGGAAAGAAAAAAGAGTCCATTTGGTATTAGAAAATTCATCATATTTCTGCTGTTCATGACTTTGTTGTTCTAATCTGTAACATTTCATTGAAGTTCGTTTAAAGGACAGTACTTTTCACCTTTGTCTTAACTAAATTTCTGTGCCTGACAATCTGAATGGGATTTCACCTGAGAAAATATGATCCTTTATACATTTTACTGCTATCTATGCTAATTTTTTTCTTACTTTTTAAATGGAAAAACTATCAGGTAAATCTGTAACACAGCTATCCTGGAATTAATGCTGCATTTGCCAATTTAGCAACTTATTCACAGGTTTCATTGATCTGTCTTTGTGTCTGTGCAAAAAAGAAAAGATGTAAAGGCTTTATTAAAAAAGAAATCTTTAGATCATGGTATATGGCATTATCCTAACAGAAAAGAAAATAGTTACCTAAGTGTTTAATGCTACAGAGGAAACCAGAGAATGCAAACAAGAAATAGATGTTTCAGAGGGGTGTTAATGCCAAACATTTCAGACAACACTTTCAAACAGTGGCTTCCTCATTTCTGCTTCCCCAGTAAAGGATCAGCAGAAGTAATAAATCCAGTAATACAGTTCAAAGAGTCACGTTGCCTAATTGGTCAGAGGAAACCTCCCTAAGCAGCCAAAAGTGAATGTGGTTGCTGTTTTCCCTCCTGGCACCCATCTGTGGGGTGGTGATTTACCTGGTACAGCCTTGGTCCAGCAGAAAAAACAATACAGTGTGACAGGAGCACATGTTCTGCTCCCAACACCAGCTGCTCAAGTAAGTACCAACATGAGCGAGGAGAGGCAGGAAAAGGGGAGGAAAATTACTCCAGTCTTTCCATTATTTCCTATGTTTATCTTATTAGTTGAATCTGCATACACAGAAAGAAAGATCAGGCAGAAACAAATCAGTAAATGACACTCTAAAGAATTAAAGTAGGATGAATTTACCATTTTTTGTTGCTACAGTGCCAACAGAGCCATTCAGCTCCTCTGCCCAGGACTGATGTGCCCTAATGAGATTGCCTTTCTAGTCATTCTTCTGTTTCTTAAGGACTGGAATTAGAGCAGTCACATAAGCCTTTGGATTTTACCAGACTCAGAAAGATTTGTTAAAAACTAACATTTCCAGATAAGAACCCATCAGCTGGGTCCCTTAACACACTTAAAATCAATTACCAGGTAAGACTTCCATTTAATCCACACTATTGTGTGGGTGTTACCTATCCATCCATCCAACTCCAGTGTTTGTTCTAAATACAGAACACATATGTCTATTCTAAATAAGTGTCTAACAACAAGCCCATACCCGCTTTCCTTACATTTGCTCCTGCTACAATTCAAAGCTTTAGCATGGTCCAACACCTTGCAGTGGCATCAGTTATTAGTTAAGCCTGAAATTTCTCCTCCATCAGAGCCACCACTTTGCAATTTGTACAGAGGAAAGATCTTTCCAGGCAATGCGGTGGCAGATCAGTGAACAGCTTGTGATTCTCAGACCATTTTTATTGAGCAGCTGAAATACAGCAAAGTAGGTCAGCATCACCCCCTCACAAGTTTATCAGTAAGCTCCCCAAGTGACAGCTCAAACAGTAGATCAAAGCCACACCTAAGACTGACACATTCGAGGATCCCTCTAGGATGTGCTTCCTTCTGAAAAACTCCTGTTAGGTTCCACAGGAGCTGAGAGCCTGCACAAATGAAACAGCAACATTTCCTTGTTGTTGTACTTTACAGCTCCTTGAAATGCACTGTTATTCTCTCCGAAGACTGTAATTGAAAGTTATAAGTCATAAAAACTGATTTATTCTTGCTGAAGGACTATTTAAAATGATCTGAACTAACTGAAATTTAAAGTTTAAAAACCACATCAATAGTTCCATCCTCAACATTTATTTAAAAGAGTTTTCGAAAGGAGCAATATGATATAATTTAAAAATGAATTCAACAGTTGTTTTTACTCCCTCAGAGAGCAGTTATTGCCTGTCATATAATTAAGTGACTAAGCCAGTGACAGAATACACAAAGCAGCAGGGAGCACAGGAAAATACTGAAGCTTCTTGTAGACAATGAGCTTTCAGCTCATCACAGTGAGAACAACCTGTCTAATATATTAGAGAGAGAGAGAATTAAAAGCCATGATCAGAAAAAGCAAGAAATCACCATGGAAACGCTCGTCCAGCATATTTCATTCGAGGTGGGATCAATCCAGATGATGCTCCACAAATTTTATGACACATTACAGAACATACTGTAATAATTTATCTCACATAAACACTTATTTAGAATCAATAAGTCAACTAAAAATAATAATATACCTTGAATAGCTACAGTGAATGAAGGAAAAATACTCATGTAGCTCCATTCCTCACTCAAGACTGTAGTATCAAGAATCCATCTACTCTATCCAAATCAGACTAATGTGCATGTGCAATTGTAAACACCTTTGAAATCTTTTGTCTTCAATTACAAGACACACTATGATAAATAAAAGGAAATTGGAGGTTCTTCCCGAGACTGGAACATAGCAAATGGGAATTCTGGATTACTGAATTTCGCTTCTGAAACAAATGTCCTTGTAAGGTACATTCTAAATATCTAAAACAAGATCTTTAACGTTGAAACTACAAATCCAAAAGTCTTCCCCACAAGATACAGAACTGGCTTTAGCACACTGTATTTTGGGCACCACAGCAGCCAGTAACACGTCCAAGAGTACTTATTCACCTGTCTCATCTCCACTGTCACCGATGTGGTGACACAATATCCCCTTCGTAAGCAATGCCATCAGAGATCACTGTCTGTGCCCAGGATAAAACTGCAAATACGTCAGACTGCAGCAAAAATATTTTCACCTCTAATTTTTTGAGAAGAACTTATAAAATAAAACTCCTCTTGGGAAAAAGGGGGAAAAAAAAAATCGGGGTATTGTTTAATTAAGATTCAAAATAAGCTCAGGACAAACTTCTTCCTGAGGTAGAGGACACAAGTGGCCTCCCCCTTTCCAGCCAGTCCATAAACCTGCCTGAGCTCCCAGCAGCACAGGCTGGGCAAGGCAAGGGAAGGGCCATATCTATGTAGATTTACAGGAGCTGGGGGGGGACTGGCACGGGGCAGAGCCAGCTACAGCTTTTCCTCACTGTCTCCCACGTCGGGGGAACTTCAGAGAGGGTTTTTCTTCCATGGTGATTTCTCTATTGCATTATTTACTCCTATATTCTGTAAATGAATTTATCGATCCTTTTTAATCTCTTTTTGAAAATTCTCAAGAAGTTCCGTGAAAAAAAAAAAAAAAACCGCCTTCAGAAGCTTAGGCTAAACCAGCAGAAGCTAAAATTGAAACCCCAGCACAAAAAGTTGTTGTGTGAGCAGAGTTAATACCACACTAACTGCTTTTCAAGAGCAAAGCAATTCTTCATGGCCTTGCCAGGGGAGATAAGCACGGGCACAGAATACTAAACCCTGACAGCAGCCTAATGGGGCCACCAAAGCCATTGGCACTCCCTGCATGTGGCCGTGTCCTACTGTTGAGGTACCTGGAAACAAGAATATCTTCTGAAGAAACATATGGTTTATGACAGAAATGAAGGTGTTTCCTCAGAGGTGAACTGCTGTTCCATCACCTCTAATGAATTCCACCCTTCAGAACTAACGAGCAAGTTCGGGTCCTGTGACTCTTTTTGCTGCCACACTCCACACACAAAAACATTCTTCTGGAAGCTTCCAATTACCATGGAATTTTTCTTGTTTTTTTTTTTTTTTTTTTTTATTGTACCATTTATTAAAGATAATCACGAGAAGAAAACTATGGCTACTAATTGTTGAAGTTGTATGGGAATATATTGAGATGATTATCGACTTAATGAAGCTGGCATTGAAATACATTTTTCTGATCTGCTTACTCTGTGTTCTGTCTCCTGACTGGATAATACACCGTGATTTACTCAGCCTCAGTAAATAACAGACTGATCTCTCTTGTTTGCAGATGACAGCAAACATAGTTCCAGGAAAAATCATAAAACAAGCACAACATGCAATGCAAGTATCAACCATTTTGGTTGATAAATAAGCTTCCCAGAGAAATGCTTGTTTCAACATACTTGAACTTGATGCCAGTTTGTAATTACAAATCTCAGCCTGAACTATTTGCTAATTAAAAATAATACGGGGTGAAAACCTTATATTAATGTCTCTTTTTCAAGTGCAAATTCCCAAAGATTGACTAACAAAGCTAAGGTATGTGCACCTTCTGAGAAGGAAAACTAAAATGATCAGTTAAAGCAGTCCACCTTTTCCCTAATTTCAGTCAAGATTATCATCCCTAAACAAGTTTTTTAATGCATTTTTTCTTGATTTGCTTTTATTTACTCTGTGTATTGAGAATGACTTTTTATCCACTGAATGGACATAGAGGGAAGAATTGTTGGCTCTGATTTCCTCCCCCCATTCTACCCTGACTGTTCAAAATTCTGTCTGTGAACACTCACTCTTTGACTTCTTGTGTATATTCCAGCTTCACTTCTCATCTTCCTAATATAAACGCTCCTTTCCAGGCTTTGGAAAAATCTCCTCAAACCACTTCTGATCCCTTGATGGATACAAGCACACCCTTGGAAGAAAAAACTGTGAAGGGCCAGAGCCCTAGTTCTAGACTGCTATTTGAGGGTTCCTACTGTGAAGATTGAACATGAATTTAAAGGCACCTCCCAGAGTTGATGAGGCAGCTCTGATCTTATCTTATGATCCAACTAACCAGGACTAGTTGTTCTTTAAACATACTAAATATAGCACATATTAGTCTTGTGGAACAAATGATGTGACGGTAACAAACACAGATGACTTTAAAAATTAATGTTGTTCTTAATTTGTACAGTGTACACAGAAGAAATTAACTCTTGAGTTCCACAGCCGATCATTCTGTAGCAATTCTTGGCATAAATTTATAATTAATTACGTTCTAAATGCTGCACACATATTAACTAATTAATCTCACAAAATGTGAAATAGATTTGTAGGCATTAGCATATGCCCTGAAGCATGAGATTTCATTACCTTTGCCATTATTTCAGCTTTCACAAAGATAAGTGTTCACAGCAACACAGAACGATCCAAAGGAAAAAGAGGTGGCTACCCACACCTGGAGCATTTGACTTGAAAACCTTCCAGGAGCTGCAATATCGCACAGCTGGAGTGCAGACACACAAATGACCCCTTCCCGGGATCTGCTGAACACATCCCCAGTACACCTGATGGTAAAAACCCCCAACAAACCAGAGCCCAAACCCCAGGGAATTCCTTTAGGTCTTTCCCAATGCAGACGCTGTGCTTGACACAGATTGGCAAGTTCTGTCCCAGTTGCCCAGGCAAGAACTGAGATGCCCGAAATATAGGACATGGCACAATTTTCTTCCCCTGTTCTAAAAACATTAGGACATTTTCCTTCCTGGATTACTTCTATTCCTTTATCCTGTCCAGGTTTGACTAACTATATTTGACAATCCTATAGGAGTACATACAAACAGATCTTCCTAATAGCATTATAGTATTTTCTGTTATATTTAAGGTACCTAATATTATCTTTACTCTTAACAACACCACCTAATGTGCAAATGTCTTAATTTTAAATAAAAACGATTAGAAATTTCAAGTGACACAGTTCACTCCTGTTCAGTATTCTAAGTAGGAAAATAGTTTGTTCATTACAACATTTAGTTGGAAATGGTACACAGAAAATACAGGTATGTTGTTCCAGTCTCTCCAGTCTTAGATCACTCTTCACAGAAGTCATTACTGAAATAAAACTCCTTAATGCAGCAGCAGTGGCCTGAATTTCATGACCATACAAATCCAATTTCAGTTTTAAGCAGCTGATATTTGCAACACAATTATTTTCATCTTGGAACCTCGAGGGGAAGTTGAGAGATTTGTTAAAATGTAAAAGATCCTCAAAATTTATAATGTACCACTGAGAGTACAGTTCCAGTGACTGTGTCATAAATGCCTTCAAACTCAGCTGTGTTCCTTTTCTTTCCTGCTCAGCAACTCTTTCATAGAGCATTGCAAATAGCAACAAGGTTATCTTGCAAAAACTGTTTATTCAATTAAACAATGCTTAATTAAAATATGGGGCCTTAATCTTCAGAGATCAGATCCTATAAATATTTATGCAAACACATGCAGTAAGTTCATCACATGCTCGAAGAGAAGAACGTGGTTTAGCACTGATCCATTAGAACAACATGCAGGGATCATGCTTGCAGTACAACAGGCAAAATGATTCAAGGACTCATTAAGTGCCCAAGTATCCAGAGATTATTAAAAGTTCCCTGAGAATCAGCGTTTCACAATAATTAAAAAATTAAATTACCTCACAACACCCTTATTGATTTTGCGAAGTTATACCAGTAGGTGAAGGAGAACCACAGGGAACTACACCAGAACCTCCAAAAACTCTAACAAGATGGTATTAAGAAAACTGCATTTTCACAGAATAAGATCAAGAAAATGAGATGGATCAGGGCTTTGACTAATTTTGAGGAAAAAATAAACATGACATGCAAATGGTCAGTTCAGAGTTTGGCAGAGTTAATTCTGGACAATTCTGGTTGTTTCTACAATTGGCTGATGTTGAGAGATTAACTTTGGCAATGCACAAAGCAGTGTTTATCCACTCACAACAACTGCACAAGGTTGAAAAGGAAAAGCAAATGCCAACTCGTGTGAAACACTACACGGTTTGGGAATGAACAAGATAAGCCATTCACACTCCAGAATGGCTCAGGACAACTCTGATACACATCAGGAGGCAACCACATCTCTTCTGGTTTAGTTCTGTTTTGAGCTGTTCTAGAAAGGTTTCCAATTTTTTACTCTTTTGCCTCACTGAAGTTAAAATGCCACTGACCCCACAAAACCGAGACTGACTCAGACCTGGCTCTTCACCCGCCCAGGGCTGTTGTGGGTTACACTTTCTTGCTCTGCTATTGCTGTTTCCCCACCTGAGCTCAGTGCAGCCCCTGCAGAGCTCCCCCTCCATTTCACCGCTGGCACAGCACAGAGTAAAATGCTCAGGAATGGTTAAAAGATTAAAGTACAAAGAGCTTCTTAAGTGTGACTATATTAAAGGCGCAGGAACTGCTGGAACAGAAAGTAAACGTCAAAGCAAGAGGGTGCACCTTCAAAGCTCACTCAATGCTCTATACTTAAAAATGTAAATTTAAAAAAACTTATTAAAATACTAGATTTTATATCAGCATTTATAAAGCAAGAGCTCAGAGTCCTTTTCATAATTCTGGTAAATCCCTTTTGCAGTTTAATAAAAGAAGATATCCAACATTTGCATCTGAGTAACGACCCAATGGACTTTTTTCTTAAGGTCTCTGAGTGAGAAAAAACTGTAACCCTATGGAAAGTCCTTTGATGTTATACAAAGGAAGGTTTTATCACTACGTTATTTCAGAGGTGTAAATTTAGTATTAGGAAATCAAAAAATTGAGATTATTAGCATTATTATTATGGCAATTAGCTGGGTAGCTTGGATCTGTTGACCAGTTCACATCATGCATATCCTCTTTACAAATACAAAACAAACTGCAGCAAATACGTTGTCGTCTTTGCTTTTGCTGTAAAACAACCTATCCAAAGAACAGAAATGTAGTGCATGGGATGAAAATGCGTATTTTACTGCAGAAAATATTAAAATTCACGGTAAGAGGCTCTCTTGGAGCAGCTGGAGTGACTGCGCCATTGGGTGCAGCAGGCTTCGAGGGGATGGCAGCACTCGGAGAGCCCATAATTCACTGCCATGTCCCAGCCAGAAAAAGCGAACTCTAAAAGGTGTTCCTCAATCAGAAACGTTCCTACAGATGAAATAATTCTGCTTAAACAATTTAAAAGTTCAGGCATGACGTTCAGATTCTTTATTCATCCAGTTGCACCTCACGAGAGAAAGGTGTATTTTGCACACTGGTTTTTCCACTTCGTGCTTGGTTTTTTTTTTCCCCACTCGGGGATTGTTTTGTGAATAAATGTGGCTTCCCAAAGAGACAAGGGGATGACAACTCAAATTGTACCTTTATGAATCTTGATTAGTGAACCTTCAGCACCATAAAGTCTTTTATTTAGTGAAATTAGCACTGACAGCCATGGATTAGAAGCTATCAGCCATTAAAATATTAAACTGCTACTTCTCTTAATATTTCACTGAAACAAGATGATTTTGCCAACTCCCTGCTTTTATTAAATTATGAGTGACAGTTTATTTCTTGTATTGGAATATTTAAATCATCAACATAGAACAAAGACCTTATTTACAGGATTTCTTCTGGGTATTTGCACCGCTTCTGCTAAAAAAAAGTTAAAAATTCGTATAAATAAATTCATTTACTCTTCCAATAGTGGCTGCTAAAACCATAGTTGGGTGGAGTCAGTACCACACTGAGGTCCCAGCAAAGCAGCTGCACAATATTCTCTGCTCACACTCTTGTTGTGCACCCTCAGCCATTACTCACCAGTTATTTATCATCCCCCTCTCTGCAGCAGGTTTGTAACTACATATGTATGCAGACAAATCCATCTCTTTGAAAATGCAGCTTGAATTGTTCATAATTATGTTAAATGTAAATAAATTATTGATAAACACATCGACAAAACAACGCGAGGGCGGGTACTTAGTTGAGAAATTGGGTTTTTGTGGTAAATACTGCACCAGTAACAAGATCTGAGATCATTTCTGTGAAAGCACATAAAGACGCAAAAAGTGAGAATTTTCAAGGCACGTCCACAAACCTCCTCACACATTAGATTTGCGACACAAAGAGTTCTTGCCAGCTTCTACAGCAGTTTTGTGAGATGCTTCATGTTAGTGGAAACTCCTTAGAGAGACTGGGAAAAACAGCATTTCTGCCCCTGCCCCTCAGCATTAGATGGAGCACTGCACAATCCCATATTTGCAAGTCACCTTCCATTTAATTCCAGCATGTTTATTAGTACACGTGATCTATTTTGCCCCACAATACTTCCCTGTAAGCCAATTTGTCCCTGTGATGATAAAAAGAGTATTGGAAGATGGGAGAAGATGAGGGTTGGTTGGCTGATTGGTTGATAAAAGGTCTGGCAATAGAACAGCTTTTCAATATTCAAGATTTGTCTGAAGTGGCTGCCTCACTTCTGAACCAAAATAATGTCAAACTCCAAAATAATGATTTTTCACTCTAAAGCAGTTGGAAGAACAGCAAAAAATGCTGGCTAGATATGCATATTAATATTGCATTCAATTAGTTGCCCAATTATTCTCTTTGATACTGAAATACTCCATAAAAATGAAGAGCAAAACAGGATTATTAGATCCACACTACCACTACTACTACTTACTGAATTGATCAATGGGTTCTATAAATGGTGGTGAAACAGCAAGAACTTCAGCTGTGGAAGATGAGCTGCAAACTTGGGGAAATGGTTGTTCTGGGGCAAAAGGCATGGAGGAAATAGGATTTTGGAGAGCAAAAATTCTGGGATAAGATTACCAAGGGACAAAACTGTACCTGGCACCCTTAAAAGTGGGAGCCTCCACCTGTCTTTTGCCCTCTAATGGCAGGAAATTTTCCCATTCTTTTTTGCCACAGTCCCAGTTATATACAACAGTAAGGACCCTTGATGGAAACATCCAATATTGACTGCTTATGATGGAAATTACTGACATTTTCTCTCTTGATCATAACATTTTTGCTAAGTTCTGAAAAAATATGAATAATGATATAAATACATTAAAATGAAATGTACATAGAATTTTAAAAAGTGTATTATGAGATTGTTGCTGCAATATCTGTTGGGTAAACAGAAAATGCAGCTGTCTAACAACAGCCATTGAAATGTCTAAGTATCCCAATAAACTCTGCTTCTGGTTGCTGCTAAGGCCAGTTTCAGTTCCCATGGAAACAGATGATGGATTGCCAAAAATGAGATTTGATGTTTTAAAATAATCAGTGATTTGAACTAGTGATTACTGTGAAAGTATTGCACTCTTCTTGCAGTGAAGAGGTATTATGCAGGGAGCAGGGAGAGAACACATGGCAGCTGGCAGACAGCAACAGAGTTGTTAAAATTCTTGCAAATGGTCTTGGTTGCTGAATGAAACAGCAAATGTAGTTTCTTGAAAAACCATCAAGTAAAATCTAGCAACCCCACATTTTATACAGTGAATAGCCTTTGAGGTTTTGGAGAAACAGACATGGAAGTTGTATAGACCTCAGCTTCAGTGCTTTCAAGTGCTTTTCCTAAACAAGGTCTTCCTCATACCTGTATTTTGAGAATTTAAGTAGCCAGGAACATTCAAGCTGGAAATTGCTTGATATTCCCTCTCCTGCTTTGTGAGCTGTGAATTTATTTGTCAATGACACACATTAGGTTCTGATCCTACAAACAGGTCACGACAGAGAAAAATAAAGTGCTGGCAACGTTCAGTTTTCCAGAAACTGGAGGGTAGTCTGTCCAGAGGGGACAGGTGTCTCGGAGGGATCGGTGGGAGTTTGGATTGGAGTTTGGGTCAGTAGGACTTTTTGGGGAAGAAACTAAAGAGTGAGGGCCACACTGTAAGGACACTGGCACTGCTGAGAGGTGAGTGAAAGCTGCAGAGCACCTCTCCCAGATCACAGTGTTTCCAGCTCCTTCTCACCCACACTCTCCTTCTCCAAGGATTTGCAATCCTTTTCCCAGGCCATGCCATCTCCTAAGCTTCTCTGCCTATTTTTCCCCTCTGTCAGGGTTGAACAACACCACCATCCCTCTCTCAGAATCCCTGACTTCACACACACACACACACACACACACACACACACACCCCCCCCACACCTGTCTTCACTCAGCTCCGTTTCCTTCCCCTCTGGGCTCACAGCAGGTACCAGCCAGGTGGAAAGGGAGAGAAGGCACAGATTTCCTCCAGCACCTCCGTTGTTTATCCTTTCCCCTTGTTCCTGCTCGGATGAAAAGCAGGCTGACCTGTTCTACTCTTTCCCTGCTCAAGTGATAGGAATTGAGAGAGAAAAGCAAAGAGAGGAAAGTTGAGCAAGTGCTGGCTGTGGCCACCCCAGGAAACAGTTGCCTTGTTTGTCTATGTCTAGAATTGGTCCTTTCATGTAAAACAACACATTTGTGGGATATATAAAAATAGCCAGCGGCATGTATTAATAAATAAAAGGTAGCACCAACATGCAGCAGACAAATAGATTTCACACGAATATTGGCAGAGTTTGACTGTTTTCTCACTGCTAATTGCAAGACGCCTTTGCAAAGTTTCACCCGAGCCAAAAATCCCTCCTCTCATGCAAACCACACAGACCCACAAAACATCAGAGAGCACATTTACAACATATTTAAATTCATTTGGAACCTGCTCCATGAAGGCCAAACACAAACCAGCTGAAGACTCCCCTCCCAAGCAGACCCCAGAAAAGCCACAGGCAGGCTGCCAGATCCCTCCTTCCTCTGCAGCACTAATTAATGGAAGGGCTGCTTCATATTCGCTCCCATGTACCAAATTCTTTAAATTCAAGTTGAATGCTGTTAACAGAGTAGGCTCGATGCAAATCAACCACAAAAGCCACACTACATCCCTAGAGTGCCAAGTTCTGTGGGTTTTTTTTCCTTTCCTGAATCACACAGCAGTTTTCACTATGAAAGTAAATCTGCCAAAATGATAGACTTTTAAAGTACTCCGTGTAAACCTGTATCAAAGTTACAAACTTATGTGGCTTAACACCTGCGTACATCATATAAAAACCCTCTAGAATCACAAGGAAAGACAGGATTTGTCCTTTTCTGCACAGAAGGAAAATTAACAATCCTTTGTAGTATCCAGCCACAAGTACTGACAGATACATTTTACTTCAGTCAGTTTTGATTAATAAAAGTTAATTGGTAAACATAAGACATTACCTTCTGCTATATTTGATAAGTCACACGCATTTTGCATCTATTTCCATAAAAACAGAGATATGTGAGGGGCCACAGGAGATAAATTGTTCCCAGGGATTTGTGAACAATTGCCACTTTTTAAGCATAAAGCAATAGCTTTCCTTTGCATATTTGCTCTTAAGAATGACTGCGACACTTTTAAATATTCTTATCTTGGCTGCATATTAAAATATTTCCATTTGTAGACAGAGTAGTTCAAAGATTGACAGAAAAATGGTTTCCCACAAAAGCACATTAGTTATTAGAGGATTATTCATGATTTGTCCCTAATAGCATATTTAGTTCTGATTAGAAAATGCAGCAGATGCAAAAAGTGAGCCCCCAAGTACAATGACAGTGAGTCTTCATATTTACCCACCTCAAAATTGGAGATGACTTTTAAAAAACACTGTATAGTTCCCTTGCAAGGAGCAACGCTATTAACACTTCTTTCATAGTCCATATTTTCTCTCTCAAAGTACATTTGTCCCCAGAAAGCAACAAAATCATAAATCAATTTCTACTGCAAGCTGTGATAAGTAAATCATACTTAGAGCAAAAAGGTTTCCTTCCAGTGACACTTCCATTCCCTTTGTTTTACAAATTCCAAATCTATGATTAATAAGTGTAGTGGCACATAAAGCCATTTTGTTCTTTATATGTGATCATCATAGGAAAAAACAATATCCAACAGTCAGATTTTCCTCTTAGACAGTGATCTTTGAAGCTTTATTGAAATTTACAGCTGTTGAAGATGGTGCTGAAAGATACTGGGAGCAGCCAAGGCCCATTAAAGCACCATATTAGTTCCAAGCATCCACTTTTTTTTTTTTCCTAGCAAAAAATATAGATTTTACAGTGCAGCAACTTCCCCTGGCTTATGAAAAAAAGATATATTAAAAAACCCTCTGTGGTTTCTGGCCCAAATTTGTAATGAAACATATTGGTCAAATCCCAAAATGTGCCTCTCATCTCATCAGCCTGAGTGTCTCACCTGGGAGGAATCCACTTCCAAAACGAGCCTTGCTAAAAGGCATGTTCTTGGCAGGCAGTTTTTCCCTCCTGTCCCTCTTCCACCTAAACTGGGCTGTGTTGCTCCCACACCCTCTGCCCTCGGCATGTGGTCCCCAAATAGGACCTCAATCTTCCTCTCCCTCCGTCAAACCAACACCCAAAACTCCACCCTAAAAGTTAAGCAGCATATATTTGAAACACATACTTAAAACCTGTGGCAAACAAATTACGTGCAGAGAGGAAAACAGCGAGGTTGAATCCAGACAAATCAAACACAGCTTTAGAAAAGAATCCTGGGATTTGCTTACCCCGAGGTGTTCCCGTTATCCTCTGCTGAACACAGCAGACAATAATACTCACACCAGCCCACTGACAGCATCGGGGCTGCTCAGACTTGAAGAGATGATGGGAGATTTCCCTACAGCCCTTCATATGCATATGGCCCTTGGGGAGAACAGGAGAACTTGATGTAAGTTGATTCCTAGTGCTGCCTGTTCCTTCAAACTGAAATTACTCAGTGCAGCAGTTTGGTTAAATAAATGAATTAAAAGGGCAGAAATGACTTTCAGTTTGAGGAAATAATTTAATTCTGCCAAATATCCTTATTTTTCAGGTACTGAATTGAAAATTAATGTGGAGCCTGTAAAACGTACAGGCAGATAAAACCAATATTACAGGGGTTTTGCACATCTCCTGCTGCTGAGGGGTGTCACTCCATCACATCAGCAGGCAAGAGACCTGCAAACTTTTTATTTTTTAAATTATTGCCCAGCTAATACATTGTAGAGTTGACAGTCTCTGAATTTATTGTTCAGTAATGATAATCATCACAATCTTAATGAAAGTATTTTCCAGTGTGTGTGAAAAGTAATTACGTGCAACTGGCGTACATTGTGTGACAGGCTGGGATTTTGTGCAGAAATGCATTGTGCCACTAGAGCTGCTCCCAGAAAAATGAAGTGGTGTTTGTTTTAAAGTGAAAAATTTATACATGGCACATTAAGTCAACTGCTCTCATCAAAGCAAAACCTAATCTAATGCTAGTATCAGCCCAAAATCTGATGTATTATTCTTAGATATTTTAATTTTTCTCATTTTTTAAAGCCTATTTAGCTACAGCTTCTTTTATTGGAGACTGCCATTAATAGACTCACAATTTTACCTTAATAAATGACTAGTAAATCTGCACCAGCTTTGCTTGTTTGCAAGGCATTGTGAGTGTTTGCAAGCACAGAAAGTCATATCGGACACTGTAGTCTTTTCATTTCCACAATCAGTCAGCACTGTCAGTGTCTGTGAGAGTCTCTAATGACCACACACATCCACATGCGCAATGATTTGACCTTAGTGCAAATAACAGATATTAACTCACGTGCTCCCAAAGGCAATGCAATTCACTGTCCCTTTCCAATGCTTTGAAGTGCTTTTGTGAAGTGTTTTGGTTCATGAACAGTTAATTAAGTGACTAAATGCCCATCCAGCTGAAAGGGACACCCCAGAAGTGCCTTTATGTGCCAAAAAATGAACTTTCCTGTTTTGTGTCAGACATAATTCCACTAACAAAAGACATGAGTTAATATTCATCTAACTGCAGCTTACTAGGAGAAAAAAATAGTTTCACTATAAGGACATTGTCTGCATAGTTTTCTTCTTAGAGAAGAAACCCAGAATAAATTAATTGATGGCTGGAGTGAACCCTTTCAGTGAAAAGTGCTTCACTTAGGAAAAGGTAAAAAACCCTCTAAGGGTACAAAGAATTTAATTCCTCTATACCACAACTGAAAGGCAATTGCAGACCTTGATGGTGCTCCTGTCCTTTGTGCCTCTCCAAGGTACTGTATGTGCTCGTGTAAAGAAAGTTAAATGTGCTCTGCTTTTCAGCCTGATGAAGTACAGCCAGGCAAGGCAAGCTGAACACTTGGCATCCCAGAGCAGGGATTTCTTTTGAGGCAGTCACCTTTAGAGAGGCTGCTGGTTTTGTTAAGATGTGCAGGGAAACAGGAGAAATCATCCCGTCAGTCAAGCCCTTGGGTAACGGTGCAGCTGTAATTCCACATTAGTCTAATGGTGCATTTGGAAAACATTGATCTGTCGAGGTATAACACGAAGCCTTTTCTAAAATTTCCTGGGGAATGTAAAATAATACAAACATGTCAAACCCTAATTCCTCTCCTTGCTCATTTTCTCTTGTTCCTGATCTTTTGGTCTTCTCTCCGATCCTCCACTTCACACTTGTCTAGCATGTACACAGCTTCCTCCTGACAATCCAGGAGCAGCCCTTGACAATATCAAGCTGAGGCTTTGGTGACAGATAATGCATAAAAGCCAAAATGAATATACACCCACACTGCACTAAGTGGTGCTGGGACAACGACAGCGACTTTTAGGACTTAAATTTTAATTTTTAAATACGCACCATCACATCACACTGGCTCTGCTGCAGATTTGTTAGTTGCCTTAAGTCATAAACTATAACAACAACCCCATGAGTATGTGCAGGCCATTTGCTTCACATTCATATATTATACAGGGATTTGTTTATTTTACATGCCCACTCATTTAAGAGGAACTTGTCATCCTGTTCTTGGTTTTATCTGGGGGCTCTAACAAAATATTACCAACACCACTAAAATCAGAACTAATACATAGTTATTTGCTGCAAAATCCCACCATGAGTAACACCAGCAGTTAAACTGAACAGAATATACAGTTTGAAAAAAATTGCCCATGTCTCAAAGGAAGTTTTCCCCAAAAAAATGTCACAGCCATGCACACTCACAAGCAGGAGTTACCATTCTGACTAAAAAAAAGGTGACACCACAGCTATCCACAGAAGTTTTTTTCACCCTAACCCAACTGACAAGGGCATGTATGGATAGGACAAAGGGTAAATAGTTTTAAACTAAAGAAGGGTAGATATAAGGAAGAAATTTTTTATTATGAGGGTGGTGAGGCCCTGACACAGGTTGCCCAGAGAAACTGTGGCTGCCCCATCCCTGGAAGTATTCAAAGCCAGGCTGGACGTGGCTCTGAGCGACCTGGTCTGGTTGAAGATGTCCCTGCACATTGCAGGGGGTGGGATTAAGTGACTTTAAAGGTCCCTTCCAACCCAAACTATTCTGTGATCTGTTAGAAATGGCAACTGTGTTAACATGTATAATAATTATTAAGAAAACACAAAGAAAAATAAGAGTCTTACTTGACATATTCTAAAGTATACTTAAAAAATTGCATATAGTGGTACTATAGTTTTTGACAATTCAGCAGTTCTGTTCTCTTGGCTCCCTAGAAATACACCACTTCTGGAATACTGAACAGCTGGCAAAACCCCTTCCCATAAACATCCTAAATACCCACACACAGAGAAGGAGAAAAACATCAGTATTTACAGCCTTAAATCTGGTAAGGCAACCTTAGTGCAGAGCAAATTTAATGACATTCCTTGAAACATCTTCAGAATTAATTTTTTTTTCTCAGAACTGTGACTTGTGTGTTACTTTTAACCTTTCATATCTCTCACATAAGGACAACTCAGCACACTGTTCCCACATCCATTCCAGTGGTGACAGCAGCTCTGTGGATAAGCATCAGGATCATTTTTATGGCATAAAAACGGTGCAGTGTTGAGTCTGTGCACATGACGGCTTTTGCATGAGTAAGAGTTAAGCTGACCAACTATGTGAAGGAATTGTACCAAGCCCACCACTCCTGTCCCCAGTTTTGTGTCCTCAGCCCACATACACCACAGCCATGTCACTCTCAGAAATCCCTGTTACAGCTGATACACAATATCATGGCTGATTCATTGAGCCCAATCATTGTAAGCTTGTTTCAGAGCATTAAAAAAGCTTTATATTGATTTAGCAATATAAGGTACTTTTAATCAGACTAAAGAGCATCATACAAGGTGGTTGTATCAACGTCACCGATCAGTTTAGCAGGAGATCCAGTTAGATTGATGCATCAGCCTAACTGGATCACTGGCTAAACTGTTCAGTGGCATTGATACCCCTCCTTGTGTACAAAGAACATGCTAAATGCACAACTTGCTCCCCAGATAAGAAACACTTCCCATAAGATACATTTGTACATTTCTCAGGTTTTTATGCATCCTCTCCCTGTCTCAGGTTTCCCATATTTATAGGGCTGCCATATTTACTTCCTGAATTTCACAGACAGCAAGATGTGAGTGGATGCTCTCCGGTTTTTCCAATATTTTGAGACCTACTGCACACAAAGTGCTCTGATGATTGGTATGTGTACCATAAAGCTGTCACTTCCTGAACTTATCAGGCTTACTATCCAACATCTATCAAACTTCCAAGGAGGCTCACACTTTCAGCATGTGCACTTCTACTGCAAAAGTACTCAGGAATTCCTACATAGGCCAGACAATATCCTCAAGTTCCTTCTAGACAAAATTTCTGACCAGGGAAATAAAATTTATATGGAAACCTAGGGGTGTATTTCACCCCTGCTGCAGAGCAGTGTTACAGTCCTCCCATTATGGGCATTTGCACACTCTATGAGTTACAAGGGTTCTACTCCAACAAACCCAACAGGGCAGCACTAGGAGTAAAAGCACAGCAGATGAAATATAGGCTATTTACATCAGCAAATACATGACATACACATCTCCACTTGCAATTTTCCCAAAGTGTAAGAGAACTCAGGCAAACCTCATTTTCAGACACCACATGCCTGCCTTGGTCACTCTGCTCGGTTCCCCTGTAAGGGTTCCCAAGAAACTCTCAGATAGCACGATAACAAGTCTTTGTCACCATCTGTGAATTTCTGATTTGTGTATTCTCAGCATAGACAAAAGAAAATTTGTGATGTGGCACAAGTGGAGGAAGTAAATTGTTAATGGTTAATAACTCAGGATTTGTCACTTAGCTCTCTTCGAGAGATTGCCCAGGAACCCATTGTTTCATCTTCCAGCTGTTTCCCATCAAATTACTATTAAATTATTCATAAATTATTACATAGTTTCTTCGCATCCCTGCAATACTAATTTTAGCAGTTTCGAAGTGCCTGTAGTACCAGCTTTCAGGTTTAAAAAATGCACATAAGCAGCAGTAAAATATACCGTGTGGATTAACAAAATTCAAATCCAAGAAGAGTTTTCCCATTCTAATATAAACTCTAAAGATTCAGCTCTCCTGCTGGATCACAGCAATACCCCAGTACCATCATCTGCTAGCACATCTATCCCTTTGAACACGTGAAGATATAATACACAGTTAAAAAATAACCACCAATGTTTCTGTCATTTCACTACTTTTCTAATAAATGAGCCAAGATTTAATGTACATGTTTTAATGTTGCAGCCAACCTCTTCAGTCTCTGGCTGAAACTGCAGGTGAAAACATGGGATGGCTTCATAACTGTTCCAGGAGAGGATAAATGAGCACACTTTGAGATAATATCTAATCAAAGTGACTATGACATTAGTGGGTGAACTGCTAATTAGTCAAAAAGAACTAAAACTGCTATTGCATGCTAAAAAAATCATGAAAAATTAAACAATATTTGGAATTTTATTGTGAGGAAAATAGTGTTAGGCATTACTGTAAAAAAACCCCCATGGATTCATAGACTGAAAAAGAAAAATCTCAGTATTCATTAAGTTAGTCCACTCAAGTCAATGTAATTGAGAGATGAGCATTTGCTTTTCAAGGATGTATCATGAAAATGAATAGCGTGAAGGAAGCACAGACATTCTGCCTATCCAGTCCCTTATGCTGCACCAGGACCATTAAAACCACATGAATTATTTTGTCAAACTGCTTCAGAAGTTCAGAGACAGTCTTAAAATAGTAATTTATCTCCAACTTAGTATGAACAAGGCTACTTTATTCTCTTTAAACCTTAATTAGTGTACTTAAAATGTAAGTTGTGTTATCAAACGTAATTAATCAAATTTTAGGGTGGGTGTAGTTTGAGCTTCCAACTGACTTACATTCTGCTGCTTGGTATAATCTTGTGCCCATCTCTAAACCATGTCACTTGGGGTCTTGGATAGCTGAGGATGTGCGGGAAGTTCAGAACTGCAGCTTGTCCTTCAGTCACTGTTTTCCTCTGGTCTGTGTCCATGAAATTCCCCATGTCTGCAAAGGAAAAAATGATACTCAGAGTGCTGAAAGTTCTTGTGTCTCTCCTCATTTCCTTTCAGGGGACAGAGAAATAACTGTGCTTCCAGCAGCCACTGGTAGTGCTATAATTAGTCAACAGGACACAACAGATCACGGGACAGTTTTGATTTTGATTTATACAGAGTCAGATGAGCATCAGGCATGAGGCAAACCCCAGCATCCATCAGCAGTCCTGCAGGGCCCTGGTGCATTTTTGGCAATAAACTGAGTGGTTTTAACTGGAAGTGACATTTTAATGGAGGGTTGTTTGGTTTGGATTTTTTTTTTTAAGATAAATTCCTGTAATGCAAAGGAATGCTCATGGTGTGTGTGTGCGTATATGAATTTATCAATTTTTTGGTCATCACTTTTTTTTCACCCATAGCTACACCAACAGGCAAGCAGTTCTACCACTGCAATGCATAATCAGACCTCTGCAAGAGACCCCCTACACCCAAATGGATTCCAAAATAACAAGGCCACAGTCACACTGGGAGCCATCAGTTCTTCTACACTACAATTTCAATAATCCATTAGATCTCTACCATTTACAAAAGCATCCCTAGTCTTAGAGAGCAGCTTTTAACAAACAATTTTAATGGAACAAGGGAAACTACCATTGCAGAACCTCTGCCTCTGAAGGCTTTATTTCACAGGCAAGTTCACATACCTGGGGAGTCCTTGGAAAAATTCAGTGAACGTTTTCTTGTTTCTCTTTTGCCTCTTGTATCTCATTCTTATCCATTAAAATAAACAGGGCTGTAGGCTCTTACTTATTCACCCTCCAAAGAACTTCTATGCATTTTAATTTGATTTAAACTAAGGAACTCACACACACACACACACACACACACAAATATTCTGGCTTCTGTCACTGAATTCACTTTTTTTAGGACCACAGGGTTCTCTCCAAGTTCTGTGCTCAGAGAGGGATGCAAAGGACTTAGGGAAGAGAAGACTGCTGTCAGGTCTGTGAATGGCAAGAGATGAGAAGAGACAGAACAAGAGCAGAAATTAAAAACACATGGTATTTTAAAGAAGGTTTAATCATCTTTGTGATTTTCAAGTTATTTATTCAGAGATAATCAGCATTGTACTTCCTCTGTTGCTCCACATTCCTTACAACTGTAATCAGATCAGCTACTTGAAAAGAAGTTTCAAACCGCGTAGGTGGATCTAATTAACTTCACTGTCAGACGATTATTTTAGTTTTCACAATCCAAGAGTTTTTAAGGCCATTCTGTAATTAAGATTTACTCAGCAGTTTTCTCACAAATATCTCTTCCCACTCAGTTAAGTAGTATGTTAGAATGTATTGAGAGTATTTTTTAAATTATTGAACAAGTTCCCTGCTACTTCAGATATCTGGGACACGGAAAATACCTCAGATCTTCCTCAGTGCATGTTATAATTATACCTTTCATTTTTTCACTAGAGATCTTGAGTTGAAGTGCATTGGGAAGCATCCTCTATCCTCTGGCAAAAGTCATTTCCTGTGAATCCTTGCGAGTAAAATGTCTAAAATATAACTCCCTGTAAGTCTTGATGACTGGCTAAGATGATTTTAGGAGTCCCTTGGAATGTTGCTTTCTGGTATGTTTTCAAGAATAACCAAAGTGTAATATATGATAAAACATCAGGAACTTCATTACATCCACACAGCTTCAATCAATTAATTGAAATAAAAAATGTTAAAACACAGAAAACAATCACATGGTATCAATGGCTGCCCTGGGTGAAGGAGGAAGAGGGTATTTAAAACTTGGGGAAGACTTTAAGCTGCAGGAATAAAGTGCAAGTCTAACTGGTAGTTTCGCTATAGAAGCCATACATGTCACTATAGGCTCAAGACCAAACCTCTTCCAAGCCATATAAGATCTGGTTTGCTTTATCTCAATGTATTTATCAGTGAAAATAAATAAATAAATGAATTCATAGAAAGACTGCTCAAATTCTCTCTCGAGAGAGAGCTTTTTAGCCTTGTTCAGCAATGCAGAGCTATAAATTAAATGATGGGGGGAACTAAAACTGAAGAAAAGCAAACAATGACACTTTTCTCTCTCTCCTCTACAAACCGGCCTAGAGAAACAAAACACTTCACTGCAAATCTTACACTCATTCAGAGGGGAATAAAGCTGTCTTTTCAGGAGAAAGGATTCTCCAGCAGCAGCATCAGGGTAAAGTATTTCTGTGTCTCCTTCTCCCTACTGTTCCCACAAGCACTTCCTCAGGAACTGTTCCCTCCACTCTGTCAGTACAACACTGACTTGTACAGCTGGGTGAGGAACTGGACGGGGAGGAGCAGGGAAAGAACTGCTTTAGCACCCAGACAAAATAACTGTCACTTTTTCAAAGATTTTGCAGAAGTTCCCCAGTCCACAGCTGCACAAACAAGTTTTCCTGCTGAGCCTAAAGGGATGGTGGGCTACACTGCAATACAGGAGCGGGAACAATCCGTGGGATGGAGGAGGAAATGGGTACATTTTCCCCCGGTACTGCTGCCAAAGTCTTTGTCCCCTGAAACCACACCTGGAAATGCAACTCCAGAGGCATCCAGGCCCTTCTAAAGGTTCAGTGATGCACAGTGAGAGGCATCTCACCCTCCCCTACCAACCCTGCTGGCCACCCCACACCTCACTCAAGAGTTCCATTCCCTCGCAGCAGCTTTCAATAGATCCTCTGTGACCTGATATAATTCACCAAAACTGAAAAGGAATATTTGGAAAAGGACTTGCAAGGGTCTGACACACATCAGGGGGAGCACAAGGTCACTGCACAGCAGGGGTATAAGGGTTGGCAGAAGTCAGGGAAGGAAAACCCCAGTTTAGCGGCAGTTTATTTTCACTTAAGTTCCCAGCAGCTCTGAAACAATGGGGAGATTAAACATCAAATTACTGATATTACAGATATAGCAACATAACCTACTGTAATGCAGTAAACTGATGAACGTGATACCAAAACTTAGATAATACCATTCGCAACTGGTTTCAACACAGGAAATTCCCTGTAATTTCCCTCATTGACATACTGATTAACTTGAATCAGTTCCTTTGAATTGGGTTTCTAATAAATAATTCAATTTCTCTAAGTTCCACTTATCAAGTGACATTTACTGTGACTGAAATTTCCAGTTACTGACCCCAAGAAGGAGAAATCTGATCCATGTATCAAACTTCTCAGGCACAGTATAGGAACGTGTCCCTTTTAAATTTTTTTATGCTTTTACTATGAAAAAAGAATAAGGCCTGATTTCATTATTATTTCCAAAGACGTTATTTGGCTAATATTTTATACATGTTAACTGAAAAAAAGAGAATTAAGAATATGTGATCATTTCTTATGTCACGTTCACTGGCACGAACTCCTGAGAAAACCAACTAAAGCTTTCCCAATGGCAGCCCAAATTCTGTCCAGCACAAACTCAAGTGGTGCAAACATTTGTTTCAGAAAGGTGTTGAGAAGAGGCTTTTAAAGTTTTGTTGTGAAACTGCTGATTTGGTATCACAAGGATTATGATCAGAAAGCTTTGTGGCGTTATCTCCACCACACCGTTTGCTTTCAGGTATCTGCTGCTGTCCTCTGGGCTTTTGTTGCTGTTGTTGTTTTGATTGATAGTTTTGAGCTATATGGTCTTGCTTAATCCCGGTGTATTCCAGGGAAAGGTAAAATAGTTTTCTCCTGTTGCAGCTGTCTCCAAATGATCTCTTTCCATGGCTCTGAACTGCTCAAAGCTTGTCCTAAACCACCACTTTGAGCTGCATCCCAAGAGATAACCAGAGTATGAAACATCTTGCGATGCAGTAACTTAAAAAATCGTTAAATATGACATGTACCAACTTTTCAGACTAACAAATGTTATTGCTATGTTGTTTCTTGCCCCACAGAAAGAATCAGCCATAGAATAACTTCCATTCCAACATACATGCCACTTGGACTTCAGATCTCCTCTGCAGCAGTGCCCCCATCCTGTTGCGTACAATGCACTGATAAAAGCCACCATCAGACCTCTGCAGGGCTGGGATGATGTACCTACGAGACAAAAAGCAGACTTAGAGTGCACTGCTTCCTGTTCCACACATTGTCTTAAATGCTCACTGTATTTTGTCTGACGAGCAGCGTTCTCCTCTAATCCCTGGGCTTTGGCCACAATATTGTCTGTGATATACAGGTCTATAAAATACAATCAACAAGAAACACATGAAACATCTTTCAGTCTTCAGTTCTGCCCGTGATAAATAGCAAGTATATCCAAAAATTCTCTGAAATACAGACTTGGATTTTTCTCCTTGGTTTTCTCTACTTTCATTCATAAAGCTGGCAAAAGCAGGCAGGTAATTTGTTCGGAGGAGGCACAAGAAGACTGCAAACTAAATGTAGGCATTAGGAAAACTCACAAGAAATATCAAAGCTTTCCAATCTTAAAAAGATGGTTATTACACTGTGTGGCCACTGGAACTCAGGAGAATCCTGGAAATGACATGAGTGCTGTGTGTTGTGTTTGTTCTGCCCTTCACTGTGCTTAAACTGACACTCAACCCACAAATGCTCACCTTCCTCACTCAACTCCATCTGATTACTCAACACGAAAATGAGCTGATAGGCAGAGTTTTAATGGGAATAAAACACATGAATAATAGAGATAATCCTGCATTAAACAAACATTAATCAAAAGCACTTATTCCCCCAGTCACCTTCAGGAGATATTATGGTAGGATTAAAGAAAGTCTTTATGAAAGATAGGGAAAAAGAAAACTGCTGAATTTTAATCTTCAAAATTTAATTCCACTAAAAGAAAACATTTCTTCTTATACTCAACATATACTGCACACACCCACACGCAGAGCTTAATATCTGAGCAGAATCAGACACCATAAAAACAAATGAAGAAGAAGAATCTGGTGTGAAAAATGGAGGCTCTAATCACTCTATGGTACAATAAATACACTGTAGGAAATAGGTCACACAACCAAATACAGGGAGTTAAAGAGTCCAATGCCACAGACAAATTTTCGGGGTTCCTGGGAGACCCTGGCAGCAAAGTTACAGCAAACCCTGCAATCAGAATAATCTCCTTCTCTGCCACACAGATGATTGCTGTAAAACACTGTCATTAAAACAAAACAAAGAAATTGACGATTCTGGCAAATAAATATCGGAAATTAACACATACAGTTCATTTTAGCAGATAATTAAGAGCTTAACAGCTTTTCCTCTTCCCATGAAGATTCAGTGTCCTACTTGGGTAACTTTTAGTGCATCAGTTTTTCTATTAAATAACACCAAAATTAAAGGCTTCTTTCTTGGGTTTTCATCTGTACCAGAACAGTAATGCAGCGTTAGTTTTGCTGCCACTAG
This sequence comes from Acropternis orthonyx, assembly GCA_035583155.1. Taxonomy (NCBI): domain Eukaryota; kingdom Metazoa; phylum Chordata; class Aves; order Passeriformes; family Rhinocryptidae; genus Acropternis; species Acropternis orthonyx. Next base: position 12,688,155 of record JAWWEU010000034.1, on the reverse strand, counting down.
GACAAAACAAATCAATTAGATCAGAAGTGTCCTACTTTGGTTTTCTTTTCTGACTTATAAATGTTTCAGCAGGAAACATTCTTAACATGTTGCCTGAAGAAATGAAAATCTTTTAAAAATTTACAGAGAAAATGCCATCTACCTTGGAAATTCCAAGGGAGCCCCAACGTACTGAGCAGCTGGAGTCTCAATGGACCTGCTGGGTATAATTTGCAGGTACAGGAAGCAAAATCAGAAGAATTAAGTAACAAAAGCGAAAAAAAAGAGATAGGTGATATGGTTATACTGTTTGAGACTAACTTGAAAATTACAAACCCAGGAAGAGATAAATATTAACACAATTCCTGATTCTGTGTTTACAATTTTAAACAGTCTTTATGCACCTCACATGTCTTATTATTTTTTAAAATACACTTTTTTTATTGACCTAACAGTCATAATACTGCTTTTTTTGTGCTATGCTTTCCCCATACTTATTTTCTGATCTTCAAGAAGGGATATAAATTCAAAATAAGACCTTCTTTCTCAGAATGAATTTATATTAAAAGTTACTCCAATTTCTTCCAGTGACAAGACAGAATTTTGCTTTATTTTTGCCCACACTCTTTAACTTTTGAGACGATCTTCCCATTGTGCAGATGCCAGGAGGCTGCTTAAGGTTTCTGGGGATCTCTTCAAGGACTTTGGAAAGTCAGAGCCAACAGTTTCTTCATTTTGGATGGCACAGCCAACCAGAAACTGGTGCTTGGGAAGTTTCTCCAGGAAGATGTAAAGCGACAAGCGTAAAGGAGGCTCCAAGGGGGGCCTCGCAGAGCGGAACGTGCCCCGTCACCACATGGCCACGAGGCAGTTTAAGGATGGGCTGGGTATCACACACCTAAGGAGAAATGCGCTAATGCTTATATTTCCTCCCTAACTTAAAATTTAAACCCTCATTTTAATTTTAAATGCTCCAAGAGTTAAAAGGGAACCTATAGGCTACAGGATTTAATAGTCATAATTATGAACACAGAATTAAAAGCAAATGTATTTCATTAGAGAGTCACGTAAGTTATTATCCATTCAAACTTTTTAACAAGGGACTTATGCATCAGCTGATTGACTGCTTTTATGCAGAATTAAATTAAAATATATCCAGTCTTAGAAAAAAAATATAATAATCATATATTTTTAAGAAATTCGGGAGGAAAGTGTATGGCTGCTTAAACCTAACCTTTGTGTCTTAAAGTCAAATAAATTAATACCCTCAGATCACAAAAGCAAATATGGAAGACACACCCGGTCCAGACCTTAATTCAAAAGTAAACAAGGTGGGGGGGAGGGGGGGGAACCCCAAACCAAAAAAGTCACTGCCTGAACTTTCAAGTCTCTTAACTTATAGACGTAAGCAGAATTGCCACTGCAGTCAGCAGCCCTGATTTGTTTTCATTACAAGCATCTCAGAGCACAAAGAACTGATCAGGTTGGTTTATAAGTTCTTAATCCAAGGCAGTGCATGCACAGGCACTGTCAGAGCCAGCTGTGCACACCATCAGCTTCGTTAGACAAAGAAAGGCTGTTCATTCGGGGTCACCAAGGTCGAAATGCAAAGACTCCAATTAGTTCTTTACTCACTTGGGCTGTTATAATAATATATTTTCAGCCTGTTACAATATAGACATTACTTTAACTGAGACTCGCTAAGTAATATCAATTACCAAAAATCTTTGATTGATGATTCAAATTGCAGCAGAAGTCACTTACTCAGGAAGATTCGTGCATTTAAACAGACTATTTCCCCACGAGAACTGCAAAGCAAACTATTATGGGGTCAAAGTTTAAATTTTGCAATTGGAATTTTTATGTCTAAGCATATCGTTTACTTGCTTTCATTCATCCTAATGCACCTATGCCATATAATCTTTTTTTCGGAAGCTTAAAGCTTTGCATTTCTATATAATCAAAATCCTGTTTGGTTTATGTCTGACTGTGGTGTAGTAGGAGCAGTAGGACTTCAACTTCTAAATTAATATTTTCTATTAATGTTTTATTTTATAAACCAGTATTTTTCTATCTTCTTAATCACCTATGGATAAGATGTTTTAATTAGAAATAGAAATAAGAACAATATATAAAAAAATCCCAGAATCAATAAACATAGCTTGAATCATGACCTGACATTCACTAGACTAAATTAAATCCAATGATAAGAAACAAAGGTATAAGGCCAAGAAATTGCAGGTATGTATAAACAGAGCTTGGGAAAGGTGTTCCATTAACTCATTCCAACTCACACTGCCATACACTGTAAAATTCTAATTTTGTATTAGGGTGTCCACTTGCTCAAGAAATACCACGGCATTCTGATCTTATTTCAAAAATGTCACACATCCTTATTCAGGGTTCTCCTAATATCAGGAAATGTCACTCTCCCAGTGACTAGCACATCTGCAAGGCTGCAGTTCTAACCTTTGCTTGTTGTTGATTCCACATTCATGTGTTTGTCCTCCCACACCATTTTTTATCCCACTTTCTCAGCACCTTATGCCGTTAAAAGCTGTTTTCAGCTCCTTCTACCAAGCAACTACAACCAACTCTGCTGTTGTTGATCAAAACGAGTGGCATTTACACAAAGCGATGCTCAAACATTCCGTGATTTGTTGTGCTAAATAGAGATTTTTGTATTTTCTAGAAAGTAGTCACTAATCTCCTCTGTATGTGCATGTGGCTCGTTGTGAGGTAGCAGAGGCTTGAAAACAGCCATGAATAGATGTGTTTACTCAGGACTGAGTGGGCTCAGCTAAATCAAAAGTCTTGCATTTCTAGGGAACTTCATATGCAACTGTATGCGTGGTTGAAAGCAGTTGCTAAATACTTTATGCTAAATGTTCTAAAATCACCGCCAAAAGTTTAAAAAGTTATTTAAGGGACTTTTTCCTCTACTGCTCTTTAAATGTAAATAATATCAAAAATAGAACTGATGTTAGGTTACAGTTTTGAAAACCTTTGAGAAAAGATTGTGGAACAATACAGAACTTTGTATCATTATCTGAATTTTTATACTGACTTTTAATGCAGTTTCTATCTGTAGTGGTGGAGCACAACTTGCCCCTACCTAAACTCATGAAGTCCCCAAAATGCAGTATTTAGCTTGGTTTGCTAAAGGTACAGAAGCTTACCATGGCTCTGTCTGTCACATACCCACCCCTCTAACTTCTGAATTCACCAATGGGGTAAACGTTGACAACATTGGAGAGCAACAAATAAGCTGCATAAATATTAAATTTCTATAAATTTACAGAATTTGCCAATTGCACAGAGAGGACCCAGTTAATGCTCCCACACTAAAGAAAAGCAGACAAAACTTGGCTGTTTGACCGACATGTGGCCAGCCATGTGCTGTCCATCAGCACAAACCTAGCTCTGATAACACACACCATGGTTCTCCTCCTGTTTGGTGGAATGTCTGTGGGATGGGGAGGGAGCCAGGGAGGTCCTGGGGGCAAAGGGCACAATCGTTAAAGAACAGTTTGTTAAACTATCAGCCTCATTTTGGCATCCCTAGAAGTGAAACAGAAAGGTCTGTGTGGAATTTAAGACAGAGCACGTTCTTCTGGCTCTGATTGCAGAGAGCAGTCCCGCTGAGCTCCGCGCAAGGATGAGTCACATGTGGAACATTTAGCTAAGGAATGTGTCTATTCCTTACAAATACAGGTAAGGCTGCATCTCCAGCAAAAAGCATTTCTGGTACTTAAAAAATTCCATGTTAAGACCTGCGTTTTTGAAGTGTTAAACACTTTCAGCAAAGGAGATTCTCGCACAGACATCTCGCCTGTTTACACAACCCAGTCTTTCACCGTAAAAACCCAGTGTTAATGTGTCTGTATATACAAAGCTGTTTGAGTAGGAACCGGGGCATTTCTTTTTCCTTTTTTTTTTTTTTTCTTTTCAATTACATTTAGAGAAGGTGATTATATAGATTTTATTTACTTATATTCACTGGAGTAGGAGGTGATTTCACTGTCGTTGTGTAACCACTTGAATTCCAAGGGCCAGCTGCCTTCGGCAAGGCACGTAAGGACGAGTCGGTTTCCTTCCAAGTGTATCTGGGGCAAGCCTGGTTCTGTCTTGAAGTATGGTGCCACATCATCTGAAACACAGAGGGGGAAAAAGTGGATTTGGAGGCTGTTTGAGAAAATGGAGGATAAACCACTGATATTTAGCTCATTTCTTGCCAAAACAGACATCGTAAAACAAGGAACGAGACGATTCAGTTAAGGCTTGCATTGGTACATTCATAACTAATCTTTATTTTAGAGGCAGAATCCCCAAGATCTTGATAACCTTAGTCCTCGCCCACTCAGACAAGCTTTTGTCCATGTTTACTGTTTATCCATATGAGAATTCCAGCACTGTCTACTGTGGCAGGCAGTGAACAGCCCTATTGGCTTTCCCCCCTTCCCCTCCTCTGTGAGGATTAAATCCACTCGAAGCTTCTTTTTTTTATTTCTTGAATAGAAACCAGAAGAGTAATCTTGGATAGAAATGATTATCACAGCAGGAGAAGTCTCATGGTAAATGAAGAATTTTGATAAGGAAAAGAATTTAGAAAAAAACACCTCAGAAAATCACAAGTTTAATGTGTTTTCCAATATTCTTGCCAACCAAAATGTGTTAAATTATATTACCTGGAGCCACTAACAGATTTTGAATTAGGGTACTTCAATAATATGCAAGGGTCATGTATAGTCTCAAACTCTTGTGTATCACAGATACTAAAATACTCCAAGCAGCAAAATTTGTGATGGGTAAATTGCCAAAGCTATACTCAAACACAGATTTATTCTGAGCCCACACCTGCTGGAGATCCACCCCAGGCACCTGTGGAAGATGAAGTTTTTCACACTTTACATGACAAATTTCTTCTTGTAACTATGTAGGAACTAAAGACTTAACCTTAGAAGTGTGCAAATACCTTCTATAACCAAAATTAACACAGAATAATAGAATGACCTGGGTTGGAAGAGATCTTAAAGATCATCCAGAGTTCCACCCCTTGCCATGGGCAGGAACACTTTCCATTAGATCAGATTTCTCAGAGCTCCATCCAAAGTGGCCTTGGACACTTTCACAGAGTTTATGTCTATATAGAAAACTCACAAGTTATATTCAAAGCCAGAGATTTAATCCAAAATATGAATAATATTTAACAGGCAGATGATATTGAAATCTGCTTTTAAGAGTGCAGGGTGTGTGTACTTTATATATAAAATACCAAAAAACCCCAAGATACACAAAGGCTGTTCCCATGCAAGTAATGGTTCGGTCAAACTGCTAACCTTTCTTTTAAAATTTATTCTAGATAAGCCCAGGCATTTTTATACTTGCTATTTAAAGCCTTGAAGATATTTTTTAGAGTTTATAGGGAAGTGACCTCATGTACTATTCAAGGCTGGCTGAAATTCTTGAAACCACAGGTCACACAGTGTACTCCTTAAGAGGTGATGGCCACATGACAGAAAGTACAGGGACTGGAAAGAGGAGCCCGGGGCAAGGAGTGTTGGTGATTTTCCAGGGGCTCTGGTGTTCCACTGGGGTTTGCAGCCCAGCCTGGTGATGTCACCTTCTCTTATCTTTCCCTTTGCCTCTCATCAGGGAATTTTTATTACTTGGCAGCACACATGGAAGCACAGGCTCAGGATGAGCCTGGATGTCCCAGGGCAGCAGCTGGGCTTGGTCAGGGAGCCCCAGGCCCACTGTCGCCAAAGTATCGCCTGCAATCAGCCATAAATCAAAGAGCAGCTCCCTACACATTTGGTGATTTGTATTGACAAATTGTCTCCTGAGTTTTTGGAACTTAACTTCAGAAAGTTGGTCATTCATGCAGAGAAAAAAAGCACATAATCCTAAAGCAATACTTATAACGACCATGCAAAATCTGTTCCAGCAAACTGAATTAAAACCTGCATTTTGAGGCAAGGCCCTTTTCTGATTTGTAGCATTTTAAATAACCTGTTTTTTCAAACAAACTGATACATGGCGGGTGCAGATCAGCAGTATCTTCCTTAAATTGGCTATTCAGGAAGATATGACAATTCAACATATGAGAAAATCGGAACAGTTCCAAACTAGCAGATATTCCCAAGCAAGCCAAGGATAGATTTTACACTTCTTCACTCTATTACATGACTGAGGATATATAGTGTAAAGCTTTTTATTTTTTTTTTTTGTTTTAATGACTGCAATTATTGTGAAGTCATCTCAATTCTCGTTTTCTCCTAACTAGTAAAATCAACCAATATTTTAAACGTTATAAAGAAAAATGCAAGTTGGAGCCAGAGGATGTTCATGGGAAATGCAGTTATTTTACCCAGAGCAAAGAGAAAATTCTTGCAAGGATATTTCTAAACAAGTGAGAAAAATGTTAAATCCTCTCAAAGGCTTCACATATATTTTTGGGGAGTCTCACAAGGCAGTTACAAGACAGACATTCCACCCTTGAAAGATTAAAGGTGTCAGGCTTCCTGTGGAGATGGAGAGGCAGCACTGGGAGCAGTGCTGGTGTTCAGGGCCAGGGCTGGTAACAGAGACCAGCTGGGGAATTGAAATGATTAGTGCAGAGTCCCCTAAAAACAACATTTACCTGCTGGTGCAGAGACGCCCATGGATGAGCTTCCTAAAACTATTCCCCCTGCCTGAAGGAAGCTGAGTCACTGAGGGAGATCACAGTTGAATTGTGTCTGCACTATAAACCTCTACCCGAGTCATTTGTTCACCCTGGTTTTCAGTGATTTACAGACTCGGCAGCATAACCTCCTTCATTACCTCACTCTGAATTACCCACTTACTCCTTCTAACTTAGGTCTTTCCAAGAAAAAATGATTTATTTGAAAGACAAAGGCAGCTGCCCACAGGTCTGTCACTGAGCCCGACACTTCCTACTCAAATATTCCAAACCCAGGGATGCTGCAGCCCACTCAGAGCCATCTCCTATTTAAAGCATCACAATCAAGCTGGTATTACACGAAAATGATTCTCAAACCTCAATCCAGTTCTGTTAGAAGCTAAAATTTAATAGACCTACGGGACTATTTTTATAAAGAGTATAGCACGCTTTATAAATTACCCCGGCTCTCTGGAAGATTTACTTAAACCCTTGAAGTAATTTTATCTCCTAATCTTTTATTGCTGACTTTCTCATCAATCACATACCATCAGTTTATCAAATTCAATTATGTAATCAGAGCTCACTAAATATTCGCTGAAAGCAGAAATGAAAATAAAATAGGGAGCAAGGATTCCACACAAAGAGGCAACAGCAAGGCTTTGATGACTTTGGCATTTCTGCAGCACAAGGGCTTCTCACACCTCAGGCTCACCATCAACCCATGGCTGCACCCCCTGAGCTTTACTGACGTCTTGAAGCTGTAGTGGACAGCAAAATTTTAAACTGGACCTGCAAGGACAGGTTTGGTTGTTAAAGAGCATCCCAGGGAAACAGGACAATTGGCAGGAGAAATGAAAGCCATCTCAGAAAGGAAAAGTGCAGGAAAGAAATAACTGGCTGAGGGATGGAAGATACAAGGGGTCAGTTCACAGGTATGAGATACTTGCACTTCGTAATGAACTACAGCAAGGGCTCACCACTAGGCCAACCAAGGGTTTAGAAGCCAGGAAAGCATCTGTTTTTATTCTCTTGAAGGATGGAGTAAAATAGTAATAAAAAGCCTATCTGAGTACTAGAAACAAAAATAATAAAATACTGCAATGAGTATTCCTAGTTAGGATATATTTTTGCATTGGAAAAAAAAAAAAAAGGCAACCATTCATGCTATACACAGTTGCTTTTCCTACATGCTAAATGTGTTAATACTTTCAGCCTCTTCTGGCTCTTCAGCAATGCTGATTTAAAAATAAAAGTAATAGTAATTAAAAAATTCTCTGAGTTGCAAGAAGGAGCAAAGGGATGAGGTGCCAATCTGCTGGCACTTGTACATACACAGTTCCAATAAATTTTCATTAAGGCTGCTTACCAAACTCTCCAACACGCTGACCTGTATCCTTACAGGGATGGCGCAGTTTATTTTTATGTAAATCTCAAGGAAAAATAGGATTGAATATTGCCAAAATGATCTGGCCATTTGCTCCACAGCATGTCTGCCTTGCTTTTGTGTATCACTCAACTGCGAGAGTTTCATTATACCAGTCCAGTAGTTTCTTCGGTACATGCAAAGCTTGGATGGATTTTATCTCAAAATACTTAATCCAACAATTCCCACAGACTTTTGCTCAGATTAATGCAGCCAGTTAAATACAAAATGGTGCTGTGTGCAGTTGTCATCTACGTTGGGCTTGTCCTCAGCCCTGGCAGACAGGATGCACCACAGGGAAGCTGAAAGCTCCCTCGCACTCCATCCTCCCTGGAAATCATGTTCAGGCATGAACTTACAAATAGGACCTGTAAGAGGAAAAGGTTGTCTGACTCTACAGCTTTGTACTGATTGGAACGACAACAGAAATCCCACAGGAAGATACTCGTTAGATAACCAAGGGAACCCAATCTCATAAGGATGGTGTGAGTGAACATGACTTCAGTAAACTGAGGGGAACACCATCTCAGGGACCTCAAACATGCCCTCTTATAACCAAATTACCAAGGTTTGGCTAATGAGTCTTAGCCCTTTAAGAGCCTACAATTGTAAAATACATAAAGCAAAGTCAGATTAAACAGCTCTTTCAGTTACTACAAGGTCTTACAAGATCTTGAAAGGAGCCGCACACTCCTATCCCTCAGGAATTAATGTATTTTAATTAGAGACACAATTTGATCTTGAGAACCTCTAATGGAGAGCAGGAAAGTTACTGTACTCCAGAGAAGAACCATCCATCACCTCCATCACTAAAACCCACTCCAACTACACTCTTAAAACCTCAGCATTGTTTTCTCCAAAAATGTTGGATACCAACAGTTGCAGGGGCAAATCATGTGAGAAAATCAGTTCCTGCAGTCCTGAATGCTCAGAGGAAGAAAACACAGCAAGTGCTGTGAACAGGCTGAGAGACCCCCGCTGCCACTGCTATTTGTCTTTGTCACGTATCTCTACTTTTAAGTCATTTTTAGGTGAACAATATTGAATATTAAAAGCAATTCAGAGCAAATACAGGTCACTCACTAACAAATACCATGTGAGCAGCTGCCTCTCCATCTCTCAGTTCACCCAACAGATACAATATTGAAAATACCCTTTTGCCTGAGACACATTTTTCAAACCCAAACAAAATCATAACTGGTTTATTAAATAACACATCTCTATTGATTTTAGCTTATTAAATCCCTAATCAAAGCAAGATGCACATCACTCTTTCTACATATGCATGGCTAAAACTGCAATCAGTTGACACAGGAAAACAAAGAGGAGAATCATCTCTTAAGAATTTTGCAGGAAAATTAGGGAGAGGCTGAACAATGAGCCCAGGAGAAGATCAGCAATACAGAAATGCTTTTGCTTTCAGTGTTTGCCAGGAAAAGAGATGTGAGCCACCTTCAGGGGGTCAGTGACCGCCACAGAAAGAGCATTTCCAAAGATCCATCAAGGGGATTGAACATGCAATACAAAAGCACAGGTAAATTTAAAAGACAACTAGTCAAGAAACCCAAGCTCAAGACAGAAAGAATCTTTTCAGTAATCCAAAGAAATCATGGACAGCAAAACCCCATCAAAGCCAGGTTAAAGTTCAGCTGTGACATTCACAAGCACA
>JAWWEU010000034.1:12653051-12678317 GCA_035583155.1 Acropternis orthonyx | reverse complement strand
AGTAATCCAAAGAAATCATGGACAGCAAAACCCCATCAAAGCCAGGTTAAAGTTCAGCTGTGACATTCACAAGCACAAACAGCACAAGTTGAGTACGAGATGCTCTGTACTGACTGACAGCCAAAATCTGCAACTTTCCTGGGGAATTGTGACCATTTTCTTCTTATTCCTGACTTGGATATGGAAAACATTTTTCTCTATTCCCTTTTCAAAAGGGTCTTTTAATCTTGCTATCTCAGTTTTTTAATCTGTCTCAGTTTCTCATACACATGCATACATGTGCTAGCTCTGGATGCAAGTTGTATTCTCTTGTGGAAATAAACTTCAGTAGCTTATACGGCATATGAATTTGGAATTATTACACAGTAAATCTTGGGAAATGTACCAGAAAGTCAGATTGAACTCAGATATATTTGAATCAGTCTTCATTTGAATTCAAACATTCTAAAATACATTGGTGAGATGCTGTAGAAGTTAGTATATGGTCTATTCATAAACTGTCAACAATGTCAACCATACATTAGAACATTCAGTCACTTTAACTATATTGATTTGCAGGAAGTCTATGTTACCCAAAATATTCCATCTTTGAGATTCAAATTTTCATGGTTGGAAGTGTGACATAAATCACCAAGTACAACAATTAAATATAAATTGCATTTTACCACCTCATTCTACAGCTTGATTGGAAGGGACTGACGCATCATGGTGAATATTTCATTAAAATATCAGGTTATTTTTCAAATATACTGCTGCAGCTAAGAATTTTCACACAATGGTATAAAGCATTCCCTTAAAATGGATTTCCTGAACTTTTATCAAAGATGGTATCTGATTTTATATTGGAAGAGCACTGAAGCAACTGTATTTAAATCACTCTTTCTTCCTCAATTTCATACATCAAGCAAATGAGCCCACACTACCCATTTTTGTCCTCCTATAGATAAAAAAAGATAAGCTGCTTTTTGGATACCTCTATTACAATCCCTGAATGCAAATACAGTATCAGCTGAGCTTGATGGATAGTGCTTTTAAAGGTTTAATTGGGGATGGAATTAAATTGTTTTAGGACTCAGCAAGTTCTGTGAGGAAGCCAACATATTTCTCCAATAAGTGACATTTATTTCTTTTAAATGCACAGTCACAGGGAGACAAGATTTCAATGGGCAACTTTTTTTTTTCTTTGCCTTGAACAGGTCTCATAACTAATTGGCAAGTTAGTTATTGGGTAATTGCCAATCATATATTCGATTTGAATGGAAGAAATATTGAACTAAAGATTGCAAACCTGTTGCACTCTATCCCAAGAGGCAAACTAAACATTTTGTAATGTATAGTTATGATTAGCTTTCAACAGTTCAATAGAATAGGAGTCCCAAGAGGCAAGAATGAGTGTTTCACACTGATAGTTAAGTAGATTTAATTAAAAATTCTTTTTTTTTTAATTGAAGTATCACTTCTCTATTTCAGAATTACCTAAATGGGACTGCAGATTCCAGTTGGCTTCTGTGCTCCATTTCTCGATGCAAATAAGTCAAATGTTTGCCCCAAATCTTGGCTAACACATAGAATTGCTTAAAAGAACAAACAACCTAATCCATTCCCTTAGAAACTTGCACAATTCTAAGATAAACACCACAAAGTGACTTGCTACAGGAAAACCTCTTTTAATATTTCCAACCTTTCTTCCCTGTTTTAAGGCCCAAACATTTCCTGTTATCTCTCTTATCCTTCTTCCATTTTTCTCTACAAACAGCTTTAGATGAACTACAAAAATACACCTGCATGCTATGCTGAGACAACAGAAAAAAGATAGAGCAGGTTTTTTTCTGATAAAACAAGAAAATCTTTCTATCACCAACTGCTTAAAAGTCCTGAAACATAACTATTCTTGGCATTCATAAAATCTACTCCCCAATATTCTGCCTTTTCTTTAAAGGCCATCCTTTCATTCACTGCAGAATCACCTCTTGTAAGAATAGATTTCTCAAGTTTTACTAGAAACACTCAGAACTGAAAGGAGGAGGGGCCACAGAACCACAGAAGGGTTTTTATAGGACCTGGATTCTGAGGGGGAGGAAAAAAAAAAAAAAAAAAGAAGGATAGTGGTTGGAAACATCACTCCATTAAAATTCAAGATAAAACTCCCTCAGTTATCCCCAAATACACTGAGAAAGACTTTTCCCACATGCAATTGTATCATTCTTTTCTTAAAATTGATTTCTTTAGCAGACCAGCCAAGGAGAAAAAAAATAATGAGCTGATATCATTTTAACAGAGCCTCAAGCAGCTCCTGATGTATTAACCTAAAGTCCCACTAAGGTTTCCTTTTCCCATTTAATTTCTACACCTGGTGTTTTAGGCTCACTTTCTGACCTTCTGTAATAATTCAGTTCAGTCAGGGCAAAAAAAAAAAAAGGAAAATTGTTTTGTTGTATATCAGAAAGCAATCACTATTCCTAGTTCATTAAATTCCTGGAATGTTGTAGAATCACAGAGTGGTTTGGGGTGGAAGGGACATTGAAGACCATCCAGTCCCACCCCCTGAGCAGGGACACCTTCCACTATCCCAGGTTGCTCCAAGCCCGTCCAGCCTGGCCTTGGACACTCCCAGGGATGGGGCAGCCACAGCTTCTCTGGGTACCCTGTGCCAGGGCCTGCCCACCCTCACAGGGAAGAACTTCTTCCCAATATCCCATCTAAACGTACTTTTTTTTCAGTTTAAAGCCGTCACCTGCTGCAAGATTAAAAAAATCAAGTAGCTGGAGATGACATTGTGTTTCGCGTAGTTCAGCCGCAAAAAAAGCTGCAGAGTTTTTGTTTTAAATATTCACGAGGATATCTTCAAGTTACAAACACGCTGAGAGAAAAAGGCAGGTACGAAGCAGGCGAATGAAAGAGAACCCATTAACTATCAAAACCAACCCAAACTCTCCAAAGAAACCTCCAGCCTCTCTGGGCTGAATTTGCCATCAAAGCACAAGCTCTGTGCTTTTTATATTCTCTTCATATCTGTGATGGTTACAGAGACTCACGGAGCTCTCAAGGAAATAAGTTGTGACTGTTTAAATCTCAGCCCCGCAGCAGGTGCAAGGCAAAGCCGCCTCTCCCAAAGAGAATCCAAATATAGCAGGATTTCCTTCATTATTTTAACCACAAAGGAAGCTATTGTTGCTGCCACGTAATCTACAATCTCCAAATACTGCAGGGCAGGCTGATCACACGGATATGTATCCAGCAATTCACTCATATATCCGCTAAACATTCCCACTGACACCGGGATGAAGGCAAGATGAAATCCTACAGAACATTTAACAGGACAGAGACGATAAAAACATAAATGTGTTTTCCCCTCAAGTTCATCCCCAGCCTATGAGCCCTTCTGTTGGTTACTTTGTAGGAGATAAATGAGATCCAAAAGGTAAACAGCTGAGGAGTGTCTGGAAGGAATAGAGCAGACACAGGAGTGAGGCAGGAGGGAAAAAACAGCACAGCAAAGGCACTGCCAGATTTGAAAGCCATGTTGGGGCACCTCTTTATTATTTCAAGGAGAGAATTATTTCTAAACAGCAAAGCAGCTATGAATATCCAGGGAAGATATAAACATCTCTTTTGATGAAGGGGACTGGTGGGGAAATGATTCATGCACAGATCTTTGTTAAAAGCAATGCCCACCCCTCACTTCTATTGTTTCTCTGTTTAAATGTAACTCGCAGTTTTAGGGTTTTTTGCTCTTTAAACTTGAAAATGTAAATAGGTTTATAAATTGGATGATGCCTGTGCCAACAAATGAACAAACCCAGCTCCCAGGAGCTCAGTGGTGCTCGGGAACTGGAAGGTGGTGAGCATGGGCTGACCAGAGCTGGGATTGGTCACGTCCTTGTCTGATGCTGGATTGGAAACACAAAGCACAGCCCAAAGTTCACAGAACTCAGCTGAAATCTTTCCATCACCTTCAGCAAACTCTGGACCAGGCAGCACCTGGTGAGTGCTTGGGTCAGGAACAGGAGCACAAAGTGATCCTTGCAGAGCTCTCAGCATCTCTCACGGAGGGGTTTGTGTGGATACTTCCAAAGGGCTGGATCAAAGGCTCGCTGGAAAACTCTCACAAAGTGGCTCCCTTCATTTTCCCAAATATCATCACTTATTTCTGCATCTTTTACATTAAACCCTTTCAGAACTATCCAAGTGGAATTCTTTCCCCACTTCAAGGATAATACACAGATCTAGAGACTATAGAATTATTTTCAACAAAACTGATGAAACATATAATTTCTTCTTGTCGAAATGTGAAGAAACATATCACTATTCAAGAAAACATAACTCAGCTTGACACATCTGAAAGGCGAAAAAAGAAGTTAGTTGATTAATCTGGAAATTTTATTTAATTTTCTTTGGGTTATAAATAAGCAGCAAGTTAATACTGTTTTCAACTTTTGACAGTTCTAATGTTAATTACATGTACTGGATTTTATAAATCAATACTTCTTACATAAAGTGTTATTTAACTTGTCAAGTGTAGCAATAGATCAATGCATTTACTGTTCCTGCTAACATTGATGGATGACATACATCCAAAGCATATGTAAAGGAAAAATAAAAGATCTATTTCTAAGTCAGACAGGGTTAAACCCCAGTTAGGCAGACAGGGAATTTAACCAGTGTTTGGAAAACAACGGCGTAGCTTTATTAAGGTGTGTGAGGTTTTCTTCTTGTTTGGGTTTTTTGAGGTTTGGGAGGTTTTTTTTGAGTTGGGGTTTTGGAGTTTTTTCACTTTTAATGCTGAGGTCAGAAGCAATCAGCATCAGACTGCTCCAGGGACAGAATATTATATTAAATCTCTGTATCCTACAGGAGCAATGAATTGCACCTCCCAAACCTCAAATATATTTTATTAAAGCACCATATCCCTCTGTTCAGCACTCCGGACCTCCACCCAAACACACTCATAGGTGATAAAATAAAACAAAGCATAGTTGATAACTACTTTGATAACTACTTCACTGTTTGCAAACATGCTACAGTTAGTGTGGGATATATTTTAAAGGATGTACAAGTAAAATTGATGATATATCATCTTCAAAGATTGCATTCACTGCATTATGAGCTGTAATAAAAGAAACACTCAGTTAAAAACCATTTTAAGAGCTGGTACTAATGCACCTGAACATCTTGAAGAGATATACAGCTCACAATGTAACTAATATTCGTTATTCATTTGTGCCATTTGTAAAAAAGACATTAAGTATGTTAAAATTATGAAATTCCAAAGAACTGAGAGCTATTACTCTGTGTGTAACTACAGTAAATCAATAAAATATTGGTTAAAACCCATTATCAGAAGCATGTATATATACAGAACATATAATCATGTACTGAAATAGATGGGAAAATTGTTTTCTTTCTAGTATTGATAGATTTCTCAGGACACAAGTAATAATTACATAATATATCATTTCCAACTCACACGATGGCAAAAAAGTCCTTTTGCATTGAAAATTGTCATCAGGATAGGCTTTTTCAAGTTTAAAAAGGTAATGAAGGTAAATTTGAAGTGTTATCCTTTGCAAGTAATTCATGTAATCATTACATTTTAGAGCAATTCATCTGACTAGAAAATAAAGACACCTCCATGTCGTATCACCACAACATGTAATTAAGTACAAGGGGTCCCTGCTCCATCAGGTCGTTACTCTGGACAATACTCCTGAGAAGCAACAGGAAACGCCCACAATTTGTGAGTGGTGTCAGCATGTTTAAGAAATAATTAACACAAAGAAGTAACTGAAAACCAGCAGTGAGTCTATGTCAAAGAGAAAAGACCACTTAAAGAGTTATCCTCAAACTCGGAAAAAGAGGAAATTCTCTTTAACCAAAATTTTTAAAGAAAAACCAAAAAAAAAGAAGAGCCCACTTAGTCTATTAAGGCATTTCCTGCAGGACAGTTTTAGCATCTTCAATGAGGTTGATAATTCATGCAAAAAAAAAAAAATAAGTCATGAGATTTGTCTTCAGAGTTGGAGTGTTTTGTCTAAAATAAACAGTGAAAAACTTCACAAAAATGCTTCTCCTAAATTGTTAAAGGACAAAGCAGATCAACTGCTCTGGGTAAAACTTGGGTTTGTAAGTCTGTTCGAAATTTGTGTAAGCCCTCAGTCACCTTAGTGATGGGAAAATATTATCCAAAGAAAAAGTGGGAATTGTGACCTTTGTGTCCAACTTTAGACCGAGTCAGAAACAGGGAGAGTCGGTGAGCGACTGGCTGGGATCTAACACAGAGCTCCGAGCGCTCACGTGCAGAAATACAACCCGAGGCTCAGTCCCATCTCACTGGGGCACAACACTCGGGCTGTCAGAGGGGGAAAAGCACCACCCTCCTGCACTTCCTATACCACATGATTCCTGCTCTCGTGCAATCCAAGTCAGAAGCACCTGATTGTTTCTGCTGGAGCCTAATCAAATAAATACAGAGATCCTGCTAAATCCTGCTTAGCAGCACTAAACAAATGGAGAGCAAAGCCCTGCTCCTTGCTTTGAACCTGCACAACCTGACAATAATGAAGATGTGTATTCAAAAGGAATATGGAACTAGCCAGAACCTCGAGTCACGAGCACTCCTGTACCCTCTAAGAGGTAAGCCCACGGCGGGTTTACAAGTCCTATGAAATTGCTCACTGGGGGAAACAATCTGCCAGCTTAATTCTCGGCAGGATTTCACCCGTCCCTCCAGTCATCTGTTTCTGCTCTATACATTCACATACATCATCAAGCTGACAATTTAGAAACCGGACCAGATGGATGTATAACCCCAAACAGTGCTGTTTGTTAAATCTAACAGCTATTAATCAGAATAATTTTCCTTATTAAACTCTGTGGGAGAAAGGGACACACAGAGATGACGTATTACCCCTATTTACCAGGAGTGCATCACAGGACAACACAGACTGAGCTGATTTTCCACCAGAGAAAAACGGTGACAGCAGAAATGTTCCTCCTAAAAAAAGTAGATTATTGCAGGACAAAGAAAGCAGGAAAGGGCATCCTAAATGCTTTCTTTGAGTAGATAAGGCGTGTTATTTTCCCGAGAGGAAATAATTACATTCTCTGAAAGGACTGGCAACTTCAAGTCATTTTTAAACAAAGGGCAATTCTTTGTCTAACACCAGCACCAATTTCTTTTGAGAAGCAATAGGTGAGACCAGATTAACAAAGTCAACTCCACCTTCCACAGGCATGTCATGCCAACCCAGCTGGAAAACAACGTGGGCTATTTGAGGTTTAAGCCTCACAAATAATACTTCCTGCACTCCCCTCTTCTGACTCACACATTGGAATGCATAACACCTCACATATTTAGATACAGAGCCAAAAAATATCAAGGTATACTTCCCGTTCTTCCAAACTAAAGCCTTAAAATAAAACCATTTATCTGCAGCACATGCCAAAACATTCCAATTCTAATAACAGAAAAAAGTCGTACAAATGGCAGAAATACAGTCCTCTAGAAATACCTGGAAAATGGTTCCTTATATATCAAAAGATTTCCGTAAGAAAGGAAAGCCTGTAGCTATTTGCTTAACAGACAAAAGATTTCTATGGATTTATTAATTTTGGAGGCGGTCACTGAAGCAGAGCACAGCTGTAATCCTTAATGATACTGTGAGAGCCTCCTGCAAACAAACCTGATTTTGCAGGTTCTGTTGTAGGGTAGAAAACACCTGCCCTGGCACTGAAGTGATCCCACCAGTGAGGTTAGAGGGCAGCCTCCTGGGCACTTCCTCTCTGCTTCACTTCCCATCAGAGTGGAAATACGAGAAGAACAAGAAAAAAGTCCATGTGATGTACCTGTTGGACAGAGCTTGGAGCAACCTGGTCTGGTGGAAGGTGTCCCTGCTCACGGCAGGGGGTGGAACTGGATGAGCTTGAAGGTCCTTCCAACCCAAACCATTCTGTGATTTTATGATTCAATGAATTGCCAAAAAAAAAAAAATCAGAGAGCAGTTTGGCCCAAATATCATTGAACTCTCTGTGACATATTCCAAGTACTTAGAGATATTATTTTAAGGGAACATCACACAAATAACTCCTATTCATACATTTTTCACAAGCAGAGCTTTTATTGATGTAGTTTATGAAAATGTCTTTCACCAGCATGGATTTCAAAAGGCTTCTTTGCGGAGGAGAACCTCTGAAACCAACCCTCAACCAGAACCCCCGTCTGCCTTAGGAGTAAACAGCCTGCAAGGTTGGTGCATTATTATTGCTGCCTCATTAAGAAGCAAATTAGTTGTTTTTGTCTTTGTTTAGCAACTCAACAGGTACTTATTGTGACTGTGGTTTTAATGTGCAAACACATTAAATTAACATATTCCATGGTTGCAGGAAACATTTATTGGACAAAGGCCAATCCAGCAGCCTCACAGCAAAAATGATTATTTCTGTATTAAAGAATCATGTGTTAAATCACACAAGACACTTCTCTACACGTGCTTTTTGCCAACCCATTGTATCTGGCAAAAGTCTATGACTTTTCTCCTTCTAGTTCCTATTTACAATGTACCTCAAATACAATTTATTACAAAAATAAATAAAAGTAATAAAAACAGTACACATGACAAAAAAGCATGACCAGAGCTGACCTTCTCCTCGATATATACAACCAAACCATTACAATTGTGTGTGCAAAGTTCAAGAACAACCTCTGTTATTTCTCTTCACTATATATAGAAAGCAAGTTCTATTAATAAACAGTCAGCCTAAATTAGCATTAAGACAATATTTATTTAGTTTAGACTTTTGGCCTTTAGTTTATATCAGCTTAGAAGTAAACAGAAAAAGTACAATAATGGCAAATAAAACAATGAAGCAGTAAAAATAACACAATGATGGATTAAAATACATTGTTCTAGTTGGGAGTCAACAGGGCAAGTGCTTTATAAAAATTATGTTTTCCTTTGACAAAAGCAGTACAATACTTGCTGGTACAAGCAATAAAAAAATCTCCCATCAAACACTTCCGACTTCGCTTTCCATTTTAATGGCTGCAGGCAAAATTCAGAATACATTTGTCAAGTTGATATTATCAACACAACAGGGGTATGCCTGACTTGTTCTACATTTGTTCTGAAAGTTCACTTCAGAGGCCATCAGCCAAGAACGAAGAACCCAGGAAGCCAAGATCATTCCTACCAGGCAGACACAGAAATATATCTTCAAATATTTAAGAGAAGTTTCAGTAAATATTATCACATATTACTCTGCAAGGCATCAATCGCATCCAGTTCAACATTAAAGACCAACCAATCTGAAAATTAAAGGTGATTCGCACTCTCTCTTTGCTCAGTTTAATGAGACATCCGAGTCTGATCCGTGACAACTACTGCCAACATCTTTAACTTTTTTCCTGACATCTGAAATTGATTTCAAAGACAGATACTGAGAAGGCAAGAATACTACAAAAAAAGGACGTAAGAAAAGCATTGTAAAAGAAAATCAAATGTATAGCCTCAGCTTCCCCCCCCCCCCCCACACTCCCCCCGCTTTTCGTGCTTCAAAATCATCTGCATCATTAAGCAACTGAATTTCCATTATAAATTCCTACAGGTATCTGGACCTTATTCTTGTGCCTTTGAAATGAATACCAGCCAAGTATATTAAAAACAATTCTTTGCTTTCATACATTGTTCATGTTCTATTTTTGTTCACTTTGATAATACCTGCGCAAGGTTTTTTCCACATATTGAAAACCTGTTCTTTCACAAAAACACTTGCTTTTACGCTTGCATTTTTTTCTGTTTTAATTTCCTAAGTTTCTTCTTTCGCACACTAAAATTTACAGAGAGGACAAACATCACAGAGATCACAAAAACCCACAACTGCTTGGATGGCATCATTCTATGATTTGCCCACAGACAGAAGGAATGAATGGTTAGATGACCTAAGTGATTAAACCAACATTTATAAAATTATTTAAATGACAAAACCAAGCCCAAATCCTTATTAAACATACCTTGGCTGAGACTGCACTGAACCCTGTGCATTGAGGCTCTCCATTAAGAACCTCTAATGAAGACTATCGTAAAAGGAATTACTGTGTCATTTAATGGATTTCAAGGATAACACTGAATGGGTTTGGGCTGCTTATTTTTAATGAGGGCACAATGAGGGCAAGAAGCTTCACTTTGGCACCAACACAATGCTTGTAGGAGAGGGATCTCAACAGCTGTCCTGTACAGATGGTTGCTTTTACTTACAAAGCTTTGAACTGAAGAAAGATTAAATCTATGGATGGGGGACCTTTACCTTGCAGTTCTGCCTGCACAGTTGGCAGAGGAAAAATAGCCAAGATAAACAAGACATTTATTATAATCTATCTTATGCACACAGTATTTCTTAAATGTACAAAACACTGTGTTTGTTTCATTTCAGCAGCACATGGTTCCCACTGAGTGTCCTGGAATTCGTCTGGGGGGAAAAAAAAAGGAAGAAATTCCACCTTTCTTGTATTCCCATCAGAAGGTCCAGTAGTGGAAAAACCAGAAAACCCAAACAAATACAAATTACACAGAGGAAAAGAATCCGAGTCAAAGTCAAAAGTAACCAGTGCAAAAGCAGAGTGCCAAGCACTGCATGACTAATGGTACCTGCCTGTGTTCCAAGGTAATTAATCCTATTTGTCATTGCTAGTAGGAAGTCTTGAAAGAGTCATTCCTGGAGAAAATGATGCTTTCTTTAAAACAAGGCAAAAGTGTGAAGGATTTGATTTGCAGTGTTGACATAACCTTAGCAAGCTGCAATAAACAGTATTCAGTGAAAATGTGTTCGTATCAAGTTCACAAAACCCAAACTACTGTCCTGAGCTGAGGTTTCCTTTAGGGAAGCCAGTTTCCATACTGACTTTTTAAAGATCTTGGCAAATTCCTTGGTTTATTACAACTGTTTACTGCAAATTGCTGCCTGATAACTGTTCATGTGTCCCAGAGTATCCACATCAGTAACAGAGGTTTTACTGAGCCTTAAAATTGGATATCAATATATGAGATAAAGAAACTACAAAATCCATGGCAGCATATCCCACAACTTCCAGTCTTCTACTTTTAAGGAGCCCTTCTAGTGCACACTGAGGTTCCAAAGAAATGTTAATTAATTCCATTCTGGCAGCTGTATAAAGCCAAAATGGAAGGATTCTGCAAACTTTTAAGGTAAAAATCTATTTTAAATTGTGCAAGAGAATTTGGGAGCTCAAAATTCTCTCAGGAGACTGAAAAGTGAAACTGATCTTGTGATCACAACTACTACGATGTAGATTTTGGTTCAGGGGGTCAATATATTAGCAGAACTGATCTCTAACCCTAAAACAAGAGAGACTCACAAGCAATTTCTTTTAATTTACGATTACATTTCACATGAGTAGATTCTAAATTAATTGCTTTCATGGCAGGTCCTGCAGCAGGCCACACACTAGCTCTTGCTTTTGTAAAACACACTCTGAGGACTCAGTTTGTGGCATCAGCCTATTGACAAATGACTTTTGAAAACATGACAAGTTCTGGTTACGTCTTCGTGTGTATCCTGTAGGATACAAAGCTCCACGGATCACATTTCTCCTCGCCTCCATCCCTCAGGGGAATGCAACTCATTTCACAATGGTCTGATTGTGAATCTTGCTGCCAAGTGCCCGTGCTGATATAATTTGAAAACCTGAATCAAGAAACCGCTCAAAAGTACATTTTCTCCTCATTGTTCAGTGAGGGAATACTGCATCAGTGATTCCACAGTGCCCTTCTGATCTGTTTAGCTCAAACATGCTTGGTGTAATGCCACTGTGCCTTCAGACACCAACTATCACCCACAGACTGACGGGATGTATTAAACAACTGCACCTACTGAGATGGGGCGTCCTCTCTGCATTTCAGTGCTCTCTGATACCTTTGAAAGTGACCCAAGAGACACGAGGGTGCCACAACAGACAGACCTAAACAGAAATACCCACAGCAACTATGCAAATAAAAAGAGCAATCTCCTCTTCTATTCTGAAGGTGTCATTATGGATAAGATTATAAAGTATTTATATCAAACACTCCTAATACACAGAGCTGGATCATTAATGAAAAGAAGCTTCATGAGGTCAAAATAAATCTCTGTATACGCTTTATTTTAAGCTGTTGTACTCCATCTAAATCGATGCAGTTTTTAATTTTTAATGGCAGGAGTGGTTCTGCCATATATTTCTCCAAGCAAAAAGACTTGGAACTATTAATTCTTGTTCAAGCTTTCAAAAAAAAAAACCAAAACTTTACCCTTAAGCACAGATCAGCATAAAATATTTCAGCTCCAAATTCAACCAATTAAGAAAAAGTTTTCTGCAGCCAGTTACTATAAAAAGCCAGTTTTATAAAAAGTAAACATATGTAGGCAAAATAAATAATAGAAGTTACACCATCATAATGACACAGGTTTATGTTAGAAGATATACATTTAATACTTTCATTCTTCTTAACACTTGCCCTCTCCTCGTTACCAAACACTGAAAATAGCCCTTTTTTCTCTCATTTCTTGCATGGGAACCTTTGCTGGTCTAAAAAGCTATTGAAGAGAAAATACAGTTACAGTTTATCAGTTCATTCTTCTCTCTATTGATGCAATAATTAGAAGCTACATAAATATTTATATTTATCTCAATGGACTCATTAAGAAACCATTTATTATTAAGGGTTGAAATTACAGATGAATTCACAGAGAAATAAACCTGCATGGATCAAGAGGGTCCACAGTATGTGGGACTGTCTCTCCTGAAAAGAGTAGGAAAACAGAAGATGCCTGAAAGATTCCTGAGCTTTGGAGAGCAGGTGGGTAAAGCTGTAGGAAAACCAGCTCCACCAAGTTAAACTGCAAAGAAGGAGAAGCTCAGCAGAGACACTGCGGAGGTTTAACATAAAAAAAGGCTTGGAGAGGGGGGACTGCGGAACAGGCTGGGGGAAATAAGGTAACAGCAGGCTCAGTGCAGAGATGGAACACAGAGAAGGAGAAGAACCTCAATCAGACTGTGTCCCGAAGGAGGCCCTGAGTCTGAGATGAAAAAGATCAAGAAACGAAACTTGAATTCTAAAAGGAACATTGGCTCCAATACCGCAAATACTCTTTAATGGCGAGGAGCACTGTGGTGCATTTGCACATGAATTTTGATTCTCTGTCTTGAATTCTCCTCAAAGACACAATATACAACATACTTTTTCTCTTTGCTTTAACCTGAGACCCAGAACTTTGCATGGAAATTCCAAAATCTAAGTAGTGTCTAGTAACTCAAGTACATTCTGTTCATGCTGTGTCTGGTTAAACAAAAATAGTGAAAACTACTATGCCTTTAAAATCAGAGAAAAAGAAGCAGTCATGAAATAGAAAATACAGATCGACAAAACTAAGTTAACTTACTTGCTACTTATTTCTTCCAGCTGCACAGGCTGCCAGGTGATATACACAGACATCCAGGAACTACTTTAATTAGAGCAACAACTAAAGGCAGACAGGCTGCAGTTTTTGATTGGTTTACTTCCTCTCTCGTTTAATTTATTTTGCCCTTTCCCCACAGCTTCCAGAGCCACTGGAAGCTACGACCATTCCTTTCTTCCTAGCACACACCTTCAAACCTACCCCTGAAGACAAAATTTCCCAAGGGACTGTAAATTGCTCCTAAATTAGAGCCACAAACTGCACTGATATAAAATTCATTTCTTTAACCCCGCTTGAAAAGCAAACTTTCCTCTTATCTCTCCTTGCCACCCAAATAATAGATGACAGTCATCTGTTTTATGTTAGACTATCATTCCCAGATCTCTCATGCTGATTCATTCTCAGCTTTCACAGCACAGGCACAAGTTGTCAGGAAGAGCTATGCTGGCTTCATTTCCCATATGGAATCCAACAGCTGGAGTTCACTCATTAGAGCAAGCAAAAAATCCTGATATAAATTAAAGAGAGCAAAACAGCACGGTGACAAACACATCTTCCTTCACCTCAAGTACAACACTGAAATGTGTGTAAAGCCAGGACAGTGTTCTGTCTGCCAGGGAATCAATAAAACCCACTTATCCATGGATGTGCTCATGCCTATGAAATTCCCCTGTTCTCAAACTCCAATAAACCCCAAATTCTTCCCCTTCTTTCATGACTCCCTCTGTAGCATTAGCTCAGCCCACACACAGCACCAGATCCCCTCCACACCCTCAAACCTTCATTCCTCACCCCATCTACAGTTTGCTTCTACCTCAGACAAATGATAATCATACTGTTTTCCTGGCTGTAGGTTACACTTAAACAAATCCAATTATTTAACTAATTTTTTGCAACTAAACCATCAACTTTAACAGCTCTGAAAAATCAGTTCCTATGAAGACTTTTATCCTTAACCTTCTGCTAGTAACATTTAAGTATTCTGTAATACTGTCATACTGAGTTTCTTCAGACTTTCTCATTGGTATTTTTAATCAGAATTTTTAATTCATGTCAAGGAATTTCCTGAATTTTAGTGGTTTAATAGACTAGCATGGCATTCTTTTCACAGTTTGGATTTTGTTCCTTCCATAAAAAGACCTATTTTAACCCAAGATTTTAGGAGTTTAACTGTTATCATAGTAATGAGAAAATCTAGCACAGTATTATTTTGTTTCAGAAGGGAAAACTGCCTGGAGTAAGGAAGCATATTAGAAGGGCCAGAAAGGTTAAACAGCAGGATAGAGAAAGCCAGGAAGAAAAGGTCTTTCAAAACATCTAAGTTCAAATGATAGAGAGAAAAAAAATAGCTCAAAGCCTTCAGTGATGAATGTAAAAAAACCACAGTGAAGGTACCCCATCCCTTCCACCCCCCAGCAAAAAATCTTCAAGAAAAACTTTATAAGGACAAATGAACCAACTACAATGAAACACAACCCCCCCCCCCCCAAAATATCCACAAAACTCCCCTACATGTATAATTTTTCCTTTCCATTTGGAAATTACACATTTCACCACCAGTTAATGCTTCATTTACAAGGAAAAGGGACTTCAGCTCAAATACTCATCATGACCACTGCCTGAATGTTTGATGTTAAACAGTACATTGCAAGACTAATCAAGTATTTTAAGAGAATTATTTAAATATGGATATTTGAATATTTGTGAGCCACCTGCAGATTTAAATTCTTGTGTCTTTGAACAAGTTTAGCAAAGGACTCTCCCATTTGAAGTTTAGCATGATGCTTCAAGAATTCTATAAACCTGGGAACTGCAGTAGATTTTATCATCTGCCCCAACACCACAAAATTTAAACAAAAGGCATCTCAACTTGGCTTGTGCAAGAAGCAGAACAAATAGTTTGATCCACTGAACAGAATAATCCAAAGCACTGTTAGCATGAATCAGGAATGGTTTCAGTGCTAAATGGCCAAAATAACTAGAAGATAATTGGAAAACTCTCTGAGATAAGCTCTGAAGGCAGGGAGCAGTTCCGAGTGCCACCTTCGATTTTCATTCTGCCCTTCAACAGAAAAGATGTGTCTGAGTTTGAGCACAAAAAAGTTCTTCTGTAGTTCTATAGTTATTATTTCTGAAGGAATTAAAAATGTTGGTATTGCAAAGGGAGTTACCATGGAGAAAACTTAAGTTTGGCATTATTCCTCAATTTGCCACTCCTTCATTTTTTAATCTTTTTCATTAAATGGATCAGTTTATTCTAGAAAAAGCTTTCAGTATCTGATGTAATTTTTGGTGTTCTTTTTCTTCCAAGAACAAGGAACTTGATGTAAAATGCAATGTACTTATAGTTTATTTAGGTGGAATTATTTGCAGTGGGAGCCATCCTTGGGAAGACAGTTCTCAGATGAGTCATCCCTTGTATCTTAGCTGACCAAAAACCAGCATTGCTCTATTGCCAAGCAGATTAAATATGCAAGATGGAAAGCATGGAAAAGTAGAACATCAATACAGAAACAAACAGAATTGTCTTTAAATATGAAACAGAGGAAAATGCACTATATTTCAGAGAGATATTGATCTTGGGAACACTGATGGCAAAGCATCCAAGCACCTTTATTTAAAGGAAGGCTTCAATGAAATTCTTGGTTGATTCTTTTTAAAAAAAATCATAGGAAAAAAAGCTCTAAGGCCATGAATGATGAATTGGAAAAAAGTTCTGATGGATGTAGCATATATTTGCGGATCACAAGACTTAATGTAAGAACTGTGAAACAGTATGTCAGATAAAAGTCAGATTCTCAAACATCTGATACAACAGCTCAGATTTACTGCCAGCCCCCACCCTCATCATACATCTCCTTTGTCAAGCCGTAGCAATGACTGGTGTGAGTGGAGCCTTGGCCTTGGAGTTGTGTTAGTGATCAGATGTGATGCTGGGAGTGACTCAGAGCTGACTGATGAGAAAGGAAACACACAGGGAACAGTATCCCCAAACCAAGTGCTCTATTCCCTCAGCAAGAGAGTTGAAAAGAGTTTGCTTAAGGGTAAATCAAAACAGCTGGCAAAGGAAGATCATGGCATGAGAAGAATCTGAACCTGTTAATTATTATTTTATGCTTTCTGGTTCTTGCTGTGTGCACTCTGTACCTTTAGAGCAATGCTTTGTTTGGTGACTCAGTTTGGGGTCATTTTCACCATGTTGCTGATCACAGACCCAACAGGGAAAGAGCTGTGAATGCTCAGCTGGGCACCTGGTAGTAAAACAG
The DNA here is from genome assembly GCA_035583155.1 of Acropternis orthonyx. Classification (NCBI taxonomy): domain Eukaryota; kingdom Metazoa; phylum Chordata; class Aves; order Passeriformes; family Rhinocryptidae; genus Acropternis; species Acropternis orthonyx. The sequence goes on along the minus strand of JAWWEU010000034.1, from coordinate 12,661,602 downwards.
CTGGGAAAAAAACATCCAAAGCATTGTGTCTCAGAAAACGGGCAAAGAAGTTTCAGCAGGAAGTGGGAAGAGTGAAATGAAGAATCACTCAAGGTGTGCAATGAGGGGAATCAGAAAGATTAAGAAGGTTTCACCTGTCATCATGAGGAAAGGACCCAGAACACACACAATAATTCTCTCTGCACTATAGGCAGAAAGTCCTTTGAAATAGAACTATCTTATGCAAATACTAAATTTAAAGCCCATCTTCCCTGTCCAAACTACCAAGGGGGGATAAGAAATGCTTAAAAAGACCTGGGGGCTTCCTAGGCCATTTCATTCAGTTTTGTAGCACAATCTTTCCAGAAAAGATACACTGCCATTACAATTAAGCAAGTTGCTTTTCCTAGTTTATTATTTATGATTTTAATATAAGACTTACAGTTGCACTATATAATTGCAAATCCATATCCTTGTATCATCCTGTCTTGCAAAGGACAATTGTTAAGTGTTTAGCAATTTACCACTTTGAATTATATTACAAATTCGCCTGGAAGTTGGTTCTTATACTTTGATCTAAAACTATTACCCAAGTCTTGTACAACGTAATTAAATAAATTAAACCAGCCCTTGGGGACCTTTTGCACTAAAATGAAATTTCAGATCCAAGAGTGCCTGTAACCTTTACTGTAACCATGTCTAAAATGTTACTTGTAATTTCACAACTAATCAGATCTTGACAGAAAGGCAGACACTTGTTGATGGAACCCCTTCTTCCTGATATCCCCAAGGATAAACTTACTACATCATGATTGAAACAAATCCTCTTCTATCAGGGTCATATTTTAAACACGGTAGTACAAGCAAGACTTCTGGAATATTGCTGCTCATTTGTAACCCCTGGATATCACTCATTCCCTGCCACTGGACTGGTCAGCTCCTTGAAAAAAATTCATATTTTGTGACATAAAACATTTTTCTTTCAATTCAGATGACCTAAAAATCAGGCTGACTGCAACACCCAAGTTAACAGTGACCAGCCATATTAGGTTAGTACCAGAAAAAGGCACAACTGAAGCATTAGTATAAAAGGCCAGGTTTAACATGGATCACTGACATTGGGAAAGAAGGCAGATATTTTTAATCCTACCTCTCAAAAAAGATCAATAATCCCTAATTGAAGAGCAAGAATTAACTGGAGAGAGTGTAGCTCACATGTCATTATGGAAATACTCAAAATCTGTGCAAAAAGCTACACTCAAAGAATGGGAGCACACAGTAAAATTTGGGCTCAAGACAAACAACAGAACAAGTCACAGCAAATTTTGACATGACAGCTGAAAATTCCAGCCCTTGGTCCACTGACCAGGGTGCTCAGCAGAGTATGTCACCCTGTGGAGGGTCTGGGATTTCATCAGTTTGCACACACAGGTTACAAGTGAATGCTAAGCCTGATGCCTTGATTTCCCCCCCCCGCCCCCGCCGAGAAGTTCTGAGGAGAAGCTCCAGCTGAGCTGGGACACAGCACAGGGGCCGGGGACAGCCTGTCGGAACACCCGTGCAGCATCTCCTAAAGCAAGAACTGGGGACCAGCCACTGTTACTGCTGTCAGGGCATCCCCTGATGTTATTTGCTCCTACTGACACAGTAGAGTTTAAAGCCTGTCAGTGGCCATTGATCAACTACAAGGCTTTTCTAAACCTGGAGTCCCCTCAGCCAAGAACCTGCCAGTCAGTGATTGCTGCTCGAGACTTTGCATCCTTCACTTCACTCACTTTTCTTCTCATTAGAAGGTCTTTTGTATGAATGACATTGAGCAGAAGAATGTTCTGCCATCTGAAAAATGTGTAATTCTGTCTGTGGCAATAGGACAATCATCTCCCAGGGGTCACCTCCCACCTCCTGCCTCCACCTGGCAGTCCCCGCACTCATGTGCTCCAACATCAGCAAAACACTTGCCTTCAAGGTGTCCCTGTTCAAGGTGGCTCTGCAATTACATAAGCACCAGTTGTGCTCCTTGGAGGTCTGTCACAGCAAGAGCTGATTTCTCACCCAGTCTCATACCTTCCTTTTTCACCAATAGTTTGAAAAATCCAATAACTAACTCTTTTACAGTCAGTTGGACAGCTCGAAGGTTTTGTCTCAAGCAAGCATCAGGTACTTAGCTAAGCTGAATCTTCAGTGATCACTTGATTCTAACTAAAGTCAGAATTATCAATAAAAAGACAGTGTACAAAGAGAATCCCTATGGAGATTCAAGGAAAGTGTTCTTTCCAGATACAAAAATAACACACTATCCACCCCAAAACACAAAGATAACCGAGGAAGCATTATGTCATTTGCAAAAGGTTCACTTCCCTAGAGCAAAGTATTAATACTATCATTATTATTTAATTTCAGCTACTTCTGTATATTTAGCTTTGACAGCAACACCACACAGCATCAAATCATTCCTGATGAATAATGAGCCTGTAACAAGAACTACAAATGAAGAGATATTAAGAAAACATTAATTTCTCCATGTGAGTACTTTCAAAGGTCATCTCTGTTTTATTCGTTTCTCCAAGCACGATCCTGCCTTGTCCAAAATAGCTCAAGTTTCTATCCCATTTATTTGGGTTTGCTACAGACTAGGAAAAAGTACAATGCTACACTGATTTGATCTCTGCAGCAGATGAATTAATAGTCTGAAGAGCATCACTAATTATAATAAACGTATGTTCATTAATAATATTATGCACTTTTATGCATAACTGAATTTTAATTTTTCAAATACATACTCCAAAGAATGCAGTCGCAGAGTCTCTGTCTGGAAACCACAGTAGGATATCAATGCAGAATCTCTCAGTGCATTTGGGGGAGGCAAATACAAACATGTGGATTTGCTGCTTTGCAGCCAGTAAACTACACAGTCAGCACACAGCCAACCACTATGTCCAGGAAAACAGGTAATCTATTTATATATGTATTTTTTATATATATATATATATATATACACACACACACACACACACACACACACAGCAGCCCCTCAAAACCCTCTTGCCAAACTCTGAAGTTTGCTTATGTCAGCCACTGCACTCAGCAGCTGGGGTACTGATAATCTTCCTTATTTTGCAAGAAAGAAACAGAAATTAACCTAGTTTCTACATTGTTTTTATCTCATGTTTGTCCACAGAGTGAACTAACATTTTGAGACATGCCAGGTGTAATAAGAAGAGTTAGAAGAAGCTTTTTGATCTCCCAGCTCACTGCTCCTCCCAGAGCAAAGCTCCAGAAGGAATGACATTTCACCCAAGAGCCAATGAACCAGGAGATTCCAGTGTTTGCAGCCTTACCTTTGTAGATATGATTCAATATGACACAGCTCACTAGGAATTAAAGACCTGCATGAAATAACTGCTGCTTCTTACTTACAAATCCATTAAATGGGTTAAAAGTGACTTCAACTTTTGAGTCTCAGAGGGGTTTTTTTTGTATCTTCCAAGTGATCTTTTACTCACAGGGTAACAGCAGGTAACAAGATGCAAAAATTTCTGTGTCTGCTCCCTCATTCTCCAGAGGCCTGGTGCCTCTGTGTGACTTTGTACAGGTTATAACCTCTCTGGATTTCATTTACCCATCTCTAAAATGTGAATAATGCTTAACTTCCTCCTGGGAATTGTGTGGAGGCTTAGAATATTAATCCTGGTAAAGTGCTTTGAAATCAGTGAATTGAAAACAGCACAAAGCCCCAAGTTTTATCTTGTGCATCCACTCCTTGTTGCCTTTACCTTGTCAGGCTCATACAGAATTAACTCTGATCATTTAAATCAGTTTCGCTTCTGCAATAATGATCTTGCCTACTTCAATAATCCAAAAAAAAAAAAGGTAAAGTAAAACCCCAACACATCAGGTTTTTCTGCTTACAGATGTAATGCACGCTGTGAAATCACACACGGTGCTGTGTTTAATACTCTCCTCCCTGCCTTCCTATGTCTGGATGAACAGTGTTTGTTGCTTTCAGAAGGCTCCTTAATCTGTTTCTTCGTGAAAATCTTCTTTAAAATGGTTATGAAGTGGCCCTAATGGATGATTTCCTGTATTGATATAAAAAAGCTTTTGCTTGCATCTTTTTATGCATAAAATATATTAAGTACTTCAATTCTATGGAAGATAAAATTTTGTTAAAAAATTGTAAAAATCAGTATAAAATGTGAAATATTTTTCTAGTTTCTACACAGATGAATGACCTCACGTTCAGAGCTAAAGAACAATAAAAACCAATGGTTTACTAAATCCCTGCTGATGTCCATTATCCATAAATACAGGGGGAATCTGTTAGATTTTAAAAAAAAAAAAAGGGTAAATACCATAGAATTCACAGTAAGTCTTTATACTTTGAAGCAAGTTTCAAGGACTAGAAAAACAATTACTTTCACAAGAACTACTTGTATTAAATAAGTTTTAAACCCAATAGAATGTGAAATCCAATAAAACATGGGAGGGAGAGGAGGATCCACAATTGACCCAAGCATTTGCAATATATACAGCCAGAGAGAACTTCCATGGGCTAAGCAATCACCCAAATAAGCAGATGATTTTTTCTAACGTTAAACATTTTAGCACTCCTGATTATCTTACATCACACCTGCTTCTGCCTGCATCTCTCCCCAGATTCCTGTGATTTTTGCATGAACAGATAAGGAAAAAGTGATTTTTCCACACCCACATCAGCCAGGCCTCAATCAACAGGATCCTGACATCAATAAAATCCTTAAATATGGTCATGACATGTCAACTCTCTGCTGTACCCTGACTCCACCCAGATTCTCATGGAATTTCCATTCCTGTTGTTGGGTTCTTTTTGCAGCAAGTTACTGCAGATAGTCCTCTTCAAACATTCTCCAGAATATAAGGTAAGGAAATATGATTAAGTGCATTTTGTAGGGCATCACAGACAGGGTTTATCGGTGCTGACACCACGTTAGAACCTGGCTGGCTGACAGGAGCATCCCTGGAGAACACACAGCAGGAGTGATGGAGTTACTGCTCACATCAGGGTGGTGAGTTGGTTGAAATAAGAGACAATGCCCCTGCAAATGTGGTGGAGCAAAGGGTTCTGTAGCAGATCTCTCTCAATAATCACACATTTTGATCCAGCAATAAACAGTAACTAAATTACATTTTTACCACTGGTGTCGTTGCATTAAAAAAATGCCTTTAAATCCAAATCTACCTTTATAGGGAATGTTAAGAAAAACTGGGAGAAGTTTAGAAATACACTCATCAGAAACACAGATGAATTTTTGCTACAAACTCTCAAGTTCAGGTACTAGATTTAATAATAATAATAATTTGTTAAACAGCTTCCTTTGACAATGGAATAAAACAATCCAAGCATTCAATCTCTGGAAGCTCCACGAGAAGGCATTTGTTGAAGTTTGCTGTAATACCCTTTAAAAGCAGGCTCGGGGAGGGCAGTTAAATCTCTACAAAGCCACTCCAATTGTTCTGTATTGTTTTAGGGAGCCCAGGGGAGCACATGTGCCTGGGTGTTTTAGTGATGCACACAGCTCTGACGACACTTCAATTATCTCTGCCTGAAATTGAATCTGTTAAGAACACTGTAAACCGAATAATCCAATTCCTTCTAATACACCAGGCTGAATCCCTAAGCCCTAATGAACATTTTTCCTTTTTTCATTCCCTCTCCCTAGAGCCAGCTGAAGAGTTGAGTCAAGAACCCAGCAATTATGCGTCATTTAAATATCTTAGTTTACGCGCATTCGTTGTGTGTGAGTGAGGACGTGATCACAGCGAGCCTCCCAAAAACACCCCCTCATTTTAATTAACCAGAAATCCAACACAGGTGAATCAGTGCAATCAATATCCAAAACAACACACTAAACATGGCCAGCAATACTGGAATTACAGGGAAACAAATACAGGTTGTGTGTGTGCGTGTGCATTAAATACTGTATCTTTATGCACTCTGCTTCATATATGGAAATTTACACAAAAACCCCCAAGATAAACAAGAACTCAATGCCTGAAACTTGTAATACCTGATCAGCATATGTTGTCCAACATACCTGAGAGCCTTAATACAGTATCAAGAGCTTACTACTTTTGAGACTTCCTATTATTCATTAGTCAAAAATGTCACAAAATGCAGTTGACAAGATAATGAGCAACTGAAAAGAGTGACAAGAACAAAAACCAAAACCAACCCCAAACAACCTGTATTAAAATCTCTTCTTGTGCTGTTAAAGAACTTACTTAAGATCATAGTAATGATGACCTCAAAGTTTATGAACAAAGCCAAACATATCCCAGGTTTCCAAAAACACTTGCCAGCCATTATCAAAGTAAATGAATATTTAGTGAGTCCATGAAATCTTCAGAAAATGTTACCAACATTTATCTCTAAAAATAAACTGTAAACCTCAGTAAGTGCCTTTCCAAAATCCAAATGAGTAGCATTTAGAGCACCACCTGAAGATACTGAAAGCCATTTAAAATTGATGTGATCACAAAAAACATTATCTTATAGCTAATAATTTTCACTCTTGCAAGTGTTAAAGTACTTCACAGTGTACTCAGTCTGAGAAATAAAGACCAGTAATTATTAAGATAAGAAGTAATATTTTATCCAAGAGAAAAAGTTGGCTACAAAAATGCAAAATTCCAGGAACCCAAATGGAGGAGTGGGAAGGCTGAGAGGAATAGGCTCTCTTCACTGTTCCTTTTCAACTTGAAAACAACTGCTCAGGAGCATTCCACAAAAGCAGATCAGGAGAATGACAAGCCCCACCTTTTACATCAAGCCTGCAACACATGTCAGAGTCAGGTTCTCTTTGAAACCCAGCCAGAGTCTGGAAATTAAACAGAATTGCTCTCAAAACGTCTGGGATAAAGCTGTTTTGGGGAATCCCACAAATGGCTGTGGGATTTCAGGTTACTGCAGAGAATCAAGGTGATTCTGTGATACAAATTACTGTCGTTTCTCTGAGGTCTTTACAGATAAGCAGGAGCAAACTGCAATATTAACTTTCAAACAAACAAGGCATGTTTTGATCGATATCTTATATTGATCGAAATTTGATGATACCTTAAGTACCTAATACAAACTTCTCCAGGAAGTAATGCCAATCAATACAAAAACATTTGATTTACAAGCCAAACATAACTTGGATCAACAGTAATTGAAAAATACCACCTTCTCAGAGCTCTATTTTCCACACTTTGAATCTGTTATATCTTCAAGACACTTTCATGCCTTTATCCTTGCCCATTACAAGTGGTGTCTTGCTTCAAAGAAGAGTAAAATTTCTACCTTTCCTTTTAGTGACTGTTTGGCCTGTGAACAAGATGCATCTGTCCTTGAACTTTTCATTCTATATCATTTGTGCAGTAAAAACCTGCACAACACAAACATTTTAAACCAGGCTGGAGAAACCTCCCACCCTCTTTCTCTCGAGCAAATTGTAACATTTTTATATGTGAATTTCATATCAGTTTAAATTACCCAATCACCGTGACTAACAATAATTTCCTGCAAAAACTTCAATCCAAATATATTTTCCTCCTCTTTTTTTTTTCAATGACCAATTTAATGAGTCATCTGATGGTACAGCACCATCAAGACAAAGTGTCCCAGCGTGGGGGCATCAGTTCCGGCCTTCACAGAATTAAAGAACTTCCAGTACAGGCAATTACCAGCCACTGAGGACAATCCAAGTGCCTTCCTAGGTGCTCATTAACTCTGTTTAGACAAATGAGTCATGTCAGTAATTTCCACAAGGAGCTACCTGTAACCTCCTTCACAAAGTGGACAATCTCAATGGACCTCTGTTTCTCTTCACCCACAGCTGTTTTTCTCAAGTCTCGCCTCTTTACTTCAAAAAGAGAAACAAAATATCTAAACAATTAGAAGATTTTTGAAGGAGCCTGGTATCTGGTCAACCTCTGTATCATCATTAATTCTGTGCCTTTCAAATTATAAATAATGTCCTTCCTTCTTAAAACCTTTCTCAATAAAGTTACATAAAAATCATTGTAGCCACCCAAGCCATCTCAGGAACTAACACGAGTTCGTTCTGGTTTGTAGTTATTTTTATATTTTACTTAAAAGTTTTTTCTGCATAACAACATCTGCAGTACAATATTCTGTTGCTACTGCTTTCACTACCTGACTCTTCATTTCCCATGTTTCTTTTTGGTTTTGACAGCATCTTAATATCCCACCTAACTCCTCACACTCCCTCTAAAGCCCCACTGAGATTACCCACCTCCTACCACCAACCTTACTCTTGCAGTGAACTTCTGTTTTTGCACGAGCATATTTTGCCTACGCTCCTGAGAAGCCTCGAGAACAGCCCTCAAAATGATGTCCTTTGGGAATATCCACTCCCTTTGCATACTGGTTTAAATAAACAACATTTGCAGGGACCTCCCAGGTCACTCTGTCTCCCAAGGAATACATGAAGCAACAGTAAGAGGACTGCATTGTCAGTTTTTGGTTAAGACTGAAAAATTAAGCCCTAGAAATGGATAAATATTAAATAACGGGGGGGGGGGGGGGGGGGGG
>JAWWEU010000034.1:12630594-12653041 GCA_035583155.1 Acropternis orthonyx | reverse complement strand
ATGCTTAGTGGAATGTGTGCAGAGAAGAGGGATGGAGATGTTTGTAGGGGGTGGTGTCCGAGTGAATTAGTACCCAGTGTGGCTACTGACACTTCAGGGTCCACGGGGAGCTCAGGACACAAGTCTTTCAGGGTTGTCTGCGAGCACACTCAGATTGATCACCTTCAGAACAGAGTGTGCTTTGTGATTGTCACCTTCATCCTGACTCATCCACAGCTTAATAACATACAATTAATACTTGCTTAATTACTCTTACTTAAAATTCACAATGCATGCTCTAGTCATTCAACCTGGACAGTCAAGCCATTCAGAGCAACTCCATAAGCCAGGCATCTGGAATTTGTCATTGTGATGCTCCCCAAAATCCCTTCCTTCTAACTCAGACTTGATCTGCAAAGGATCACACAAACTCTGGATTCTTCTTGAACTTAGGGGTCACCAGTGCTTATTTCTTCCTTTTTTTTTTGGCATTGATTCTGAAGCCACCCATTCCTCATCCAACCTCAACAGTTCCCTCTACACAGCTGGGCAAGCTGTGCCAGGACCTCACCAACCTCAGCATAAAGAACTTTTCATGTCAAATATATTGTAAATGTAAAGACCAATACAACTGAAAAAAAATGTGTGTTTACTTCTGGTTTGAAAATACACAGGAATATACACAACCAATTTGTGCCTGTTTGCTGCAGCTATTGAAATATCAGGAAATTCTGAGATTGTAGACAGAAGTATCTACATAGATATAATATTTACATGGAAATAAATGACATTTCAGGAACTGGATGAAATATTTCTATTTGGAAAATTGTTGAAAAGCTCCTGTGGCTCTTCAGGACCAATGAACAGTCATTTGCCATCTCAACCGTGGTGAACTCCAGTTCTGTTCTCATCTTTCTGGAATCTGAGTTGCCTCAGACATTCAAAGCTGTGCGTTGGAAAGACAACAGCATTTTACCACCAGAAGACACATTTTTCAGACTGTGTTTTACAAACCACATCGAAATGGGAGGAAAAACACCCTAAAGGTTAAAAGTCTCCAACTAAAACGTCCCTTCAGCTGTGGGGTTTCACAGCACCAAGCTTTGGAGGATCACTTTCTTTAAATCAATTATGATCAACAGGAGGCTGCCAGGCTGGATAGAGCTGTCTGTGTGATAAGGTCACCACGCCTGGCAGTGGGGAAGCTCCCGCTGCCCGCCCAGCCAAGGGGAGGGCACAGGGGACCAGCATGTGCACTCACAGAACGAGATGAGGTTATACCACATTCGACAGCCTCTCGCTCTCAAATTATCTTTTGCCACCTTTGCGGAAAGATACAAGTTTAAAAACTGGTGTATTACCCCTCTGGGTCAAGAGAATTTGCCGGTAGTTTTCTCCTGTGGGGAGGGTATTTTCTTTCCTTTTATTTTCCAACAACGTTTGGCTGTAATTTCTCACAGACGGTGTGATTTTAATGCACACCATACTGTGTATCAGCTATCAGTAAAGCTATTACCATAATTAAATGTCATCTCTTTGAAGCGGCCAGAAATTGCAAGTTCCTGCTATATCATAACTGGTATTGTACAGCCACTTGTAAAATCATCTCTCCTGCTGCTCCAGAAACTCACTCTGGAATAGCTGTGATTACCAAGCTCTATTACTTTTATCATCCCTGCCACTGTATAGATGGTGATACGCAGTATCACTGGGAGAAAAAAAAATTAAGACCAAGTTAAACACTTGAAACCAAGTAACTAAACCAAACTTTCTTCAAAGAAGGTCTGAAAACACCCAAATGTTTTCTGTGTTTAAATATCAATTTTTGTTGTAAGTGCCAAATTATAGCAAATTAAGATCTCTGCTTTCCCCCCCCCCCTTTTTTTTTCCACTGATACCCTTAGAGCCTTACTTCGATTCCCTAAGCATCTTACTCTACTTCCCTAAAACAATAATTAAAACCAGCAGAACTTACATGACTCAGCTGAAAAGAAACTTATGAATCTGGCCTTTTTTTCCCTAAAATATCATTTAGAATGAGTAGCTCTGTGCTAATAGCCTGAGTACTAATAAATAATTTACCACAGAAACACTTTAAAATATTCAAAGATAGTCTGAATGGGACACTTAGTCCCTAATTTACATACCATAAATTACTCAGTAAAACTGTTTTCCATACATGTTCTTTATTTCATTGTTGCAAAGAACAAAAAGACCAATGAAAACAAAAAATCAGGACCATACGCTCTCTGCCATTATTAAATGTTCTCACCACATGTGAAGAAAATTAGAGCTACAGTTCAGAAGTGTAAGGGTGTAATGACACTGTTTAAAAAACTCACTAGTATTTCTCGCTAACAGAGAAGGTTTTCTGTGCTCCCAGTTGCCGTGTATTTATTGAACTATACGGGTTTAACAGCAGAGTTGGCACCTTCAATATCCAGTGTGCTCACAATACAAAACATCTCCAACTTTCAGACATTGCAAACTTACTAGAGTCATAATCAGTAATAAAACCTGACTTAAGCTTTAAGAAATGCAAACGAGACAGCTTTAGAGGAGCATGAGAGCCAGAAAAGGTGTTCATTGTATGTCCTAATCTCAAAGTCTAAATCATCATTTAAATGTTATCTCTTCAGTTGTTTCTTCCTTGATAACAAGAACAGCGTGTTCTTCAGGAAACAGCATTCTGAGTGTTCAGCTTTGAGCTCCCTATACCAATAAGGCAGCTTTTGATTCCCTGGACAAGTAAATCTCCATTTTATTAAAGCATTTCCTCTACATTTCACCTATTAAAAAGATAAGAGACTTATGCATCTTTTTTGATTTGTCTGAGAGAATTATAGCAACACTTCGGTTAAACTTCAGAAAGTTGCTCATTTTTCTACAGAATCATCTGCTACTGAACTAGACCTGTGGTGTTTTTCATTCCACTGACTTCAAACAGCTTATAATATCTGAAGTAATCAAGAAAAGTCATTCAAGTAAACCAGAAAGTGTTCAGGCTCTCTGGCAGTCAACAGGATGCCTTCTAAGGCATTAAGATGTCTATACCATTTTAATCATACTGTATTAACGTTTTATCTAAAATTACCATTCTAAAATGAACAAAATACTTTTCACTGATATACCCTTGTACAATTACAACTTCCTGAAGAGCTTCCATGCATCCATTAAATTAACAGATGAGCCTAAGGAGTTTTCATGGGAGCAGAGTACAAGGAGAGAAGATGATTAACAAGTGCCGAGGACAAAAAACAGGGGAGGACTCCCTAAGCACACAGGCAGACATCACACCAAAGCACTGAAAGCAGGGAGAGCATAAAAGCCAGTCTCAGGAATTTACGAAAACTGTATCAGAACGTACAACTCTGTTGCTAAATTCAGTAGAAAGGTTTGCTTTTGATTTTACAGCTTTGAAATGTAAACTCAAGTTTCAACAAAGTGGCTGATGTGCTGAGGACTCCTCACAGCAAAGGTCTCCTGCACAAAGCTCCAGGGACTTGCTTGTCACTTACACACATTCAGTGTGGTTACGATCTGAAAACATGAAAAACACATTTCATGTCGATTTTTATCACCAAATGAAGCTTCTGGTTTGTACAATTATGGCCACTGATTTCAGTTGGTTTTGATAAAGTTTCAATTTAACTCTCATTACTCCAGAAACAGAATGTGCACTTCGTAATTTGGTAAACATATATATAAATTTATCATTTAAAGTTTCCATTAATTATCAATGCAATATGAAGCACAGATGAAGACAATTTTATTAGTTCTGTATAGTTAAAACTGTCTAGTTCCAAACAGGCTTTTGTTGGGGTTTTTTGATCTCCCATTCCTGTATGTTAAAAATAAATGAATAATAATACAAGTGTTAAATTCTTCCCCCCAAGGAAGAGTTTTAAGTAACAGTCTAGGGCCACGTAATGGTCAGGGGATATTAAATACTAGACAATGTCAGTATTAAAATACAGTATGTAACTAAAAAGCAGAAATATGCTTTACTTTTACTCCAGTTTATGCTTGGAAAAAAAATCTTACAGTATTTCAGCTCCTCAGTAGGTATTAACCACAAAAAGCTTTGCAAAGGGGAAATGCTATTCTGAGTTGCTTTCTTAATATAGTTCTCTCCACAGGAAGAGAAGTGAAGCAGGAATTTCAGAAAAAAAACATTGTCTGTATTACTTGAACAAAGAAAACTGTTTCAGTACTCATTCACAGCTGGAAAGATGAGGGTCATACTCAAAAGATACCTTAATTTTTATTAAATTGAGAGGTTGGGGATGCAGAAGATGTGCAGGGGAAACAGAAATGAGAAAGAAAAGTACTTTCTAGAGTCAACCACCTTATTGCCTTACATACAACAGATAGAATGCTGAAGCACTGCTTGATAAATCAGCAACTTCAATCACATGAAAAGACTGATGGGATCTGGACACTTCAGGAAGGTTATGGGACAGTACAGGCAGCTCGATCCCAGTCAGACCATCTGAAACACTGTTGAAGCAGAACACACTTGGGAGGACACTGTGGTGAAGGGGCTTCTCCATGTCTGTCTCTCAGATTTGCAATGCAAGAAGTGATTTCCAAGCTGTAATTGAAATGCCAAAGCCATTGGCAATACAGGGTGTGTTGGTGCTACAGTGCTGAATGTGACACAGCTTCAAGCCTGTGCCCAGGTACAGTCACAGCACCAACAGAGGGGCACAAAGCTGTGTGACCTGGCAAAACCCGAGAGAAGCGGGTGAAATGCCCTTGTGGCTCTCTTGTGCAGAATATTGAGCTGCTTGAGCTGTTTGAAATCAGCTACACTCAAATGGGGTCCATAGAGCCTTTGGAGGTTGGGATGCTGGTGAGACCCCATTTCTATCATGGGTGCATCCTTATCTTCCCTTCCACTTGTACTTGGCAAACTGAACATACAGGATGTCTTTGGCACTCACCTTGTTGTGTTTATTCATCAATCAGCTCTGCAGCTTCAACAAAGCATTATTGAAAGATATACTGCCCAGCCTTGCCTTAAATACTGCTGTGCTCTGCCTCAGTCTGCAGAGAACAACAGTGTGATATTTCTTGACTGGCTGGCAGCTAAAAGTTTGGGTCTGGCAGCTTTAGAAGACCTTCCTATCCCAATAGGGATTTTTATAGGATGCGTTTTTAACAGCAGCAGCTCTTCTGAGTCATTCCCTTTCTGGGAGAATGAGATGTCAGCCTGTTATTGGGGTGTGGAGCTTCACAAATGCCATGGGGACCCTTAATGGCATCGAGACACTTATTTTCTCTGGGGATAAGGACCCATCAATTTTGTTGGTGTTTAGGAACAAACAAATTAGGGCTTAAAAATATGATCTACAAGAGGCAGAGAAAACAAGACAGCCCATAATAATACCTTTAGACCCAACCAGGCAAACAAGCAGACTATAAAAACAATGATACAATATTCATTTGCACATTGGGATGTGACAACCCAAGAAAGCAGCAAACATCTTTAAACACCTCAACCAGACAGACAGCTGTCCTCTGAAAGATAAGGGGGAATGTGGGGAAGTAAACATTTTTCTTTCCTCTAATTACCATTTGATGAGGAGGAATATTAACCTAAATTATTCCCAGTCCTTTTAAGAGACATTTAGTGGCTCGGTTGCTGAGCCTGGCTGAAGCAGCCCAGTAGCTGCAGAATTAAGCAGTTGCTGACAAACTCACACTATGCTTGTGGTAATTTCACTGAAGGCAGATTTCACAGCTCATTGGAGCCTAAACCCAAATACTAGAAGAAAAAATACAAACAAGAAGGAAATGCATCACCTATAATTCTTGATTATTCCTTCAATATAAATAAATAAATAATGGCATTTACAGGAAACCACCCAGTAATTAGGTCTTTAAGTGTTTGTTGCTTCACACCCAATGGATATAATTGGCTTTAATGGAAGAATGTTTTTCCAACTTCCTGCTTTGCATATTCATATAAGAAAATACTTTATGACTTTTTACCTTTGGTTAAATTTTTGGTGTGCATCTCTGGCTAAAGGACAGAGCAGTGTCAAATCTTAAGTATTTGTGGCTTAATAACCCTTCATCATCTTCATCACCTTATATTTACCAGATAAATATAATTTGTATGGTATCATTAAAAATAAAGGAGTTGTTTTTCTAGATTTTTTCCTACCTTTTATATATATATATATATTAAAAAAAAGCTGGTTTTTTAAACATTAAAATCCTCAAACTATGAAACTTAGTAAAATACTATTAGACACTAATTTCTGAAATTTCTTTCTTCAAACTCCGGACAATATCGAAATGGCACAATTTTTGTTGAACAGAGAGCAGATCTACCAGTTCTTTGACCCAAACAACCAGCTCCTGTCAGGGGTTCCAGTGCTGATACCTTGCAGACACAAAATATGCAGAGCTATTTGGAAAGATTTTTTTGCAGTGAAGGACTGATGCATCAGACATTTTCTCAAGGACACCCCCGACAGCCTATGACAGCTCTGGGCATTCACTTCAGAACAAGCTGTCTCCTCCTTACCTGAGCTATTTAGTGTGAAATCTTGCTCTGAAAAATGACTGTGCAATGATAAGAACATCTTCCTCCCCTGTGTCTTAATCAGTTAGTAACAAAAGTAAGGTTAATAAATCCATTACAGAAAGTGTTGTCACACTGTATAAATCCCTTCCAGATGGTAGCAGTAATATCAGTGCATTGTGACCTCAAAATAATTCTTCTATTTATCTATCTATACCTTTAGTGCAATCTTTTTTAGCATCCAAATTATGGCAGAAAGAACTCAATAGAAATATTGACTTATATTTGAGACTGCACACCTAGATATCCACAAAGTTCTGAGAAATGGAAAAAGTTACAAGTTCTTAGAATTCCTGAGTGTATCATGGTGACACTTATTCATAATGATACAAGTTATTCATTTTTACCTCCAAAATAAATGGGAAAAATGCCATTACAAATTCACCCATCTTAATATCAAGCAATACCTTCACAGCGACCTTCTCCCACATCATGTTTATTCATCAGAAAAGTTATTTTAATTTGAGGGGGTTGGCATTAATACTCTGGCATAAGAGCGGGCTGAATCCGATGGCTACAGAGCACACAAAAATTACATGGATAGAAACACTGGGCTGTGCAGCCTGTCCTGGCCACAAATCCCTGCCACATTTCCATCAAGCAGCCCCGGCTCCGGCCCCCAGAGCTATTCCACAGCTGCTCCACAAAAAACTGCATCCTGAACATGGTCCTACCCACCCACAACGCTTCTCCCTCCTCCTCTACATGAAGTGTGAGCAGCAACACGCTCCACCAGCTCCCAGTGGCTTGGGTGGGAGTGAAGTGCACCATGAAGAAATCCCGCTGCCGACCTTCCCAGGAGAAATTCCCGAGCCTTATTCGCACAGGAACATTGTGGCAGAGTTACCACTGCACAGCTAATAGAGTGGAAAAGAATCGATCTCAGTTCCATTTCTTGGAATGGTAATTTTTATTATTATTGTTTTTTAACATGAGGAAATGCAAAGAAATGTAAATAAGAGGTAATCTGCATGGAACCGTATTTTACCACAGAGACCTTGGCGGAAAAAGAGCAAGAACCCACAAGAAGTGCAGTTTTTACATATAGAAACACATTCAAATTTGAAGTGAGGGGGTGAGGAAATGCTTAACTCTGTTCACACAGTACTGGTTTAAGATGTAAATCCATAAGATTAAAAAAAAAAAAAAGACAAGTTATTTGTCATAAACCTCACCATCTAAAGGCTGCAAATAGAATGAACCAGACTAGGAAATGTGAAGTTCTTGTTTACACAAAGAAGTGGATTTTAATAAGCCATTAATCCATCACTGTGTATCACAAGTCAAGCAATTTGCAACTGAACATGAGAAAAACTTGTCTGGGTCACACCTGCTACTTACAGAGTGTTGACATTCTTGCCATGTTTCACAAATATACTGTCAAAACTTGAAAGTACATGACAAATTTATGCAATTAAGTTTTTGTTTGGATTACTAAAACAAGCCATAATTGATTGCTCATATTCTTTACTTCATTAATGACTCGCTAATTAGCAAAAACTTATCAGTATCTGTGGCTGGAGGGTTAGCAGTCAGTGATGGAAATACAGGTGTGAAATAACCCAATTTACGATATCAGATCATGTTAATGATTTCACAGGAAGAAGGAAGGTCCCATGAAATACACTCTGGGTTCCTATTACTACCTACTGACAATCACAGTTTTATATCACAAGAAGATTACTATACTTATCTTCTCATTAGTAGCTAATTTCACTCATTCCTCTTGCCATACTAATTATAAGAAAATTTTTCAGGCTGAAATGAATTAATAGGGCACTTGGACCCCACTCATTTTTCTCATGATAAAATAATTAGTAAGCACTTATACACAAAAATCAAAATACTTGTGTTAACTAATTAGTAGTACTAAGGACAATAAAGCCTGTAATACACTAGAAGTAATAAAATCTTTTAGTGAGTAAGGATCATCAGATTTCCCTGACTTGCAGTTATATTATAACAATAGCAGGGAAATGAAAGCAAAATACAGCTATTGTTATAAAAATATTTCCTTTTCAAAATCTCAGTAGCTGTTCCTCAAAATGGAAAACGTTGGAACAGTGCACCCTGAAGTTAGCGCTGAAATCAGAGTTACTCATGATTTAAAGGGACTGATTAATGAGTTGATGAATTTCACTGATTACATTGGTTTTATCAGGCAAAAAAAAAAAAGATGCATGTTTTAAAACTCCATAGATACGTTTTAAAGGCAGTAAAACAAAAAACCTACTATCTTTGAGTGATATTTATCTTCCTCTGTAGCTCTCCCAGGGCTGTTGCTGTTACATTGCACCACAATTAGCAGAGATGCCACCGAGCCAAATGTGGGAAATGCCCAGTGAGCAGGAAAAGGGGTCTCACCAAAAAACCAGCCTTTAGAGTGAGACTATTTTGCCACCAACCCAAAGAGCCCACAGCTGCTTGCCTAAGGCTTTCTGTTGGATGTTGAGGAAACTCAAACTGATACGTAAGGACTCAAAATAACTCAATCAGATCATATGGTCTTTAAGCATCCAAACTGACTTCGTGTAATCTTAGCCTGCCCCCCTGGGTAAACCTGAATCAGAGTACCTGTCTTTACACTCAAGAAGCATTCAGGATTAATTTCTGTTTCTGACACTGAGCAGTAACTGATATTGGGATCTCATTGTGACTGATTTCAGGGGCATAAAACAGCAACACAGACTATTTGAAATTTTAATACAAATATATGGCCTCAGAGGAAGAAAAAACAAACATAGTTTTGCAAGCTGCAAATTAGTGTATCATTTAGGTATTTTGGATGGTAATGTTGTCTGCAAGCACAGCAGACCATTTTTAAATTCCAGGAGCAAATTTTGAATTATCTGAACATCAGCACCTCAGTATAAAGTAAAAAGTACTTAGAGACATGTTCTGTGGCAATTACTTTATTGAAATCAAGCCCCTTGTCTATTTCAACCTAATTTCATCCAGAGAGTACTGCATTCATCATCCCTCTGGATTTTAATGAACATAAAAATGTTCCACAGAGACCTGGTTTGGGTTTCTTTCTTTGCCTTTCTTTCCAAATGGTATAACACACATTCACGTACTTTCAGTTTTTGTAAAACAAAGCAAAACCAAAACAAACAACCAACCCCACAACACTATGATCACAACTCCAAACCAGCCTACTCCCCCAGACTATCTGACTTGCACTCATAGACAGGATTTGAATTGGGGAGAAACGCCTGGTAGCTTTCCTTTTAATCTGTTTTTGCAAAGCTCTCTGAAGATCAAAGAGGTCTCACTCGGGCAGCTGCATTTTCATGCCAATGGCCAGCAGAACGAATGGCCTTCAAGGAAAGTGCTCAGTGAATCCCTAAGTAATCAGGCAGCAGAACACAGTACAAAAACCTTCAAAAAGGTCACTGGAGATGGAAACAAAAAGTCTTGACTATTAACTTTCAGGCTTTTTTTGGTGGGGGTTGTTTTGTTTAACTCCACTACTCCAGAGTTAACAAATAACCGTGGAATTTCACTGTATTTTGCACCAATTTCTCTAAAATAAGGAACTGTGTTAATGAAAGCAACAACTGCTGAGAAATAACAAGAAACATGCAAAATTCAAATCACTGCACTGTTTCTGCTCAAGATAAAATGCCTTTTGTTTCTTATTTCTAGCACTACTGCTTAAGCAAATATTTAAAGAACAACAGCAAAAATCCCTCAGGATATTAAGAAATCAACTGAGCAGATGATTAACCTCACTATGCATTTAATATAAACAATTAACAAAAAATATACAGTGCTTCATAAGAATCAATTAAAACCATCTTTTTGTAGTGTAACAGGAATCTAACAAACTAATTCTAATCACATACTATTACAACCTGAATGGATCTTATCCCTCATCCCTGCATCATGCCATTCACTGCACTGCCATTTGTCCTTAGGAGGCTCACAGGTGCTGTTTACCTACATTTCCATCCCAGATTTCCATCCGTGCATTTCTGCAACACTTGTGTCATCATTTTCCATGGATCTCCAGCTTCCCAAGCCAACGGCAATTGTGCTGCATTAAGGGCCTGGTCACACACAGTAATTCTGAATCAATTCTGCATGTGCCATGAAGTTGAACCGAACGTGGACAACAGCCAACAATCTTTCTCTACAAAAACATAATTTCCAGACAGAACAAGAGAACTGGTGCAGCACAACCAGGCATGTGGAATGTCAAAATGAGCCCCTGCCCTTAAGACAGGGCCAACAAAATAAATGACATTGAGGTCTCCTGCAGCAGCTCATTAGCTTTCCCTGCACTGTGTTATTACATGTTCATTCCTTAACTAAAACATTGTTTAAACATAATTCCTTTCCCCAAAGTGAGTTCACACAACATACATGCCTGTGTTTCACTCTAAAGTTCCCTTGTGATGAAAGGTGACCTTAAACCTCCCACATTAGCACAACAACGTCTGCAGTCTTATTAGAGCACATCGAGCTTCCTCCCCACACCACCCTTTTTGTTCGGGGGTATCTTGAAGGTCCAGCAGCAGGTTTTTCATGGAAACACCAGAATAACTTTTAAAACACTGAAATAACACCTGAATGATGAGCAGGAGTACTTTTTCCAGCACCATTTAAACTGATAGATGGAAGGAGACAGCTCTAGAGGATCCCTGACACATCTCCTTGAAACTCTGTACTATGGGTTCCAAATGAAGACAAAGCAAAGTGGTTACTAAGAATAACTTGGAGTTTTAGACTATTTTATATATATAGGCCAAAACGTAGTTGATGAGGCTGCAGTTCTTTACATCAATCCTAAAGTTGCAATATTACAATAGTCTTAGATAAAACTTCCTAAACTTACCTCAAGAACTCTTTAAGAGTGATCCCTCCCTTCACTCCACTGCCCATGAAAGCTTGGAGATGAACAAAGCATCAAGTTAATGTTCTCCACCAATCTCAGCCACGCAAAGAGCTCACATAACTTGACTGCCACAGTAGAACTCAGCCAGATTTATGTCTGGGAGCTTAACCAGAGGCCAGGTCTCCCTTCTGGCTACACAATTAACTGGGAAAGGTCCAGTGACCACAGCCCTGAAGGAAGGTGACCCAGGCTGGCTCATTTCACTGCATACACAGCACATTTCTAGAGCAGAAGGGTTATGTTTCATGGTACTGGGCTCTGAATCTCCCTGGGCTTACTTGCAGATGCTTTAAATATAATTCTCTCTGTATTTATCTGGTCAAAGTCTGTGAAACCATTTCAGAGTATTGGGTTTAGGACCTGGAACACAATTCTATTTTGCTTGCCTGAAGTTTGATAAAGGGACACGATGTGAGTGTTTTTTGAGTGTTTCATTGCATTTTACTCCCTTGGGTTAGTCATTTAGGACAAACCAAGGCTGGCACAACATGGGAAGATTTAAAAAGGAAAAGATTTAAACTAAACCCCTATTGATAAGTATTACTGGGGAAAATCAACAAAAGCATATGATGATTCAGAATTAATGGCACAACTACTATTTATAACACATCTCTTACATCACAGACACACTCCCACATTTCAGAATGAAGCCAAAGTAACCATCATGTTTCACAGTTAATTTTAATGGCACAAGATTAACCTCATTACTGGAATACCACTCAGTCTCAAATATGAGCTATAGAGCAGACTCTAAGGCTGCCAGGAAGACTGAAAAATCCAGCTATGATTCAGCCAGTTTTGAAATAAGATCTCTGCATGTTTTTATCATTCAGTGCTTCTCTTCTAAAATATTCGTCATACTCAAGACAAGCTCATATTCATTGTGTTCAGAGATATTCCAAAGAGTTCACCCTGGCTATGCACTACACAGAGGGGAACCAGCAGGACCTCCCAATTTGCAAGGTTTTATCAAGAATAACCAATGTTTTGAGCAAGACAAATCTGTACCATCTGCAGGGTTGACTTTGCTGTTCACTTCTTAATATTAGATGTTAACACCATCTCTGCAAGACAGTTTGCATCTTCATTCAGATGCCAGAGAAATTTAAACAGATGCTTAATGGGTGTTGTCAAGTTCAGGGAGGACATCACTGCTATTTATTTTACCTTCCAAAGCCTGCTCCTGAGCTGTAGCTGCCACAGGACGTGCAGCACGTACTATCTGACAGCCTGGTGAGCTCCAGAGGTGTGACAGGCAAGGAAGTTGCCTTGGACTCTCCTGGAGTTTGGAGAAACTAACACAGCACCGAGCAGAATGTTTGAGATTGTCCTTTTCCTTTGGCCCTGGAGCCTGCTAGTTGAAAATAATAAAGCATATCCATGACATCAATGTGCCTCTCTGCTTTCCCCAGCTAATGGATTCTCACTGTGTTTGCTGCAGACCATCCCCACTCCAAGTCACAGCACTTTCATCACACACCTCAACCCCATGTCATCTGTGCTCCACAATCCAGTCACTAATCCACAAAACTTCTTCACAGCCCAGTCTGAACCAGCCTCA
Organism: Acropternis orthonyx; assembly: GCA_035583155.1. Classification (NCBI taxonomy): domain Eukaryota; kingdom Metazoa; phylum Chordata; class Aves; order Passeriformes; family Rhinocryptidae; genus Acropternis; species Acropternis orthonyx. The sequence continues at coordinate 12,640,006 of JAWWEU010000034.1, read as the reverse complement.
CTCAGCCCCCTCTCTCCCAGAAGTGATGGCATCTACCTGATTACACCATGTTCCCATTAGGAATTCAGCTTTCAAGAGAGAGACAGCAAGTGTGAGACAACAAGAGCACTCTAGAGAACAAGCATGAGAGGGCACAGGAAATCTCAGGAGAAACAAAAATTAGCTAGATAGGGAAAAAACCTGGATGCAGTCACTAAGTGGCTTATACAGGACAGCTGACCTTTGAGGGTTTCAGAGAATGCCCCAAACAAGCAAACAACTAAGGACAGCAAGAAAGGCACAGAAGAGAGGTTGCCTGTCTCTTCCAGCTTGATGTGTTCCTCCTGCATTCTAATAGGGAAATAAGTCCTGAAGGAAAGGATGTCACACACTTCTGCCAGGGCTGTGATGCTTCCTGGGCTGGGGGAAAGGGGAGGAGGCACCAGGAGCTTTCACTACATTAATTCAACATCCAAGCCCATTATCTCCTGTAACATATCCCATCTCTCATCTGCCTTCACACAGTGCAAAGACTTGAGTTGCCATCTCCCAGGGTCTGAGCTTGATTTAACTCCTGGTGCTTGTGGCAGGTGCTGGGGCTACCTGTCAGCAGAATGAAAATGAGTTGTTGCCCTGACCACCAGCACAACAAAGGATGAGAGCTAAACCATCCTTTGAAGCAGCAAAGAAAAATACACTTGAGAGAGTGACAGGAGCAAGTGAGTGAACTCTGAGTTGATGACTCATGTTTTTTTTTCCCTTAGATTGACCTGGTTTATTTATGGTGCAAACAAAAAAAAAAGGTATTTTACTAAATTACTCTGATTATTGTGATCCTCTTCCTGCTGAGTCAGTTGTCAGTTCACAGCACTCCTCAGATGAGCACGAATAAATAAATCAGGAATATATAATGTAAATCAAAGAAAGGAAGCATAAAATAGCACAGTAGTGGAATTTACCACACTCTCCCCTAGGAAAATTCTCTGCCATGGTTTTTTTTTAAGGCAACAAAGGAAGGGAACTCGGGAGGTTTTTCCATGATGTTCTGTTCTAAAATTGCTCCAGCAACATAACACATGATAACCCAAGTTTTTGAAAACTCAAAGCAACACTAGTAAGTTTGCTGTACACACTATGAACAATTTGATAATAGTCTGCCTTTCCAGTTACTTCAAGTTTTACTCAAACCATGACAATATTTTAAGAGTTCAACTCTAATATCATCTTGTCACAGCAACATGTGTTACAAAACATAGGTAAGTAAAAATTATGCAACCCCTGGATCATGGTCATAACAGTGCCATGAAGTTGTCAAATAATTTGTTGGCACCAGCTTGGATGCCTCCTGCTCGTTTAAGGTTATCACTCGTTAACTTGGACATCTATCAAAAGCAAAACCAGTGGAGAACATCCCACTGCCGTAAGAGTTTGACCCCAAGTCAGGCTGCTCCGAGACCGTGTCTGACACTTTCTGTGAGCAGGGACTCCACCTCTCAGGTCCCAGAAATGGCTACATGCCTGGCTGCTGTTACAACACTGTTATTTCATCTTGAGTAGCTTATTCACTCTTTATACCAACAGCTAGTACATGTGCAAGATGAATAACGAGTACAGGATGAAGCAATTCCTTTTCAGTTCAGCATCACCCACAGCCTAGAACTGCACAAGTCACAAGTGCCTCCCATGTCACCACATTTCCTCATAATTCATAAAGATAAAAACAATGCTTGAAGCTCCCAATACATTATGTACTTCTAGGATATATACACATTTATAAAAGGTGAGGATGTTTTTTGTTCTTTTCAAGATAAATATTCTCATGAATCACTTCTAAACCTTACACAAGACCAGTTGTAGTAATGATAGGTTTATACCAATATATAGAATATAAGATTATCAAGCTTATTATTCCTATTTTATATTAAAATAATAATAGCCACTCAAGTTTAACTATGCATTCTAACATAAAGCCTAAGTACTTCAGTATACAAGGCCAGTAATCTCAAAGTCAGTAAGAGTCAATGAGAAATAGTAACCCATATAGTGCATAAAATACTTAAACCTAGAATTTGATATTTTCAATACAGTGTATTAATTGTGGGTTTTCTAACAGACCAAAGTTACAAAGAAACTAGAACTTTATTCAATAATCATTCTGGTTAAAGAGTTAAAATTAATTCTTAATGTTCACTGCCTTGTTTGAGTTGCACAAGACATGCACACACATTTCAAATTCACTTCAATTTTTCCTTCCAACATTGTAACTAGAAAGATTCCTTTGTCAGGAATCAAAGGCTTCCCAAAGATCAACAAGCTCAGCACCAAGCTTTTGATTTGGAGACATTCACCTACTTATTAGCAAAGGGAACAACACAAAGCACTGATCAACAGCAGAATGCAAATACCCAAAGTCCTGTTGGGTATTTTGCCATCACACAAATAATGCAAGTTAATTAATGCAAAAGTCATCTCAGAAAAAAGCCTGACACACATTTTGTTTCCACTCCAATAAAATCAAACACCCATAACAACTACAGTCAGTTTTTTCACTGTCCTGCAAACTGGAATTATGGAGCCTACATGTAATCCCTAGGGTAAGTCTAACTTATCAAAGTAAGTCTAAGACACATTTCTGTTTTGACCAAAATCCTGCCAGGTCTAAGACCTGTACATCTCCCATGGGGCAATTCAGTCAACTAGAGAGTGGACTACATGTATTAAACATGATCTCCCCAATGCTTTTTTTATCTTGTCTATAGAAATCCAAGAGTACTTCCCCCCGCCCCTCCCTGTTTCTTCCTGTAGGTTGTGGACTGACCCAGTCTGGCAGGGTGACCCCAGGCAGCAGCTGAGCACCCACAGAGCAAGCTGCTCGCTTTCCCCACAACAGGATGAAGGATAGAATGAAGCAGAAGTGAGAAAACTCAAAGGTGGGGATAAAGATGCTTTAATAAGCAAGGAGAACAGGGAGAAGGAACAAACAAGCGAAGCAAAGTCAACCACTCTGCACCTCCCACGGGCACAGTGATGCCCCCCAGTCTCTAAGCAACAGTCTCCCTGGAAGACAAAACCCCCTCCGCTGTTTTCTCCTTGGGTTTGGGGGAGGGTGTGGGGTGTTGTTGCTGAGCACAACGTTTTATGGGATGGAGTATATCCCCTTGGCCACCTCGACTGAATCCCCAGGCTGCAGAGGAGGAGAAAGCCCAGACACTGCTCAGCAACAGCCAAAACATCCGTAGGTTACTGACACCATTTTAGTCACAAATTCAAAACACAGCACCATATGGGGCTACCACAGAGAAAATTGACTCCATCCCACAATCCAAAAGGATGGGGCACAAGTTATTAATAGGTAATACCAAAGATAAGAATAGATCTGTTCAAAATCCTCTTTCCATCTGCCTTGTCTATACAAATGTCAGTGTTTGCTGTGAATTCCACTTCTCGTCACCAAATTCTAGGAGGACTTCTTAAATCTGAAAATAAAAAGTCTCAGTTTTAAGTAAAATCTTCTATTAGTTTAGTAACCATCTCCAAGCCTGAAAATGCTTTAAACACATCAGGAATTTTCTGGTCTTGTTCTGCTCTTTCTAGCAATGCAGATTAGAAATAACTTATTTCTGTATCCCAAAGAACACCTACAGAATTCTCTCTCACCCCCACAGTAACCACAAATTTAAATTCATGCAGAACAACTGTGGACACTACAGTACTGAGTCAGGTATATCAGATTTATGTTAAGCCATTAAAAAGCATTTACTGTATTTATTTCTGCAAGCATCCTGCCTGCCTAGACATTTCTTAACTTTATGCTCCTATATGCAGGAAATATATGTAAATGGAGTATCCACTGGAAAATACTCATTTTCTGCTCTTCTCATCTTTTTTCTTGGTCAGGGGAAGAGAGAGGAACTGAAGATTCTATCACCAGTTTGAGACAAATATTATATACACTGGGTTATCTTAAGGAATTAAAATGTCCCTTGGTTATCATATTCCAAAGCAAAACCTATTACACTTACTCTGCATATATTAAGAAAGTTTTAAATCCCATCTGACATAAATTCAATTAAGCACATCCTTAGAAGACGGCTGTACAGGTAACAGAACAACTCATAAGGATGTTTAAAACTTCATTAAAGGATAGAAGTAAATTGTATTAAGATTTATTCAACTAACTCAGCAATAAAATAACTCCAGTAGGTTCCTTAACAGGAATCATGGTCCCTCACTACACCAGTGCTTTCTGAAAAGCAAAGGAAACATTGGAAGCACCCAGTTGTCACAATTCTTTTAGGATTTCCTTCCCCATAATCCATATTCAGGAGCCACCACCAAACAGGTGTTACAGGGACACAAATCCTCCCCCCCATCAGCTGGGCCTTCATTCCCTCCTCACACACCCACTGCCCTCTCTGTTACCAACAAATACAGCACAGCTCCTTTAGAGAAACACCCAGAGCACTTGATCTCCAATTGCACTGGGAATGGTGGGCCAGCAGTTGGGAACCTGGCTCTTGGGAGGGAGCTTGAACGCCTTGGAGGCAGGAGTTCTTCTCCATACAGACAGGAACACAAAGAACATGTTTTTGTACAGGCCACGAGAAAACCCACATATGCAGGTTCCTCAACAGAGGGGTCCACCAGGGCATATATAAGTTACATTCACAGGAATGCATTTACACTAACTCCTAAAAAAAAAACCAAAAAACACAAAAACAAAAAAACCAAAACCAAACAAACAAAAAAAACCAATCACAAACCCAGAGTTCTAATGGTTTTGTCTTTAAAAACTGTTAACACACAGACTACTTGCTAAAGATTTTTTCCCCCCTGTTTTAGCTATTTATTTTACCATTCCTGGAAGCAAAGTAAGCTTATTCTGAGAAATAACAATTTCCTTCCAGGTTCCAAGACAATATATGGATTATCTGTAACTTGTTATACACAAAATAATTTTTGTTCAATATAAGTGTACCATAGAACTCTTCATCTTTCAAAACAGCAATTTCACACTTGCTCACTCTAAAATAAATCCTGACTAAAACAAAATAGAACAACGGCAACATTCACTGATATAAAGTTCAAAGGAAATATTACTTTCAGTTGCCTTATATCAGAATATTTACAACTATTGTTTTTAAATAAGATATCTCCAGCATTGATGTATCCCTTGCTTAGAATCTAAAATGAAGGCAAGTTTTTAATTTAGTCCTTAAACAATCACACCAATAATGATAACAGCTGCACCCTTTATCAAGGCAGAAAAGACATCCTGCTGTGCCTATTCATCAAGAACACCAGGCTATTACAACATGGATAGTTTAAACCTGTTTAGTCTTGATTATGCTGATGGGAAGTGAAAACTGCCTCATCCCTGCATACAGCTGGAGCCCTTTTTGCTGTCTTTCTTTCTTTTTAGGAAAAAGTAATAAACAAAAGATTACTGGTTAGAGGACGGCCAGGAAGTCAAGGGATGGATCACTGCCTCTAGCCAACACCTGGAGCACCACACCCAGCTTCCCATTCCCTCATGCAGGAAGGACACAAACAAGGGTGAAATAACCAACTGGAAGAGCATCAGGGAAGTGGGACAGTGGAGACAACCCTGTATGGAAGAGGTTGAGTTGTTGTTCAGACGGGATGTGATTGATCTCCTCACCCACCCAGCAGCTCCTGCCTCAGACAAGGTTTTATGCCCTGCTGGAAGAGGGAGCAGCAACACTTGTAAAACTCCTGAAAAAGTCAGATCTGCTGACACAGTGAAATTAAAGTGAGTATGTTGTTGACTTCAATATCATAAAGTGGCTGTGTCTTAACCTTTTGAACAGTTGCTCCCAGAACCCCAGTGAAATTAATGCTTTGGAGAGTGTGTTACCCAATCTGTACAAAACACGCACGCCAACATTTTGTGCTTTCAGCAGCCACAGAGGTTAATAAACTTGATCTTCACTGGGATCATTAATAAACGGAGCTTTCTCTCAAAGTACAGGAGAAAGTTCTCAAATTCCTGTCCAAGAACTCATTTGATATTTATCTTTTTGAAAAGAAAAACTAACAGCTCGATTCCAGCGATGACAGATGGATTTGCCACCCAGGCAAGTGAGAGGGGAGTAGTGGAAGACTGGATGGGTTCAAAACCCAAACACTTAGTTTTTCCAGGCTTTTAAGCTCCATTTAGTAAAACTAGGAGGGGAAGAAGCAGAACTCTCATTAAAAGCCCAGAAAGAAGGAGGTCCCTTGAAAAACTCCTGGATAGAGTTAATTACTGAAAGTGGAAAATGTCCACTTGTTTATTGATTTTACTATTGTATTTAAGAATATCCCTACATATAAAGCACCAGTCTGGGAAAGTGATATTGATTTCAGCTTGATAATTACAACCCAAATAGTCCCTTTGTAACACAAAGCTTTATTCAATAAAATATTTACCATGAAGTTCTTTGGGCCATACAGTACAATCAATTACCACCCATCACTTACAGCAGCAAAACATTCACATGGGCATTTGAACAAATTTGGTGAGGGGTTATTTTTCCTCTTATTGGTGCTTTTTTCTTGTTTTATTGTTTGGGGGGTTTTGGGGAGGAGGTCAAGGTAGTGTTAATTCTTGGGGAAGATTCTTTTTATTTGCTGTAATAGCTAAGAGCATTAATGCCACCAAAAAAATGTGAACTTCCAAAATAATGGTAATTTTCTTCACCATGACAGAGCATAATTACATGTTCCAAGCTTTCTACTTGTGTTCAGTAAATAATCAGCCTCGAATCTGAGACATTCCCAAATTCTTCTGAGATTCAATATTACAATTAACATAATTAATATTTAGTGTGGTTTAATTTCCCAGTAGCCCACACTACATTGCCTTTAAGTAACAGTACTCCGCAAAGTGGTCTTTGCATATAAAAACAGAAATACAGAGACAAAACCAGGTAAACAAACATGCAATGTAATCGATATTTATGCCTATTACAAAGTAGTTTTTCCTGAAAGAACAGTTGGTAATTTAAAGAAAATGCACTAAAAAAAGAATGATTGATAGTTCAACTAAACACTACCTTTTCCTTATCATCATTTGCTTTATGATTACCTGTAATTAGATATGACTTTCAATCAATTTAAATAAATCTGCAGCCACTTAATGAAAAAAATCTGAGAACATTTCTCAGTCTCCAGTTCTGAGCAAGGAAGGTAAGCAGGCCACTAAACTGCTAAATCTGAATGGCTAGAAAAAGAGTATTCAGGATAAGAAAGAATATTTTACATTTATCTAGCACACCAACAAAGAAATGAAAATACACTCAGTATATTAATTCTTATTCAAAATTGAAAATAAACTTAAAATAATGTATTCTTAGATAAGCTTTTCCAGTCTGGGATGGATGTGCAGGTCCAAATAATCATTTCTCAGATACTACTTGTCAGAGTTTAGACAAGGTCAGTTACTATGAATTTATTTAGGCAATAAAATAAATCAAGTTTTTCACTCAAGAATTAATGTCTATATTAAATATTTATAGTCTTTATACAATACAGCTCATGTAGGATACCTTGTGAAAACATCAAATACTGACATATTTGCTCCAAAAATATATACATATTGTTTTCCCCCCTTCCCTCTTAAATCACTTTGGTGATTCTCCAGCAGGGAAATGAAATGTTGCAGAAATAAAGCAAAGAAAGCCATGAGACCATTTGTCCTGTGCTGGTCTGTTCCACTGCATGAGGGGGAACATCCAGCTGCATCTTGGAAACCTCACTGTAGCCAAACATTCCCCTGAAAATTACATCAAGCAAAGAACTGGAGCTTTGTCACTCAAATTCTATTCTATACTTTGCTAAAATTGAAACTTTAAATCTGTAAAAGAGGCACTATTATGGAATCTGTCTTTTGCTGCCACCATAGGAGCAATTTTAACTTTTACCAGAATATTGTTGGCACCCTGAGTTCTACCTGCAGGATAAAGAAATAACATTTGTGACAGAAACTAATATTTCTGAGTCAACACCATTTTTTTCCAAGGTGCTTGCATGAAGTAATATCAGTCTGTTTTATTTTATAACAGACATCATTTGGTGAAGATCAAATTGGAATGGCATATGAAGTTTCTCACATCTTTTCCATTTGCTCAGTACATTGACTATTTCCCTGATTTATGTACCAGGATGAAATGTTGGTGATGGCCACATAAAGATCTTAAACTGTGGGACAAGAAAATCCCTCAGCTCTAATGGTTCTTACTCAATATTCTCCGCAAATAAGCATTTAAAAGGTAAAAATGGGGAACTGCGATTCTACGAATTAGTAATGCTCACCAAATATTCCACGGAAAATTGGCACAACAGTACCCACCTCTGTTTTAGTTCATAAATGCCAACAAGACCCTTCAAGAGGAGGCCTGAACATCATTTTTAAGCTACCAACAGAATCAAAAGCTACCGGAAAAAGCTCTTACCTTTCCAAAGTCTTCCTAAGTTCTAATACACTACATTAGTTATAAAATTACAAGAAATTTGGCATTTAATAAATCTTGTAAACTTGAATTAGCAGCTTTTAAAATCACAAAGTTCAGAAAATGCTGCAGTGCAGTAACACTCAAATACTGAGAGCCCAGTTAAGCAGAATTCATAACCTGTACGTTGGTTATTTCATTGCTGACAAGAAGCTGACCAGGGTTTTCAAACATTTGTGCCTGAGCTCAAATATGCCTCCAGTCCTCCAAATACTCATGTATTTTGATTATCTGAGAGTAATCATCTTGAAGTGAAGTGTAAGTGAAGTAAGATGAGGAAATGCAGAAGTGGTGATGTCTGATTTCATTTCAGCACTTCAGTCAAGGTGAATTCTCACTGTGCAGCGTCTTTAAAAATCCAGTCACTTACTCAGGCAACTGTGTCTTTATTTCAGTGTTAAAATTAGACAGGTATATATTTATAAGACCATTATAATTTATCTACAATGTTTGCTTCAAAGATGCTGCACAGTCAGAATTTTAAAAGTGTTACTCCTGTTGTATCTGTTATAACAGCCCTGTATTTTATACAAAAACATAAAACTGCTATATTTTGTGTTTCCATGTGTTCATAAATTAGTCCAGAAAAGTGCTACTAAGATGCAAAATCAACCAATTTCCCATTTTTTAAAATAATTACTATTTAAAAATAGATTAAAAGAAAGCACTGCAGAATATCCTATTGGATCAGCAATTAAAAACAAACCCAAAAGACATCCAGACTTCCCACACATTCAAGGAGAAGCTATAAGGCCAGAACATTTCTCACTCTTTTCAGCTTCCAATAGAGGAGGTTTTACCACTTAATACTCATTCCCAGAAGAATTGCCATGTTTGTCCTGTAAGACAGAATGAGAATTAAGCTCAGGAAGTTCCGTACCAGGTGCCCCAGGATGACAAAACCTGTGAAGGCACTCCAG
>JAWWEU010000034.1:12539686-12630494 GCA_035583155.1 Acropternis orthonyx | reverse complement strand
CCCTCTAACTGGCTCCTATGCAAGTAGCAGGAATCTTCACAGGACCAGGGTATGTCCTTGTATTAGACAAAAACACCCAGATCCAACTTGAAAGGCTGTTAGTTCCTATAGACTCCTGTTTTTCAAGATCAGTGGATCCAGTTTAGAACAGGACAATGACCTTAACAACTATTTTTAATTATATTTTTATAGAATCCTTAAAGATCACCTCATTCTAAACCCCCTGCCACAGGCAGGGGTGCCACTCACTAGATCAGGGTGCTCAGGGCACAGTCCAGCCTGGCCTTGAAAACCTCCCACGATGGAGCATCCACAGCTTCTCTGGGCACCCTCTGAGTAAAGAATTTCTTCCTAACATCTGACTTAAACCTGCCCTCTGCCAGTTTAAAACCATTGCCCCTTCTCCTGTCACTATCTGCCCATATAAAAAGTCCCTCTCCCTCCTTTTTATAAGCCCCTCTTAAGGCACTGCAAGGCTGCAATAAGGTCTCCCCTGAGCCTTCCCTCCTCCAGGCTGAACCACCCCCGCTCTCTCAGCCTGTTTTAGCACATGAGGAACAGAGCCTGGGCTGATCTTGCCAAGGTACATCTCATTCTACCAGAAAATGCATTTTAACTGGGAACTTTGTCTCTCCTCATGTCCAGTAAACAACATAGAACATTAAAATGACCCCAGAGGACCCCTCTGTATGGTCTGTCTTCTGGGAATAACTGCTCATAAACCAGTTCCAGTCTGGAACTCCACAGCCAGACTAAGGCAGTGCAGACTTTGAGCAGGTCTTGTTAGCTCAGGAACAGTGATGCACTAACACATTCCACACAAATTCTGGACTCACAATACAAGGGCAAATGACTGCATGGGGACATGCATGCGCTCTCAGACAGATCAACTGTCACCCAAGTTAGTATTAAAAAATAGGTGATTTTGCTTCCACAGTTTAAATAAGAGTAATTAATTTAGTGTTATGCATCCTGGCTTATGGAGGCTGGCTTTCTTTTCCCTTCACCTGTTACTTCCACATGAAACCTTGTACAGTCAGCAGTGTGTATATATGTTAAAACATATTATGTATTAGACACTACAAAAGTCTTTGAGAAAAGTCATCTCCAAACCCATCTTCAGTTAACAGTATTGAAAAACAATTCCAGAGAGCCTGATAACTTGATTGAAGGGGCTCATTTTCACTGTTCCTTATCTTGGCTTTAACCATAAAAGAACAAGTCACATTATGACAAGGACAGCCCTCACACACTGAAGCTTCTGTAATTCTTCTTTGAATCGCCATCACTCTTTAATACATTGCATCACATGTGCCTGAGGCAATACAGCATCAAACTCCCACTGTAAAGAGGGGGGGTTGTCACATGTGCTGTGCTCTGTGTCTGTACCAATATGACCCTTTTACTGAAGGAATCACCAAAATGAACAACTTGTACAACTGTATCAAGCCTCAGTATTCTGGACAAGGTAAGAACAGACAATATTTATTCCTAAAACTTAAGAAAAGAGGAAGTGACAAATCTGACTGACAACAAAGATTAACACCAGCACTATGCTCATCGTCTTTCAACTCCCTACAGTCCAATTTAAAAAAAAATTAATTTCCATCTGAAAAATGTTACTAGGGCGGTTGTTTACCAATGTTGGGTCATCTATCAAGGGTCCATGAGATACAATTTACCATGGTCTTCATAGTAAGTTTAGGGAGTTTCATGAAACAGACTCAGCTGGGGCCCAGAACTTCAGGCTTGTTATTTGAATGCACCACAGTGCCCCGTAATCTGTCTGTTTTCCAATGTATTAGATTAACATTTATCTCTTTAAGCACACAGCTTATCTGTCAAAAAAATCCTCTACAGTGTCTGGAGCCATGTCTCCAAACAGTGTCCTAGTTCTGCACAGGCTGTTATTTAGTGTCCCAATTTTCTTCACTTTGATAAAGAAGAAAACTATTCAGTTCTGACAAGTTGATTAACAACAATCAGCATTATTTTCAGAAAAACAGATCAGCTCTTCCCAGAAAAACTGCAGAACTACTCTCATCTATTTTTGACGTGGCAGAAATGCACATCAATTCCAAATATGAATGGCAGTGATAAAGTCAAAGTAGAGTTAAAGTAGGGTTACAAGTGGGTAAGAATTACACCTGCTAGCAACCATTTTTATGCTTCACATGCATGATTGGACCCTAAAATTGTACTTTGGAAGATGAAATATATTCTACAGATTCTAAAGCTTTCATTTGAAAATAAATCTAACCTTATAACCACAAAAATTGCCTCCAAAAACAAGGTTGAAGCTGTTGCACTAAGAGAAAAAAAAGAAAAAGGAAAAAAGTACATTTGTCTTTCCTTTTCCTATTTCCTTTTCTCCTTTACCACAGTAATGTGTAACACAACTCAACCCACCTCAGGAATTGTCTGTTCTCATCTACTTGCCCAAGTTTGGTTTTATTGCTGCATCATGAATTATTAGGTCAATTTTGACTTCTCCATTCCCATACAACTCCCCTGCTTTTTCAGTTAATCCTACAACAGGATTCAAAAGATGTGCTCCTTTGCAATAAATCTGTTCCAAGAGGGTGTAGTTCTGCACTCTCATGGTTTTCTATCTAGTTGGTAACTACTGAGCTTCCCCATCCAAAACCGGATATTGAAGATCAAAAGGATTTTATCTAAAATCCTATACTTGGTATAGACAGAATCATCTGCCCACAGATATAGGACCATAGTGTCAGACTATGTATTTCTGAGTGCTTAAATTATGTAATATTTTATTATTAATATTAGATTACTATATACTACCATTATCTTAGAGCTGCTGTTGTTGAAAAAGCAGAATAGTATTAATAATAAATTTAGGACTATGCAGCACACGATTTTTGTTTATGAAATTATATATTGAGGGATTAGATATACCAATGGCAACAAAGAATATCTGACTTCAAAATTTTCAACTTTGTCCGTGTTGTTCAGCAGGAGAGAACTTCCTTTCTTCAGAAAACATTCTTTTCTACCACTTACACACATTTCCAGTGGATTAACTGGATACATGGTACAAATTAAAAACTTCAGCAGAGTGATGGAGAGGGATTCCATTTGATGACCATTATAAGTGAATTAACATGTTCAAAGTAGGAGGCCTTGAATTTGGAGAAAAAACATTATCAACCTATTAATAAGCTAAAGAAACTTCCTTTATAATGCAGAAAGCTCTTTCTGTATCCAAGTGCCCTCCCAAAAAACAAATTCATGGCAGTACCTATTTTTTTCTACAATGATTGCTCCCCCTCAAGAGTTAATGGCAAAGAAAGTACTTAGTAATTAACATATTCTCAATGCCCCTCATAGCCCTGTCTATATTCAGAACACTAAACACATTCCACTACAGTAATTTAAAGAAATATTATTCAAGTTATCTTTTAGATTATTATGATTAAATATAAATAGGTCATTTCTATTCAGCTACTTCCCTGACAGAAATTTTGGAAGCCAATTTTTATTTCATTATATACAGAAGTCACATCTACAAACATCAAGACAGTCTTTGAATATCAGTGTCATAAACAGGACTCAAAAACTCAAAGATAAAAATGAAAAGCTGGAATCACATGCAATGCTAAACCACAACAGAGGGGAGACAGCTCATCACATCCCTTTGCCCACAATAAAAAAGTCACAAAATAATACAACCCTGCTGCAAAGCTGGCATCTTGAAGGTAATTCTGAAATATTCCAGTTGGGGATAAATGGAAATCATACAGCACATGGACTGCAACATTTGAATAAAGTTCGGACACCAAACAAGCCAAGGGGCGGCGACCTGACCCTGAGCAGAGCTGCAAATCCCCACAGCTCAGGGACGGGCACCTCAATCACTGCCTTACGCTAGAAATTAAAGTTGCAATCAGTTTGACTGAGGGACCCTGGTAACATTCTAATTTCATGTCCTCTAAAACATTTACAAAGAATACTTTTTTTTTTTTTTTTGGATCACCACATGTCAAAGGAGTTGTCACAACATGCATCACAAGATTTATCTTTTAAACCTGCGATGAAAACAAATGAACAAAATATATGGATATAGATTCTGCATTAAAAAGGTAAATGCACTTCTAAATTAAAACACTGCTCTGTAAAACAAGATTTAGAACTCTCATTCATGTTGTAAATCAAAAAGTAAAATTATATTCATACCATACTTCCTTCACTGGGGTTTTTACTAAATAAGGGAGGAATTTTGCCTTAAAAGCAAATCCAAAAGCATTTGATTAATTTCTTAACATGGCAGTAAAAGTACACTGATCTAAACCATCTCAGGTTCAAGGATGCCAACCCCCTGAGGCACAAAAACTCTCATTACTACTTCAAACACACACAGACTATCTGGTCTTACCATTATCAAACTGAACAATCTTGAAACACAAATACTGATGTAAAATAAAAGTAGTTACATTAACTGAAACAGAATTATGAAACAAAGCTGAGGAAGCCTCTATTTAGAATCGCTTTTCCTCCTGCATTGCCACATCAAAAAACATTGTGGTTGTGGGGTTTTTTAATAAATGCGAGTTCTACAAAGGATAAAAGTATTTTTCAGCCAGTAATAATAATTTTTCTCATTTAATCCAACACAAATGAGAAAACTAATACCACATCACTGCCTTATTAAAAGGAGAGTTTATAATTGAACTTCCCCTTCATTTGCTTGCAAAACTGGAGCTGAAGTCTCCTGCCAGTTAAACCACTTTTGTTTTCACATATATACTTTCAATACTAAGAATACACAGAAATATGATAAATATAATTTAAACTGACAGAAAAAACCACAAAGAAACGGGGTTTTGCATTGTTAGCATCATGCAGGTAGTCCCATGGTGCCATTAGAGTTTTCCTCTTACTCTCCTTGGGTTTGGGGGGGGGGGGGGGGGGGCTGGAAGGAAACAGCCAGTACTTTCGATCTATCCAGTTACTTCTTTGCCGACTGGAAATCTAAAATGCCTGATCTCAGTATGACAACTCTGAAGGTACCAGTAAGAGAATTCTCTTGAGGAAAATGAAAAGAATCAAAGTTACAAAGGGGTAAAGGCAGGCTTATTCCCTCCCTTGGTCACTCAGAGTCCAGAGTTCATTGCTACTTCCAAGCAACCAGGTGAAAACCAATTTCCACAAATAAAGGCAAAATCAGCCACAATCCCTTAAATTTGAAGTGTTAAAGGACATTTCCTGGAATTAGGAATGAGCCAAACATTGTGAACTCCCAGCAGCAAGCCAAGAGGAGGTGGGAGTTGCTTCCTACATCAGAAAACAAAACCCATCAAGAGCAGCATTGCCTGGAAGGCAAGCAGAGATTAGATACAACTTCCCATTTTTTATTACTATTATTTTTACTCTTTTAAGCATAAAAACATCTCCAACAAGCAGTTTGAAGTGACAGTGAGTTACAGCACAGCCAGAGCACAAGCAGGAATTCTTTGTATCTGACTTCAGCCATCGCCTCTGCCATGTCCCTTCTCAAATAACAATTTCCTGAAGTCTCCTGTTTTCCAGAAAGAAAAATTATATGAAGAGAGGACAGTAAGAGGTTTTCAAAAAATTAAGCTTATCATGAAACAGAATGAGGAGATGCCAAAAAAAAAAAAAAAAAAGGAAAAAGCTTTAGAGTATTATTTTCATTTTAAGAAGTGGTAGCTTTACCTGTGCAAAATGAGCAGTGAAATCAAGGAGCAGTGGAAAGCAGAACACCTGGCTTTACTAAGTAAGCACATGCTTTACAGAGCATCTTGTAGTGGTTACAGAGAAAGGATCAAAGATCTTGTATCAGCACTGTCACTTCTCTCAGGATGATGTTTTCCTACTCACTTCTCTGCAGATCTACAGCTCTCCAAGCACTGAACTTGCAGAAGTGGCTGCAGAGTTGCTGCACGTCCTTGGAAAAAGGGGAGTACCTGATCCAAGTGACAGCCCAGAGCTTAAGAGGTGATTTAATTTTTTCATGAGATTATTAAAGACCATGAAAAATACATCAGTCCTCTTCCACAAGGACAACTGCACCCGTCAGTTTTAAACCTGTTTTTAAGTGTCACCACATGTTAAACATAATTGCTCTGCTCCCCCGGGGCTCCGGCAGCACAGCGAAGGGAAAGGCTGGTGTGGGAAACAGTCACAGATTTCTGACCACCACTGTGTCGCAGTCACAAATTACAGCGTTTTAGGGACAAGACTGAGAGCCTTCAAAACGAGGATTTTACACTTCATTACAACACTCCTGAAGTGCCCCGAACAGCAGGAAAGCTGCCGTGGTGAAGGTGGTATTTACACCGTCAAGTTCATACTCCAAGTTTTTCCTCCCTGCACAAGCTCCGGAGCAATCCAGCAAGACTCCTCCCACCACTGTTTCAAGCTGCCTTTATTTTAATAGGAAGTGTCAGACTCTTCCTATTTATTCTCATCATGTAACTCTAATGCAACTCAACAGAAAGTTAAATATGAACAAAACAAATAGTCCAGGTTAACTCCCATGACCAAGATGTAACAGCCCTCCACACTAAGTGAGAGAAGACAGGATCACAAAGATCTCTCTTTATGAATTAGAGAAGTGTAGGGAGCATTTTTGAGACTAATTCAGAACAATAGAGATAGGAGATTTTCTTGATATTTTTATAGTATGCTAATCTGTACTTCGACTATCATCTTGATTTATCTCATAAGTCCTTAAATTCCTGATAACTTCTGTTATAAAAAAATTCCATCCACTGTCTTAAATTTTTTATCTGAACAATGTGGTTTCCATTCCTAACGAAATGTGTTCAGCTGAGCAGCGTTTCAGATGCCCAGTTTGAGGTTGGCCACAGTGCAGCAAGATGCCCACAATGCCACCCTGTACACGTCCAGATGACTGACTTATAAATGCTTGAGAACACTGTGTGGAACCCACTGACTTGAAGAATGCAACGGTGTCATACCGAGAGTTCTTTGAAATGCCCCACTTTTAAACATATAATGGCACCCTCTGAAGTGATTTATGAAACATTTTAGTTGCCATTTTAATCATCACTGGCAATGCCTTTCCAATCTGGCAAGAAAACCACCCACTGGACCAACAACTCACATAAACCCACACAAACCACACTAGTCCTTTCACAACTTTGTGTCCAAGAGCAAGACTTGCTGGTGTGCAATCCACCCAGATCAAACGTTTTCATACCTCTCTATTAATCCACACACCAAATTTATGTATCAAATATTACTAAAAACAGAGAATGGTAAACAGGATTTGAGATTCTGAGTCTTACTACAAACATAAGACTAAAAATTCGGAGTTAATTGTCAGTTCTGACCATCATTAATCTCCAGTTTTGGTTGAATCCCTTTATTTTTTTAATGCCTCAGTTTATTTCCACAGACCATTGAAGGATTAGCTCAAGCTTCTAAGCTATTTTAAACAAAAAGGGATTTCCCTGTAATTGCCAAGTAATACAATTACTGATGGCTTCCCTCTGAACTGAGAGAAAGGAATTCCTTTGAACATGAGTTTGCTTTTACAAAATGCTTGTTCTGATTATAGGGTTTTTTTCATGGCCCAAGAACACTGTGGAAAGCATTTAAACTGGCTTTACCATTTATATTAGGTATTTTTTATCATATTTAATGTATAAGTAGATTGGACCCCAAGGAGTTTTCTTTCTCAAAGAAAACAAATTAATTTTAAAATCTGTAAAAGGTTTATGGTAGGCAAAAAACAAAACCCCGGATCAACCAACCAATCTTTGCTATAGCATAAATCAAGATTCTCAAATGAAGAGTTTTCCTTTCCCAGATAGTATTTTCAACTTGCTTAAATGGGGTAAGTTTTGCCTGAAACTCAACCCATGTCCTTAGAAACAATAACAATAGACTACAACTAACATTAAGGTTGCAGTTCATTGTGTAATGATGACAAAAGAGTAGCTCTCCATCTACTCCATCAGTAATCTTGGCAGCCACATCCTCAGATCTGTGCCAGACAATTTACATGGAGAATCTGCTGCTGGGATCAAGCAAAAACATGAAGCCACACCACAAAAAAAAGGAGTCAGAATTGCCTTTCTCATTTTTGAAAAAAACCCAGATCTATCCAGTAACACCAAACAGCTTATTTAGTACCTCAGCATTAAGAAAGTAAAGAGGAAAGGGGGTTAAAGGACTTCTGAGCTTTAGGATCTTACAGATTTATTAGAATAGCTTGTAAGTGAATATGAAAAAAGAGAAAAGCATAACTAAAAATAATTATATCAAATGTCCTTGGTCTATTCCCAGCAATAAAGATTATAAAAACAACACTTAGGAGTAAAAACAAGAGTACTTAGAGAAAGGAATCGTGGCAAACCCTTCCAAAGACTCACCTCTTTCATTGCAATTGCCTTCAGGTCGCACAAATGGCCTGAACATCTTCACATGAAATGAAGAAAAGAAACTAAAAGAGCATCAATTGTAAAGCTACTCCAGCCTTCCACATCCTCATCCCACACAATAAACAGTGTGAAAGAAACTGCTCTCAAATCAAGCAGATCTATTGTTTTCAACAGAACTTGAAGCCTAAGCAAACACAAGATAAACACTGAGTCGTGAAGACATGTAATAAAACTAAAATACACTAAAATAAAGAGGCAGGAAAATCACAGGAGGGGTTCACCAAGTACTAAGAATTTCAGCTGCATCCAAAAACTAATTACTGCTTTAACAGGAACTAATGAGCTCCAAATAAAACCACAGAATACAAAGGTACTGAAATCACTGGCACTGTGATACTTTTTAGCAACCCAGTGCTGGTAATTCATCAAACAACAGAGTAAATATTACTCCAGCAAGTCCCTGTTAGCTCTGTTTGTTTAAAACTCGTGAAGTTCAAAGAGTCAGCTCAATGTACACCCTCAGAGTTCAGAAATTATAGACTTAGTACAGAAACAATTTATAAGACAAACACTAAAATCTTCAGAGAGTATAATTTAAAACTTTAAATGTAATAAAGACATATATAATTTTTACATTACTGATTTTTTTTCCTGCCACTTACATGCCAGGCCTCCTTTGCTCACTAAATCACTGCAGAGTTGCTGCTCACTTCGCTTCAACCAAGTAAAACCCTCTCCTTTAAGCAGATCAATTGTGTCTTCTGTCCCCAAGTTCCTACCTTTTACAAATTTTAACACCCTGAGTCACTTTGGAGCCAATTCATGACTTCCAAAGCTACAAACATCCTCTTAAAAAATCTGAAAGCTAACAACTACTTTAGGGTTAAATTTTTTATAGAGCCTTCATGTACTGCTGAAAAACAAGGGATTTCAGCTAGAGGTTGATTTATGCTCTTGTGCACTTGTCATTTCCTTCCCCAGACATCAGCTCGCTGTGTGCACATGCTTGCCTTACAAAATCAGGGCTGTAGCAACTTTAATTACGTACAGGCCAACTTTCTTCTAACACAACTATGAAGACACATTAAGGCACGCAGAGCACCTTTTCTTTTCACCCATTATTTCCTTCCCCAGTTGATACATATCTCTTCTTCCTGTCATGGACTATCAGCATCCTAAACTGTGAACCATCTGGACACCTTAAGAAATAGATAATTCCCCTCCCCACCCCAAATTTCTTTGGCCCTCCCTGTGCACAGCTGGACTTCCAGGCTTCTATAACCAAAAGGACAGAAAATGTACCTGGAACAGCACCTGTCTTCCCCAGTGTCTCTGGAAGTGTCCCAGCCTGTGCCTCTCTGTGCACACCCTAAGAACTGCCATCTCTGCCCACACAGTAGATATTTCAAGAGAACTCAGAGCTGTGCAAGTCAAAGTCCTTGTCTTGAGCAACGGCTTCTCTCTGACTCTTCCAACCAGTCAAAAAGCACCTGAATTCTGACCAAAGATTTACCCGCTCTGGGACATTTCTCAAAACAGCCCAGTGATCTGTTTGAGATGCAGCACTGGAGTGTTGCTTTGGAATGGAAAACTGAAATGCCCAGTGTATGAGCAGGATCATCCTCCCCCAAACACTGTCTTGGACTTCATTTCTTTCACTGTACTGGAAGAGCAAGCCCTTAACAGGATTTTTGGACTTACCAGCTCTTTTTTTTCAATCTGAGTCACAGTGAATTCATGTGAATTCCTTCCACTGGCTGACAGCAGCTCCAAGTTCCCATTTCCTCACTCTCCTCCCTAGTTAGTGCCATTCACAAGTACATAGTTCTTTGTAATTCACTTAATTTATTTGGGCTTGGCTCTCTTGCCTGACTAGCACCTCTCACTGTGTTCTCCTTCCCTTTCTTGACCCACAAAACTCCCTGAGCCCTACTCAGTTACAACTGAAGATGTAAAAAACATATATTTACAGACATTTTTCATTACATGGGAATTCCTCACAATGTCCATACAGCAACAGAGTTTTTCTTTCCAGGTTACTGAGGAGAATATTTCTCCAAGTCTGCAGCTTGGAAAAGCACAGGCTTTCTGATAAAGTCCCAAACATCCAGAGATAGTGCACTTTTTTGGGTGTTGTTTTGTTTCTCAGGGCTTTTTAAAAATTGACTTTTCTAAACTTTTCTACAAAATTCAACCTAAAAAAATAATTGATTCCCCCCCCCCCCTTAACATCACACTCTGAAGGCAAAACAGAACACAAAAGGAGTGCAAAAAGTTTGCTTCCCCAGAGACCAGCACATTTACTCTGAGCAGGAGAGGTCCAAGCTGCCTTGCTCCAGAGAGAGCCAAGTGTGATTGATCCACCAAAACACACCCCAGGCTCAGGGAGTATGTGATGTTCTCTCCTGGAGCTGGCCATACGCATTCAGCAGAAACCTTTTCTCCCCAAAATTCTAGCATAGCTTTACATTTCCTTCTGATTTTAAGAAAAAAATTAGTGCTATTTATCTCAACATTTAAAAGACTTGACATGGTGTGATGGGTGAAATTCACATAATTCACTGGATGTGCAGTTGTTGATCCCGGTCACATCATAACTCTGACAAGAACGAGCTGGTTTTCAGGCTGCAAAACCACTTCTCAGCTTCTCCCTAGTCTGGTCCCTTCCTGTTGCACACATACTCCTTTAGCTACAAACAACAACAAAAAAAGCACACCCATAAAACTCCATTTGTGTTACATTTTAATAAAGCTCATTATGGATCTTATGAATACAAGTCACTAAATCTGTTTTGCTTTTCCTCTGTTTGAGCAATGTAACATTTGTTCAAAACATCATAATTCAAACTGGTGCTTCACAATATCCTAAATCTTAATTAAAAGTGTCTTGTAGTGAGGCTGGAATACAAGTAACAACCTGCTAACAATATTAAATCTTCATTTAAAAAACTAAGAAACATGTAATCACAGCTGTTAGCCTTCTTGTTTATGTAATCTTTGCAAACTACTGTATGCTCACTCTTTAATGAGCAACAATTTGGGAAGTTTATAACAACAGGTTATGGATAAAATTGTTTCTTTTCTTCCTGCTCACTTTTCCCTTTTTTTTGTCTTTCAAATCAGAATTCACTTCATGCTGTAACTTGAGGAGTTCTTTCTTATCCTTCCAGCATCAACATAAACCTTCACTTGTGAAAATTACATTTAGGATTCCTTTGTTTTACGCTTTCACCATCATTTATTTCTGAAGAAAACCAGCAAGTATAAAGCAGTGTCGACTTCCCAGTGTGTCTGTATCACCCTGACACAACATCTCAGATCAGCATGAAATTAATTGAAATCTGTTACTGACTCTCAAATCTAAAGATGGCAATTTAGATGTCACCATTAGCAAACTTGATTTAAATGTTAACATACAACAATTCTGACAAATGAATTGATGACATGTACAAATTCCTGACATCTGTAACTTTGGACAGCAAATGGAGTTGACAAACAGATCTGATGGCAAATATTATGTGACTCCATAATTAAGGATGTACTGAAGTTTGCACTGAAACTACACTGGAACAACAGAGTGAATTTTGCACTGACTTGCATATTAGGCAGCTATTTTATGTGAAGTAGACACAAGTTCAATTATCCAAAAACCCTGCAAGCTAATTTAGTGTTGATCTTCACCTATTTCACAGAATTCACTAGGTTGGAAAAGACCTCTGAGATCATTTCATGGAGGGACAGAGCAGGATAAGACACTAGTTCTCCATATTTGAAAAATAAACAAAGAATAGTTGAATATTTACTTCAATTATACTAAATACCAACCAGAATCAGTTTCATTAATATTATATAGAAATTAATTATGAGAATTTATAAAAACCATTTACCAGCTTATTAATTAAAAATAACCATTAATGATTCAAAATAAATACTTGAGAACAAGTATTTAAATAAATCAATTCCTCCCTGACTAAGAGCAAATAGAAACAGAACTTGCTTTCTATACCCGAGGAGATCCACTTTGCTCATCATTTTGATAACTCATGTTACCACTGCACAGAAAATTCCCTATCACAGAGAAGGGACCATGTGAAAACACAGAATGGAAGACAACAGGCAAAGAGAACACTCAGAAATTAAACTGAGGCCTTTTTAGGCCCATTTTTAAGGATGCAAATTAAGTAACACTTAAAGTATATGCTTAAGGCCATCCTTTAAATGAAGCTTTCCGGAAAACATCCACGTTCAGCTGATTTCCCGGGGCCAGAAGAACCATCAGGCACAGCCCCAGTGCAAGTTGAGCTTTGGGCACGCTGACCTTCAGCACAGGGCTCTGATTTGGGGGGTGATCCACCTCCAGAAGCTCCAGCACAGCACTTGCCCTCCTCAGGCAGGTAGGGCTGTGAAGCTGGAAAGGGGCCACGATGCTACAGCAGGAGCAGTGCTGAAGGGCAAGGAAAAGCGAAGCAGGGACTAATTTGGATGGTTTATGTGCCTTTAGCTCCTCTGTAATTCCAAAGCTGGTCTTAAGTACAAATTTAAATAATACCATGAACTGGGCAATAGTCCTTCTGAGTCTAGAAAAACCCCAAATGTCCTATGAACAGTTGCTTTCCTGTCCCATTTTTGAATTTCACCACTCAAATTTGCCATTCCTAAACTGTATTCACACATTATCCAGCTAAAAAAGCATCTGCAGTGAGTACTATTTACGTGCAGAAGGAATGTTCAGCCCCACAGTTCTGATCTACTGATCCAATTTACTTCACATTTCTTAGACAATCCAACATAATCCACTGAACAAATATTTGTAGATCTACAACAATTACAGACCTATATTTTGAACCTTCAAAACTCTGAACTTAAAAAAAAATAAAAAAAACAGACTATGGCAGGGGGGGTGGGGGGGAAATGCCTTAAGAATAAAAATAATCCATTTGATTCCTGTTGAAGTCAAAATTGTCATCATGAACTATACCCACCTTAAAAATATATATTTCAAACTACTCTGCTTTCTTAAGGCACATTGTTTCATTTTAAGAAATGTAATCATATTTTTATGTATGACCTTTACAGCCACTTTGTTTCAGCTCAATAACAACTTCCTGGTAATTTCTTTCCACACAACATTCAATCTTACTTCAAGAAAACCACAATAGAAAACTTCAACAATTCACATAAACAATGGCAATTCTGCTAAGTGTTAAACTTGGGTTTTTCCACCTCTCAAATTAATATTAGATTTGATTTTCAAGCAGTTGAATGTACAGAAAGCACAGGCAGACTGAAGTACTGAAAACAGTCTAATTTTAAGGGCATTAACAATATAACCACCGGGTTATGTCAAACACTACTCAGTTAACTTACAGATAACTGATATTCCAATTGTTACCAAAGATTTTGCTCTTACGTATATGACTTAATCAGAGATTGATAGTTCTAAGGGTTTTCACAATGGTCAAACCATCTTTTCAAATGAAAAATAAATCTGTGAATCTCTACAAAAATCATGAGGCAAAACTAGCTTAAGCTATCATAAGTTTTTTTTCATCACTGCTGTAATGAAAAAAAGAAGTTCTCTTTTCTGATAAATACTGCCCTGCACTTTGGGTTTCCACATTTGACCAGAATGAGTGTGAAAAAGCTGTTAGTCTTCTTCATTGATAATTCCTGTTTTCCCTGACATGTACTGCAAGCCTTGGGGACTGCCTTAGAGTATGGAATTGCTGGAGGAACCTGTGCTACCGGGAGCAAGGCTCAGTTCTACATCCCTCCTCCTCTGCAGTGATGATGACTCAAGGGTTTGCCAATCCTCCTCATCCTTGTCCCCAGTCTGCCCTCCACTTGTACTGCCCAACTCTTCCCAGGGCTGCATTAGCAGTGTGACTGGAGAACTACTCCAGGCAGGGAAAGGAAAAAAAAATAAATAGGAGGAATGAGGGAATAATTAAATCAAATCAGCTTCCTGATTCAGTTCAGAGAGCACTCCCAGAAATAGCTGTAGGAACACACACGTACAGGGCCAAGGTGAGCACGGGTAGCTCTGAGTGGATGTAACACCATCAGCAAGTGTTGCTGCTGAATCCCACTTATGGTGTAATTACTAAATAAAACGCTGATAAACATTCTGGAAATTCTAAATTCCAAGCTTCCAGTATTTCAATTAGATATTGTTTGAGGTATTTTTAATGAATCTGGAAAAATAAGTCAATATTTTTGCCATTCATTCTTTCTACTGAAAAACCACATTCTTTTCTCTCAAATGAAATAGTTCTATGTGTGCATTATATGAGCAAAGGGGCACTAGAAGGGGACATTTCTTTATATTCATCTCTTATTCTTCCTTCCACAGCCATTCACAGCTGAAGGCCACTTCCCACTACTCCCAACTCATTAAAACCATATAGAATTGATTGCAATGTATGGGAAGCTTTCACCAAGTTTCTGTCCTTGACTGTTATCACACTATTATCTATTTTACTTTCTAGAGTGGCTTATCATTTTCAGCAAATGCCAATATATAAGTAACAAAAGATAATTGCAGGATATGATTAGATTTTGCTATGAAAGCAGGAAGAGAAAATATGTATTTTAATATCTAGAAGGTCAAAACTGTGCCCAGCTCTACACAGTTATTCTCATATTTTATCATGGTTTTATTGTATACTTCTATGCATTAATTATAAGAACCTCATGCAGCAATAACTGTGGTATGTGTAACTATTACATTTCAGGAATGCAAACAGCATCCTTTAAAAATAAACATACTTAGTACAGCAATTCTAAACAAATGTTCAAAACAAAAGATGAAGTTGTAATAACACAGAACACCCTGTTCTTTCACCCTCTGAATTGTGAAAACATTCTGTTGCCAATACTGCTGTAGGATGTACCATATAAAATCTTAGATTATGGTTGATTAGTACCATTAAAAACTAACACAAATGAGCTTCATAGAAGAGCAATACATCAGGGGTCACTGCAGAAATATCAGATTCCAGCCATAAAAGCAGAAAATAACTATGTTTCTTACCCCAGACCCAGCTTTAGTGCTCACACAGTACATGCTCATCGACCTGTCAAGCACAAGGCTCAGCCCCTACATTTCCACAGAAATACTGGTTCATAGTTAATAAAATTATATTGCATTTCTACAGAAGTTTTCTGTGATTCATAGTCATCTTTCACCTCCATTAACAACTGAAGATGTGAAGTCCGTGGGCCATTTGCTGTGGTTATTGGGCACAGCTGGCTCAGTTCAGCTACACAGAGTTTTCCAGACAGAAAAACTCAGGCACTCATGGCACAAATACAGGCAATAATTTCAAAGGTTCCTAGAAATTCTGAACTTGCTCAGCATGGGTGACTCAAATATAGGCAGAAGTCCATAAAACGGGTTTCTGAAATATTTGACTTTGTACGTAGCAGATACTGAAGTTGTACAAAATGTCCAGTGATACCCACGAATAACTTCAGGTTTTGCAGCAAGCACAGTCAACAGGTCTAAGGCTGCTCAGCATAGAGCAGCCCAGCCCTGACTGCCAGGCAGCAGCAGTGTCCAGAAATAAGGCAAAATACATCAGTGAAATACATATCCAGACACACAAACATCTAGAGATACATATATAGAGATCAACCAGGCAGATGTGTCTCAAGAAAATCCAGAGAGAGGAAGACAAGCTGAGGAATCCTGATCATGCACAGTATTACATTTCCACCAGCAAGACTTATACCCTTCACAGTTAATACAGTAAATTCAATTTAAGCTTATCTACCAGTTTGTTTTCCGAGTATTAGTACCTGCTCAAGAGATGAGTTAAGTTCCTTCAAGGCCTACAGCAGCCCACATGTCTAAACAAGGGTAAAGGAACCCAGAGAGGGTGTTCATCTAAATTTAATATCTCTATGAATATATAATTTAGTACATCATACAGTAAAACTGAACTAAATCTTGTAGTTAACATTGTTTCCAAAAAAAATTTAGAGGCTGCACACATAATTATGTGAGGATGACATCTGGTTCTATAGCAGAAGATACTAATTTGAGAGAAATCAATGAGTTCACACTGCAAGACTGGAAACAGACATAAAACTAAACATGATTTGTGTTGTCCTTCCTATTAAGTCTGTATTTATTTTTTTTGTTTGTTTGTTTATTTATGCATACAGCAACTTCATAGCAAAATTCTGCCTTTGGGATGTATTACAAAATGTAGCTCCATTACCATATAAAATTTGCTATTGTACAAAGAGCATTTTACAGGAGATGTAATAGGGGTCCCTGGTGGGAGTGAGGGGTGTTAGAAAGATCAACAAACACAAGGCTCAAGCAGCACATTAAATGTGGCTGCAATGATAGAAATGGATCCACTTGGATAGAGCTCAACCACTTCAGTATTTCATACATTTCTGTAAATAAACGCTCAGAAGTGTTACAATCTCACTTTTAGAAAGCTAGTCTTAGATCACATTAAATTATGATGTTCCTACTTCTTTTCATAAATAATAGGGCCCAAAGAGGATTAGGAATAATTACAGAGGAAGATAAAGTATGACTGTGGAATCCATAAGAACACAGTTCGCTTTAATCCAGCTAACAAAGGAAAACAACTTGTGGCAATCTCATGGCACAGGCTACTTGGGTTCCATCACTGCCTTGAAGGCAATGAAAGTAACAGAACTGCACAGATTTTCTTTGGAAAATTAAATGGCTTCCACATTAGAAGAGTCTAGAAACAGAAAAGAAAAAGAGTTACCTCCCATTAAAAAGAGTCTATGAAATCAATACACTCGGTGCTGTGTGGCTGGAAATACAAGTGGGGAGGAGTTTTGCTCAGGGTGACTGTCCTGTGACAGGAGGCAGGGACTGGCCCCTGCCTGCTCCAGGAACAGAGCACCAGGCTCACTGCTCTGGGCAGGAATTAACACCACAACACGAATTTTCAGCTCAACTCCTCTGGTGAGGAACACCACCAACCACTTTAAAACTGAGCCCCTTCTCCTGTAGTATTTTATTGAAATTTAAACAGAAATTTAAATCTAAATTATTTGAATTATAAAATTGAACTAATAGTTTATTCCAGAGAATAAGCAATGGCTGAAGTGATCTCTGATGTAACTTACAAATCTTGGGAAAACATTTCAAAACAGTGGCAAGATTTTTGCAAGCATCACAAACAACTGGGAGGTTTTCTGTAACATTCTGCAACCAAACTGGAACAAGGATGGAAACACAGGAGAGCAGCAGCTCAGTCAAGAGCTGCATATGAAAGACAGCAAAATTCCCTGGGTAGTAAAACACTGCAGAGTAGATGCATGTGTCAATATTTAATACTGAAAAACTGTTGCAACACTTGGGGAAAGGTACCACTGTCTGCCAGGAAGGGTTAAATAGAAGAAAAATCCACGACCTAAACTTTGCAGAGCGCACACTGACACACACACTCATCCAAAACACAAGGAATTATTTATATAATCTGAATTAATTGCTAACAGTGGAAAACTGACCATTTCACATACTCCAGGTCAGCAGCTTTATGTAAATATTTTCAAATAGCTGAAGGGCAACATGAGGGCAGACACATCACCTTAGAGCTGAAGTAAAAAGCATCATGTTACAGGCTGAAGGGATTATTACGAGTGGTGGGGGGTTGGAGATGCTTTTTTGTTTTAAAGATGTAAAAGGGAAGATCTGATACTCTAAAATTGGAGAAAATCCTACAAGAAAAGAAACCAACTGAGATCTTCCCTTTGCGAATTTAAAGTGCCATTTTTTCAAGAATCTCTACAGAACTGAAATTCACTAGGGAGAGAAACAAGCCTTGCTTAGACCTCATTAGAAATATATTTCAAGAAAGAACACTGTCTTGGCTTTTTTTTTTTTAAATAACATAGCAAAAATTTAAATTATAGACTTAAACAGCTTTTTTAATCTTACAAGAATAAAAAACCCAATAGGGACACTACTAAAATAACAGTAAAAAAATATTTTAAGTGCTCCTATAACTAAAAAGTGAATCATGATCTATAGAGAAATTTGCCTGAGAAAATAATGGGTCAATGATTTGCTACAGCCATCCTATTCTATGGAATATAAAAATATAATTTGTAGTAATTTTTGTTATCAAAACACTAAATTACATTTTACAGCTTTCTGGCTATCACTTTTTGGTGACAAAACAATACAATGCAATTCATTTTCATACAGTTCTATGTTGAGTTCCAAACCCCAAGATAAAACTAATAATACAGAAAGGTCAAAGACTGTCCCCTTGTATCTTGTTGGCTCTATCCTTGATTTAAAGGTTAAGACAAGACCAACTATGACAGGTATATTGGCCACAGGTTTTTTCAAGCTTAAAAATACATACTCCCTCCACATTTTTAAGTCATTAAAACCAACCCTGCGATCTGCTGTCCCTCTGAGGGTCACTCAGACAGTGCAAACTGATGCACTGATGTACAAACCACTTTACAAGTCAGCAGTTACCCATTTCCTTTACCTTTCCTGTATCTCAACTTGAACAAGGGAGGTTTTCTTCCAGTAAACACTCTGTGAAATGCCTTGCTGAAAGGCAATATATTCTGAACTCGAGTTTATCCTGTGACCTTTTATAGCTTGGCTACATCTGCTCATTTTTTAATGCTATGAAGAACCAGGTCTGATCCTCACCATGTCTTCTGCCTTTTGCCCTTGTCCACATCACAATGAAATGCAAATTCATGTATTACTGACATCTACAAGACCCCGATTTTCACTTATGTTATCAGGTAGAGCACTTGCTAAGCAGGAGTGACTCTTTGCACATGAGTCAAACACAATTTCCATCTTGGTCACTTAAGATGGAAGAGACTTCTTTAAAAATGCCAAATATTTATAGATAAAATAAATAAAACAGGAACATCTCATAAAGTAGTATTGGAGACTTCCATTGAAGATTGAGGTGGTGTTTTGAGTGTCAGCAAAACATAAGCAGCAATAACTCAATTATATGTTTAACATATATTTTCACATCACGTTATTACTGAGTTTAGGACTAGGAGTGAGGAAAGATGAGCACTAATTTCAGTAAAAACACTCACTATAGAACTTAAAGTATCTTGGAAACATGATTTTTCCCTCCCTCCCAATAAGACTCTGGCCCCCAAAACCATTTTTTAAATCACATATTGCCAAGTAATGTTTATGTAAACCTCTGATGTCCCTGGGTTGGTGCTATCGTAGCCTCTTCACTGTCCTTGCAGGAGTTGATGAAATTTATTCATTTATATATATTCATAAATGTAAGGAATGCTAAGGCAGGAAGCCTATTTCATTATTATCTTCAAATACAACGTACAATGCCAGCAGGCAGTAATCAGCCACTTCATACTGCCATGCATCCTTAACTACCTCACTCTAGAACAAACACTTTTAACAATTTGTTTACTGCAATTGCACTAAATTCAAATATTGGTCCTCTCTCTTGCATCCTCAAACCACTCAATGACAAACTCTCAGTTAATTTACACCAACAGAAAACAAAACTAATTAGTCAAATGTGAAAACCAGTTTATTATTTGTTCAGCAGCACCTTCAAATCAACCCCAATTCAGACACTTCAGTCACCTATCACAGCCCCTGCCAGGCCCAGGACACCTTCACAACTCTACTCCTTGTGCTGCAGAGTCATTTGAGTTCTGTTTCGAGGCCAGCAGAACTCAACTCCTAAATCAGGTGACTTTGTGAAGTCAGGGTATTCCATTCCACCTGGAGTTCTGTGTTGACCAATGATGTTTTCCCTGTTCTTATTGACATTTGAGCTTCTCCTCAGCACAAACCAGTTTAACAATGTCTATTGCACTAATAGAAGGGAGCAAAAAGCAAGAGAAAGAGGGAGGAGTTTTCAGGAAGCTTTCCTGTGTTTCTATTGATCAAAACCACACTTCTTGGACAATTGTGTCCCTGACTGTACACTCAAACACTTCAGAGAGGAAAATGACTTTGCCCACTTGGAGAATTTCTCCTCTGCACTTCTCAGGGTTGCTCTGATTGCATGAACAAAGACCTGGCTCAGGTGAACAGACTCACTGCCTGCAACTGATGCATCTTCAAGATCTCCCCTTTTAAAAGGCCTTTTGCTGCCAAATTCTCACAATTCCTTCGCAGGAATGAACTAATTTTCCTGTCAGGCTGCACCCTTCAGAGGAAATCTCTCTCCACAAATACATTTGTATCCTTTGCTGAGATTTAACAGTTTCATCTAATGCTGTTACTTGACTAAAACAAGTCCTTTAATTTTTGAACCCTGTGATATTTTAAATATTAACTAATAAAACTTTTTGCCACAAACTACTTATTCAAAACTCAACTTTCAACCACTGCACTCAGATAAGTAAAAGGCTTTTCAAAGGAAGAAGGCAGAAGCTCTCTGTAATGACACATTTTGAACCTTGCCTGGGCTTCTGATTTTCTTTAGCTTTCAGTGCTTTTTCCCTTGACTGTTTGCACACTTAATAACACTATTTCTTTTTTTAAAGCAGAAGTGAAGTATGATGAAACAGCCAAAGAAGAGCTACATGCAGCAGCATTCAGGTTCATTAGCTAGGGACAAATCAGAACTCTGCAGAGACAACAGAAGTCTGTCCTCAAGGAACACTGCCACAAGTGATTAAGCCAAGGAATACCTTGGAACATCCTTCTCTTCTTCACCCAGACTCTCCAGCATCCAGCATAAAACTTCAGAAGCAAATATATGGACCTTGAGCCAGTGAAACCCACATGCTGTTAGAAATGACATTTCCCCCCCACTCCCGAGGTATTTCCTGATGTGCCTCATTTTTCCACAAGATGTTTTCGCTCGATTTTTTTTTCTCCAAGCAATTGTATTTTTAAGAGGTCAAGTGTTGCTCAGAAACAGCCTTGCTTTTACCATTAACATTTCAAGACAGGCTGAAGGAAGGTAATTTTCTCCTCAAAAAAAGTCTCTGTGTAACATCAAAACTATAGAAATTTAGCACAGGATGACATTTACACACAATAGGAACATTTATCTCACTTACCAAACTGAAACCATATGCATTTCCATACTTTCTTATCCCTCACTGTAAGTTAGGGAGGAAATAAAAAAAAAAAACCCCAAACCAAATCAACTGTGACAAAAATCATGCCTGTGGCAGAACTGAGAAAGTCACAGCCCCAAATAACAAAACTTTTGAAGTTGGAATTTTTAAGAGCCAGGTTTCAGATGAAAAATTTTATCTATCTGCTGTTTAACATATTTGCTGTTTAACTTTTTGGACCCTCCTGAAAGCAATGCACAGCCGGCCAATTTGAGAATTTAAAGCATTTTGAATGCACACATTGTACATCAACACCTTCCATGAACTTACACCTATCATCAAATGAAAACAACTGTTTTTCTTGAAGTGTAGTTGAGTCTTGAGTTGCCACTATTCCTTTTCATGATCCTTATTTTTATATCTATTCTAAACAAATCAAAACCACCCTAGGACAAGAACTCTCCCTCACCCAGGAGGTTACTATTTGTGCATAGTAAGAATGTGGTCAACTGTTACTTTACAGTTCCATTTCTTTAAAAAATTCCCTTTACATTTAGCAACTCAGTTTATTTACAACAAAAAAGAGTTGGTTCGTCCTCTCTAGAAGTTCCAAGGGCCTTAAATAAAACAGTACAAAAAAAAAGGTGAGACAATTTTAAATTATACAAATCAAGAGAAAACATCCAGTTGACAAGCTGATTACAGAAAAATAGAGGTACTGGAGAGATCTTTCCTTACTGCTTTGCCAGTCACAGAGCTGGCTGAAAGGCCTCACACTGCCTTGGCCGAAGGTCAGGCCTCCTTCCTGCAGGTATGGGGTGGGTTTTTAGCTTTTCTGTTGACTGACTTGCCAGTGCAGTCCAATAAACTCCATTTTCGCTCATTCACAAGTGAACTAAAAGCTTTTCTAAGGAGCAGTCCTAATTTCATATTGTGTTCACACAAGAAAAAAAAAATCAATTTAAATCCTGTTTCACAATACAGTCAATTATCAATTGCTGCCACAATACTTGACCTTTATAACATCCAGATACACACATATCAAAACAACATAATTTGAAATTTTAGTAAACATCTTATTAATTATTTTTAACTAAGGGTCCGGAAAAAAGTGTTCTCTAATTGGTTGCTAATTGGATTGGGAACTGCATCAAAGCAAAGTAACTCAAGAGAAGCATCCTATTTCTTTGGATTAAGCAGAGGATGAGTCCCAAGAGGGGAGTCTCAAACTTAAACAGGTGTTTATGGAAAAGTCACCCAACCAGATACAGCCGTTCCCAACATCAAGGAAGTATTTTCCCAACACTGAAAAATACACAGAACTCTCCTTTTCCCCTGATCTCAAAAACAAACCCACCTCATCACCTCTCTCCTAATTCCATTCAAAGCTTTGTATGTAATTGAACAAATAATGTAGGAGCAACTTTCCTTCTTTATTTGAGAACATAAAAAAGTGTTTCTTAATATTTTAGGGCAGACCAAAGAAATAAAATTGAGAGACTCTTGGTTGCAATCACAGTAAAATAAGGTAAAACCATGGATTGTAGTAGGAAACATTTGAAAACAAGTGGAAGTGAAGAAAGTAAAGAGTCTACCAAGATAATGTAGAAAAAATATGCCTGATTTTCTTTCAACACAATTAATGATTTCTAAAGGTGCCAAAGTTATTCCAGGTACAGAGAGCTATGCCAAATAAATTTTTATACACTGCCCTGCCCTAACTTATTTCACTAGAAAATTGGCCCAAACCCTACTCCAACAGCAGCTAAATTATTCCTATATTTGCAGCACTGGAGCATAAAAACTACAGCGAACTCTGAAATGAAAAAACATTAATTAAGAATACTACCTGGTCTTACTCCATCTGACTCTTCCTTTTGCCACAGACCAAGCCCAGAAGGGAAAAGCTCAAGTGCAAGCAAGTTGACACGATTTGATCTTCAAAAGGCTTTAACAGCCAAAGGTGTACAGAGACAGACAGACCGAGAACCTGAGAGGAGAAGAGAAGGCTGGCTATTCTTCACTGCTGCCAGCACTTCAACTCAGAGCGTGCCACCAAAATATGCTGACACTTTGCAGAAATCATTTGTGCAATAAAAAGTGAGTGGCTAGGCCAAACAATGTCAAGTTGCCTGTTTAAAGAAATAAATAAAAACAGTGAAACAGTAATGTCCAAAAAAAGGGAAAGCTTCAGTGATTGTTGAAGTCATTTAAGACTTCAGGGCTATCTGGAAATAAAATAATGTTCTGTGATGTTTGATATTGCATTATATTCTATTTTAGTCATACTTACAAGTTACTCCAGTATTTTGACTGGGATAATGCACAGTTGTTCCTATATATTCAAAAAAGAACTTAAGAATATCCAAAGTGAAAACATTGACTTCAAATCCTCAGTAGCAGAACAAATCTATTAGCATTTATAATGTGTCTTACATTATATGTAACACACAGTTATAACTAACATAACCAAATAAAATTGGAAATGAGCTGATGAACACTTCGGATTCATCTTCTACTAAAGTAAATTAAAAATATGCAAATTAAAAAGGTACAAGTAACTGTTGTGGTTACAGCAAAAAACCCCAATCACTTCCATTTACCTCAATATGAGATACCTTTCATATTTTTCTCGGCCAATTTTTTACTGTACTAAAGAAAAGGATCTGATAAAGTGGTTCACCCTCCCCAGGTGTCCTTTTCCCCTCCTCTTCTTTGTACTCTAATGGGAACATTAAGACACTGCAGCACAACTGGAAGAACTGTAATGACTACAGAGCATTTCCACCCTCTCAGAGCCATGCGGGGCCTCTCCTGCTCCTCCAGCCCACTCTAGTGATATCCAAGGAAATCTTTTGTTTTGGAGCAGAGTCACCTCCATTTAAAAAAAAAAAAATAAAATTAATCAAAGATACAAAATTTTAAAAAGCAAATTTGTCAAGGTGAAATGATCAAAGTGGATATTGAGGATGCAGGTGCAGCTGCACTGGAGGAGGTTAATCTTAGAAGGGTTTTATTGAAGGTTCTGAAGTTCCAGTGGGGTTGGAGCTGCTCAGAGGAAGAGATGCCCTGTGAAATATTCTGGGAGGTGTAAACACAGATGAAATGTGGGCAGGTTCCAAGTGAACTCAAGCCTCACTAGTATGAGCCCCACTCTCTTTCTTCAAAACCAGGAATTCAGGTTGTCCAAGAGGTGGCTGCCCAGTCCCAGGGCTACCCACAGCACCTGGAGCAGGTGGGACATTCAAACCACCCACGTGGTACCAGCCAAACTCCTCTGCTGTAAAACCAAGTACAAGAGGAGATGTAAAGACAGATCTGCAGAAGAACTTTAACAACTCAGAATGGTTTTAGTATTTAAATAACAGGCTGCATTTCAAATTCTGCCCTGCCACCTTCAATCCATCCCACTTATAATTCATATATTATATATACATGCACCCAGTTATGGGGCTGGCAGAATCAGGGGATGAAAACCCAGCATATTGAAAAAAAAACAAATGAAGCATAAAACATATGTACTACTGAGCATGATATTTAAACTAACAAACATGCTGCTAAAACTAGAAAATTTCCTTCTATGTTCCGTACTGTTCATATTTTCTGTAAATAAGGCTTTAATAACTAGATTTTTTAATATGTCCTTCAAGTAAACTTCATTGCATACATACATAATGTCATTTAAGCTTGCATCCGTATCATTTAATTAGACAATAAACCCTCCTCTCTCATACTAACAGTAAATAACATTTATGTAAGATTATTTTGCAGTTTCCACACCGTGTTAATTGTTTTTAGCATTTCAAATTTAGCTTTTAACTGTGAAATAACCTTAAAGAGCTGGCTGCAGCAATTTCCTCCAGCTTCCCAAGTCACAATTTTCCTTAGCTATTTGGCTCAAAAAAAATTTTCAAGACCGACATAACTCAAGGTTACCCTCCCAACAGAGACATCAGAAATTCAGACATGATATTGATTCATCTCCTTATGACACTTGGCAGAATTTTTTAAGTGCCCAGCCATGTGCAAGAAGCCAGAACTGCAGTGCTTTGCTCCACCTCACTTACTCCTCAATAATTTCATCTAGACATACTGGAAACAACAGGAGAAAGTACCTGAGAAGGGCATTAAATTGTACATTTACGAAATGAAGAGCCATTAATTCACATTATTTTCCTACACAATAAACCAAATATTGTTGTTTTTAAATCAAACAGTTGTAAATACAAAGGATATTTTCCCTTACATAAGAGGAGGAACTCTGGCTGCACACAACTCCGAGGGCACTGCAGTTGTTCCAGCCCAAGTGAGTTCATGTCACAGAACAGGAAGGAGGGTTCTCTATTTTCAACTGCTGTGTACAAACCCCTGTTCTGAACCACTAAGCTTTGCATCAACCTCTGCCTGAATAATTTCCCTCTCTCATTTTGTTTTGCAAATAAAGGCAAACAATAACTGCTTGTTCTGTCTGCAATATCTCAGACTTTCTCAACACAAAATTGCATTTCCCTTCTACACCTGTTGGTCAGGCCTTTATTATCTAAATACGAGCCCACAAAAATCCAGATAAGAAAACCCCTTTCTTATTTTCAAAACCAGAAAAAAATAAAAAGCATTAACCTGAGTGGGCACAGAAGAGCATCTGAAACTTACTTTAAAGGTCAAAGAACATCAAAGAATTAAAGTTTTGCTTTTAAATCACTACCTCACAGGAAAAAAAAAACTAAATCCTGACACTCAGAGGTGACTTCTGCAATTCTTGAAATTCTTTTTCAAAGATCACGACATTTAAGGTCTATTTCCTAAATAAGTTATTTTTAGGCAACAAGCTTCACATTTTCAGTCTTGATAAAGTGTATAAACCAAGCTACTTCAAACAGAAAATAAATCTACTTGCAGCCACAAACAAATCAGTTCTGCAGCAAGTTAGTAACCACTTCTCTTAAGCATATATTAGCATCTTCAGGATGCTGCACTTGACACACACAGGACCTGAGGCAGATTTGGGGTTTTCATGCTCCATTATCTACACAACCACACATAAAACACCAGCTAATCAACTCATTGCATTTCTATACATGGGTATTTCTGTAAAGTCAGAGTTCAAAAACTCAAATTTTAAAACCAGACTATTTTTCAGTAATTAGATCAAAATGGCTATTCTGCTTTTCTTTTCAAACAAACAATTGTGGGGGGGATGGATGGGGGACATTGACAGAGATTTCTCCATCCCTTAGGGGTTAACATTTGTATAGCTGTCTCTCTTTGTTGGCACAACCCAATTTGAAAAGAAAGAACCATCTGCCCAGCTGTCTGGAATCCAGCCCTGTCTGATAATTCCCATGTTGAAAAATAAACATTTCACAAATCCCATGCACTGAGGAAACTGATTCCCTCTTCTTACAGCTAACAACTAAGACTAGCAAGGAACACCTTTGGAAGAGCCATAAAAACCACTGAAACTTCAATTTTGGTTTGAAGCTCTGACATTTCACTTTTTATTACATACTGTTTTTCAGGAGTTGCAGGTTTTGCAGTTTGGCTCATGAAACAGAGCAGTCACCTAAAAAGACTCAATCCAGGTCCAGTTTGCATGATTATGACCAGCACTACTATGGATGCTCTTAAGAAACAAGTGAGCCAAGTATGATATTTTAATAACAATTCTGGTGCATAAAAGTTAATTCAATAAAAAGCACATAAAGTGATAGCAATAGCATGTTATGGAGTGATTATCAGAAAACTCTACTCTTGAGTAAATAACTTGAACAACTGGTCTCATTAAGTTTCTCCCAAACATTCCAATTACTGTTCAGACCAATTCAAGAGAGCAGAGGATACTAAAAAAAACATCTATGTTCCTAACTATCTTTAAACAAGTAGCTTATTTTTTTCCAATTTTCACATTTCAGCTCAGGGTTTAAGCTTTTTGAGAGAGGGGATGGGAAAACTTGTTTTCTTATGTAGCAGAGGACACTGACACGGTGGATCCAGTCAACTCCCTTGTCCTCTGAAGATCTCAAACACCAGATATGCAGAGCCCAGCTCTTCTCAGCTTTTGCATTTCACTAAGGTTAACACTGAACTCTTTGGCCTTTCTTTTTAAAACTGAACAGAGAGCAATGTTTTCCAGACTCATGAAAAACAAATCCACAGAGATACACAGGTTGGTTCTCAAACTATCCCTGTCACACAGACCTGCACTTTGGGCAGTGTTTCCTGTTGTCTCAACGACCACTGTACTGAGCACCAATAACTCCTCTGCTCAGTCAGTGATGCCTCATGACTGTAAAGGCTCTGAAATCAGGAAAAGGGCTTGCAACCGTGTTGTATTAAAGCAATCTCCAGTAGTGCTTTAGGCTATCTCATGTATTCTGAGGTAAATTAAGTTTAGAATGAAATAATACTCAATCTATTTGAGCATCTGAAATTAAAACATCCTTAAATAGGCTGTTCCCTTTGCACATCAGCTCAGAAAACTGCAAATAATCCAGGCAAAAGGCTACTGAATGTATAAAAAGCAGCAGTTAAACTATTTTCCCCTTTTATTTCTTTGCTGTCCAAACAATGGATATTTCAAGCAGGACTAATCAGAATAAATAAATAAATAAAAGCAAGAGACTATAGAGCATTATTTGTTTTTTGAAGGACCTCAATACAGAGTATCAATTGCATTGAATCCTGCAAATCTTTGGGAAGCAATAGTTTAAAAAAAAAGTTTGATTCCATGGCTTAAATCACAGAATTCCTTTTTCCAAAAATGACAACAGCTTGTACACAAAATCATCATCCTTACAACGCCTAGTTACAGAAAAATAAACAGCAATTAAGTATGAAAATGGGTTTTAGCCAATAATTTTCCATCTTGGATGTTCTGATGCTCAAGCCAACACAGCTTCCCACCCAGTTTGAAAGGATACTTCCTGTAAGCACAAATTTAACGTGCAGCATGAAAAATATCCCAGAATTATGAACCAAATCTTTCCTTATCTTTCCCTCCCCTTTTAATTACAAGCTATTATGCTATTCCAGACTCTCTATTCTCATCTTCATCTCTGCATCATTCCTATTGCAACATACTTATCTGCTTCTCTCCATCTTCAAATAACAAGTGAAGATTTTTAGTACTGAAATATTTAATTTTCCTGCTCAAACACTGTGCTGATTTCTCAATCCTGCAGCAGCTCAGATTTGTATGCATGAAAAATTCACAATATAACCTTACCACACCATCTGAAAAGGGAGACCACTCTCCTCTCTTTGACATGATAATTAAATAAGAGAAATGTTACTGCACTGATCCCAAGTGCAACACTATTATATGTCATCATATATCCAAGATTAATTCTTCACTTCAGTGGATACCAGGCTAAATTCAGACAAAATACAGCAAATTAGCTTTTGCACTTCATTAATACTGTCAGCTTCACTCTAACAAAGAAAACTCCAAGCCCCCACCATACCACAAAAGAAACCCACTAACTAAATGAAAAGACATAAAACAGAAAATCTATTGGATTTAAAGTGCATACTTCTTAGACAAAAATAAAAATGGTGATAGTGAGTTGATATATCTTAATTCCTCACTAAGTAGAGCTCCACTGCCTGTCACAGCTCCCAATTCAAGAGCACACCACTTTGCAGACTCTTAATTGGCATAGAACTCTTCATTAAACTCAAAGGAAAAAATACTGTGTTGATTTATAACTAATTATTCAGTCGTCTCACACCAACAGGATACTCAAAGAAGACATGACTGAAAAAGTAGAGCATGACATGCATCCAAGATGCTGGAATTTATGGAACATCACCACCAGACCCGAGGTATTCAGTGGGGGTCTGGGGTAACTTTATCCCAGAACTTGCAAAGGGATGAGTCAATTTCAGGACTGTAAAGTAAAAATTCAGAATGTCAATACATGTACCACCTTTGCACCATGGATACCAGAGAGCTGTTAGCAATGCTCTTCTTACTCGGGAAAGTAAAATAATTCAGTAACATCTCAAAAATATTCAAGTCTTCCTGAAACCACCACTAAAGCTGGTTCATGCTTTCTACTTGAGAACTTAAAGATGAGAATATGGAGACTGGGAAACTGCAGAATTGAGATAACTTTTTGGAATTCTCATAAGCAGCAACCAAAGTCACGGTATCACTGACAAGTCAAGTTAAACTTTGAAATATCTCACACCAAAACAAACCATACAAAGCATGACATTATCACAAGGCTTTGTGTTATGAGGAGAATTTTTTGAGTTGTCAACTGAAACACAGAGCAAAACCAGGTTACCCACAGGGCAACAGCAATTGTCTGTCAAGGAGGCAAAATCCCCATAGGGGCAGCTCCAGCATCACCAGTCCTTTTAATGCTTACAGCTGCATGTAAAACAGCACACCTGAGCTCCAGAAATAAGGAAGTCCCTTCAATTCCACTGACAGACACACTGAAAGGCTGCCTGCCTATTTTGTATGGAAATATATATGAAAAGAGTGCCCTTAACACAGTCTCCTGTTGATAAATTCTGTTTACTTTCTCTTACTCAGGAATACCCCCACATTCATGACAATGGAACTATGCCATACACTGTACCCTAAGTTCTCAATGACAGAAATTTTACTACACATGACTTAAAATGGCCTTTTGCTGTTATACTGGAGAAACAATTAGGTTAAACACAGCAAAACACAGTAATCTCATTAAACAGTGAAAATATTTTAATTGAAGTTTCATCTTAGGGTCGAACTGCTATTACACATAAAACCAATCACCATCTGCTGCTTTACAAAGATATCCAACTGACTAGACAGCACAGATCTCTACCTTTGATATGTCAGGGAGGTATAATGCAAAGAGATATTAGTAAAAACCTGATGGCAAACCCAGGCTTTCTTCCTCTTTGCTCTCTTGGTAGAAAGAAAAAAATCCTCAGGTTAGATATCAATAAAACTCCTATTGAAAATAAGAGCTTTTGTAACACTGTGATGTTGTTCCTTAAAAAGATTAAGAAAAACTTTGTCTTTTACAGAAGGCTTTTGAGACTTCTGAATTTAATTTTCCTCTTAAAGGTGAAAAGTTCACCTAAGCATTCCATATCTTGCAATTTGAAATATACATTCCTAAATGTAATTGTTGCACACACATGGACTGGAGATTAGTTATACAGAAATGCTTCCTTAAGCTCCTCACCAAAGGGAGGGATGGGTCATAAGACAAAGAACATTATGTTCCCAAATACCTGTTTAAAAGCAGAAACACCAAGAATTACAAGATAATAGAGTAAAAGAGTCTTTCAAGAAAGCAAAGGCTTTGCATGTAGAAAGTAAAAACTGGAATTACTAAACAGCAAGACATTAATTAAGTACTGATGAAATTAGGAGAAAAAAAATGCTTAAAATCCAAACTTTGAGGACCTTAAGAAAAATTCCCTCTACCAAGACAAAGGCAAACTAAACTATTATATATCAAACAGGGCAAGTCTTGTTGTAGGGGAGGGGCCAGCCAGCAGGCTGAATTACTCAGCCTTCTTATCCACAGAAGTCATGTCACTAATCTATTGCTGTTAACAAAACAAACCAGCCACACACAAAGCATCAGTTCATCCTCCAGCAGGTGGGGGCCAAGGTTTGGCACCTACTAGAGATACCTTGAGCTGAGTGCTTCAGATTCTATTTACCAGAAAGCAAAAAAACTCATTTGTTTTGAAGCTGAGATTTCTAGTCAACCATTTCATTTAACATTAAGAAAAAAAAAATAAATTGTAGTACAAGGCAGGATGTAAGTAATCAGATTGACTACCCTGGTGACTATTTAAGGAAGGCAAGAGATTTAGGAAAACAGACATATTTTGAATAAATGCAGTTTCTCATGGTGGGTTCTCTTAAAATTACAGCTTTGATGTTTATCTGTAACAAACTATTTTTAAACTAATTGAACTGAACTCTCAAGTACAACTTTTTGCTCGCTTTACCACCACTAGGCAGGTAGATAAACTGCACTGTGTCCTTCACAGCTTCTCCCAGACAGCCAGAGATCTATGAAGGATAATACAGAAAACAAGTACCCATAAAACCCTGACCCTGTTAACGTTACCGGGATTTCAGCTCTATATTGAATGTAATAGAGGATCTTGCATGAAATATTGCCCTCCTCAAAATGAACAGCCCATTTTCTGGGATCATTTTCTCTTGAGAAGACTGGATAGCCAACAAGTCATTAGTTATGCAAAAAGCTTCCTCTAAGTCTTAGCTCATCAAATCCTTCACTAGGTTAAACATGAAAACAAAATCAAACATGTGTTTTTCTCACAAAAATCAAAGGGATTATGATAATCTTGCATTATTTGTTGGATTAGTCTATCCTGCTCTTAGACTGAAGGGAGAAGAAAAATCCATTTCACAAGTCGAAAAGGAATGTTAAAACACTATCTTGAGAGATCTCTTTCAAATTTTAAGTTCTTACTCATACATTAAACTGCATAAAATCCTTTACCTTCCCAATTTACACACACGGCCTCATAAAACACTCTGAAGGTAGTTCTGCAGTGTGCTGCACACTTCTTGCTCCAAACGCTTCTCCAAACCCACATCTAGCCCAGGACACACTGAGGGCACTTGGTGTGCTCAGCTGGGGAGGAGAAGACTGAGGGGAGACCTCACTGCAGTCACACCTTCCTCGGGAGGGGCAGGCACTGATTTCTGCTCTGTGGGGACCAGGGACAGCACCCAGGGAATGGCTGGAGTTGTGCCAGGGCAGGGTCTCAGGGAAAGGCTCTTCCCCCAGAGGGTGGTGGGCACTGAGCAGGCTCCCCAGGGCAGTGGGCACGGCCCCAAGGCTGCCAGAGCTCCAGGAGGGTTTGGATGATGCTCTGGGGCACAGGGTGTGACTCTTGGGGATGGGCCTGTGCAGGGCTGAGGGCTGGACTGGGCGATCCTTGTGTGTCCCTTCCAACTCGGAATTTTCTGTGACCCTGTGACCGGATCCTGCGGTCACTACGACCAAAGCAGCCTCCAACGCCAGATCCCCCGGGGGGCGCTGACGACCCACATTGAACAAGCCAATCTAAATAACATCCAAAGCTCCAGGGGAGAGACCCCGGCGGCGACTGACGCCCGCGGCCGCCACTCCCGGCTCGGGGTCGGGTTTGGGGTCGGGGTCGCTCCCGCCCCGCAGCGCAGCCCCCGCCCGGCCTCTGCCGCCCTCTGCCGGGGATGCGGAGCCTTCACACCGCATCCCGCATCCCCCGCCCGCCCGGGGCTCTCTCCCTCCCGCACACACGGCTTGTCCCCGCCTCGCCA
Source organism: Acropternis orthonyx (assembly GCA_035583155.1). Taxonomy (NCBI): domain Eukaryota; kingdom Metazoa; phylum Chordata; class Aves; order Passeriformes; family Rhinocryptidae; genus Acropternis; species Acropternis orthonyx. The sequence goes on along the minus strand of JAWWEU010000034.1, from coordinate 12,597,764 downwards.
CCTCCGCCAGGTCTCCTTCAAGCCCCAGCCAGCACTGGCTGCTCGTCTCGCTCTGGCCATCTCAAAGCCTCCCGACACCCGCAGCAGCAGCGCGGCTCGGTGGGTGACTGACCCCCATCGCCCCTCGGGGCACCCGCTGGCCACAGATCCCCCCTGGCATCGTTCTGTTCCAGAGCTCCAAACCTGGAGCCGGTCCAACAACCAGCTTGCTAACGCCTGAAGGTTTGAGAACTGAAGCACGAAATAGCTCCACAGTTTAAAAGACGTCACTGAAGTCACACAACGAAAGATTAATAGTAAAAAAAAATTATCAGGTCCCTTGAACTTGCATTCTACTCTTGTTTGCAAAGATTTAGGATTCCAAACTTGGTACCTTGGCTCGTCCTGAAACATGGACTCCAGTCATTCTCCAAGCAGCTGTCTTTAGCAAAAGTATGACCTCCTACTTAACCAAAGAAATCCCGTTCTAAAATACTACACTTCTGTTCTTTCTTTTGGTCCATTTCCATTTTTTTAAACCCCATTCCAATACCTTTTATCCTCCTCCTCCCTGCAGATAACCACATCCAAACAGTCTCCTTCCAAATTAAATAACTTTAGCATTCCCTTGGGGGGAAAAAAAAATCTCAATCCTTACAAGTTAAGGTAACAAAGCTATGGAATTCAGCTTGAGCCATAGGTAAGGTTTCCTTAAACGCTGAAATTTCCTACCTTGTCTACACTTAAACACATTTACTTCCTAACTGGCCTGCAAGCACGGAGTCTTGCAAAAGCAATGCTTAATGCAACCACTAGAAAGCAAGAAGAAAACTGGACTTCAGACTCTGAAAAACTGTAATTTTTATGTCACTTTTACTTTAAGGAATAAGTCAATGGTGTTCCCTCCCCAGCTGAGCAGCCTTAAGGAATATATACTACAGGAACACTGGGGTGTGTCAGATGCTGAGCAAATGAGCTCAGAACTAAAGAATTCTTATTAGACATCCCTAAAAGATTTCCAGTCTAAACATGAGAACACATCAGACTAGAAAGAATCAAGCTTGAAAGGAGCATAAAACTTCACCACCATTGCTGACTGAAGGCTGTAAAAGTGCCAGTGCCTACAGAAAGTTGGTTTTATGTGGGTTTGTTTGGTTTTTTTCTTTTTTTAATGAAGGTCATAATTGCCAAGTCTTTCTCAGCACTCTTATGGCTTTCCAAGTGGTTTCCCAAAACTTGGCTGAGTAATCCCTTGAGGACACAGTTTGGTTATTTGTTTACTTCACTAACAAAGGACAACTCAGTTCCCTTCCTTTCAAATTTCAATGCGAGCAGCATAGGCTCATCAAACCCATGAAACAGAAAAGGATTATGGATAGCAGGTGTCCAAAATACCATCTACTTTAGCAATCTGGAGTACTGGTAGCAGCAAAAGCAATTAGACTCTGAACTCAAGAAAATTCTGTCTTTACAGCTCGGATAGTTAAATAGCGAACAGATTGACAATGGAATCTCTGGAATCTCCCTTACTGAAGTGCTTAAAAAACAGATTAAATAAATAACTGTCAGGAATTGTGCTGATATGATTGATCCTGCCATAGCACAGGAGAAAATACTGTTGAACTTTTGAATCCCCTTCCAGCCCCTCTGCTTTTTTCTTCTCTTTGAGTCACTGAATTGCAGCATCTGCATCATTGTAGTTTACTTGTCTTTTGAAAATACACTCAAAATTAAGCATATTTAATACAGTCATGAAGCAGCAGATGATCATAAAAAGCTCACAGCCTTATGGTGACAGTGGGGAAGAGTTAGCCTAAAATAGTGCAATTCCAACAAGGCAAGAGGCTCAGAGGCAGGTGTGAGGAGCTGAAAAGGTGTGCTGGTGCCAGGAAACTGGAACTGAGCCAGGGAGCTATGTTTGCCATTCCTGCCACTGATGGGAAAGAACAACAACACAAGTATTGGCTGCCAATGCTGAGGAAGTCTCTTTACTACAGAGCTCATCCCAAAACAGAGCACTGAACGTGAAACAGTGTCCAGCAACAGCCAAGGATGGCTATTCCCAACGGGAAAGCAAATCAGGAGCCAAACATGAACCCAGGACAGGGGCTTCCCTCTGCACCCAGATGCAGCCCCACAGCACTTGGAATGCAGCAGGCAGAGGGCGGCGGGAATGGAACCCACTGACAATCCCAGACAAAGCAGGAGATGGGCAACACCCGAAGAAAGTAGCCAGAGACAGCATTGGACACAGGTTCAAAAGCACATCCCGGGGCCCATCCAGGAGGCAAAGCACTTACCATGCTGAGCTGAGATCCATCCAGCAGAGAGGGCAGCAAGCAAAGACCAGACCCTCTGTCCTGAGCTTAAATCAGCTTCTGAGCCCAGGGGTAGAGAATGTGGGTGAGGGGAAATTAGGACCCAATATCCTCAAGGCCCTGTGAGGCTGCACACCTGATCCTCATGTGCAGTGAGAGAGGCAGAGACCCAGGTGAGCCACAGCCACACCCCCACAGTCTGTTACTCCAGAGAGCTGCTAATCATGATCACCTGAAGCTTTTACCTCACCTAATGCAGACCACCTTGTGTTAAATCAAGCTGAGACTAGAGATGTTGGTACAAAAAGGGAAGAGGCAGTGATTATTAAAAACAAAAGATGTGATAGAAGTTCTATGATGCTCCTGATAGTTTTTGCATAAATATTAAATTAATGGCTTAAAAGTACAAGAAATTCTACACACCTATTAAAAAAAAAAAAAAACTAGAGCAAACAATGCCAAGCAAGAATAATAGGAGGTTTTCCATTTACTAAGAATAATTTACATAAACTTTTCATTATGAAAGACCTCAAATGACTTGGAGTTTTTTAATACAAATCATGATACAACTCAGTAACATAAAGCATGCTTGACTTATCAATAATATCAATTCTTATGTAGTTCAAATTAAGCTTTTGGTGAAGTACCATACTGAATTTGGCGTATAAACAGAGTATTCATTTCATTAGTTTTAATAACATTGTATGGAATCATTGCCCAATGATTTGAGGACGGAACTTAGCTAAATGAAAACCATCATCAAACCAACCTTGCAAAACCAAGAATAATGAATTCATTTTTGGAAATGCTCTTCAATTTCAGTTTCTAGCAAAGAACCCCTTAACATCAAGAGTCAGGTCAAACCACCTTAGCTGTCTTTCCCTGGCTTATCAAGTATCTCTCTTGTTGCTAAGATGGAGAAAAGCCTTTGTAAGAAAAGGCAGAAGTGTACATGTAACAACACTTAATTGTTCTAAGTTGAGCAGAAAGCACTTAACAGTGAAAGCAACTATTTTGAACTTACTCTACCATTTAAGATCTAACAAATGTGTGTGTGCTCTACTCAACCCTTTGACAGCTGCTTGAGGCAGTTCAAATCACAAATCCAGCTCCAGTGTCAGCTGAGAAGAGCTGAGCACTTGAAATTCTCAGAAGTTATTAACAACAAGGAGTAGAAAATGCTGGATGGAAGGTTAGCTGGAATATTTCAAACTGTACACATGATCCAGAGGGTGAGGACAAGATCATGGAACTTCTCACTTGAATGAAGTGTACCTGCATTAAGCTGTGCAGTATTGATGGTACATTATTCCAAGTTACCCAAGATAGCTTTTTGATTCAGAAATTATCTCTGCACAGCCCTGTAAAATGAGAGCAGAGGTAGAGCAAGAGTTATAACAGACCAAATTTCAAAAAAAAGGACAGTGTTTCCATGTGAATAGCAGCACGGTGGCAAAAGTAACTTCTTTTTTCCTGAAGCTTTTTTCATTCATTGACTGCAAGCTTTTCATTCACTGCCTCTGTATGAGTAAAAAACTGCAAAATTCAAATTTTTTGTCTAGTTTTCCTTCACTTCCTAAGACAATATTGTGCTTATATGTGGCTAAGCCTTGGCTGATAGATTAAGGGGCCATTTCCATCAATCTTTTAAACTTGTTCTGTGATTTTTTTCTTTCTTGACACAGCTCCACCCTCCTAAGAAAATAATCTCAATTGCTTCTAAGCTAAATATCCTTTTTTTTAATACATAAAAAAACTACTTAAAATATAACCATATGTTTAACCGAGCTTTGCTCTTTCTCGCGAGTATTTATCTGCAGTTTTTCCACCAGACCAAATGGGCCCCACAGAAGTGCTGTCTGAAAAGGAACAAGCACACAATTACCAGAACCTCCAAGACCTCTTCAAACAGCTGTCTGCTCAGAACGCAGCTGAATACCCCAGATACTTCTCAAAAGTCTTCTAAGCATCGTGCCATTGAACATACTAATTTTCCCTGCCAATTGTACATTTTTCTGTAATAGTAACTAGGTTGATGTCAAAGAACTGAAAATTATATACCATATGTCACACCAGAAGCAGCTTATGAAGATTAGCATATTTATAAGACAAAAAAATGCATTTTAAATAATGCAAATATGAAAAAAATCTTTTTATTTATAAAAGCTTTTTTTTTCCCCAAATCAACTTAAAGTATGCTTTTCTACTTCACTTTTACAAGATCAAAGAAATTAAATTCCATCCTGTAGGAAAGATCTTAGAGAGAGTAATATCTAATATCATGCAAAATGCCAACAATCAATAATATATCCTTTCAAACTGTAATTTGAGGCTCTAAACAATTATCCATTTTGTCCAAGATAAAACAGAGAAGTCTGTCAATTTGAATAGCCCAAAACATTCCAAGTTGAAAACCATGTAGGACAAGACTGAACACAGAACTCTGAGTTTCTGACTAAAATCCAGTATTTCTGACATGAGCCTATTTTTGCACATTTCTATCTCAATTCATTTAGACGAATTTTTTAAACCAGCACTTTCAAAACTTTTTAAAAGCCCATCCAAAAATCTGAAAAGCCATGGTAATTGAAGATGAACAATTAAAAGCAGTATGTTTTCAGCAGATGACCAATACGCAAATTAAAATGTTATTAAAAACAAAACTGGTGAACAATTACCAAGATATGCTTATCATTATTATGGCCATTAACTCTCAAAGCAGCCATAAAGTTGGAATAATATTTGTCTGCATTCCAGGCACATGGTTCTCTACAAAGTTGATGGACTAACATGCACTTCAATGTATTCCAAATGCATTTGGTTATATTGTCTCTGTTGATAATACATAGTTTATCTAACCTAATTTAAGGTAGTTTAGCTTGTCAGAGAAAATTGTATGCTACTTAAATATATATTTTGCCTAGTAGGAACATATTTTTTTATACAACAATCATCACAAAAAATAGTCGTAATTCCCTGACAGTTTTCAAAATGTGAAAACTGACTAAAAATAACTTTAGATTAATAATCAGAAGTACCGAAAAAACACTGTAAAACTCCTTTGGATGATGAGGCCAATTTTCCCCATTGGTGTGGCATTCATTTAAAAATCCAAAGCTGCAAGTTTTTTAACATTTTTAACATTGCCACATGAACATAAGAAAGCCTCCAGTAAACCCTGATCAAACCACTTTCAAAGGTTTGGTTCTTCTGTCTTTATAATTCTCTTCACTTCAACTGAGAGCAACCACACTTTATGATGCACTACTAATAATCTATAATAGAATTAATCAGGTGGTTTCCAGAAGTAAAGCAGTACAGCTAAAAGAGTATTTTTGTTGCACAGTTCTTTTAAATTACTATTCATAGCTAAGAAAGTACTTAAATTTACATAATTAGCTGTTCAGTAATACAGAAATATGCTAATTAAAATCTATTTTTCTTCTCTTAAAATATGTCATACTATCAAATAGATACAAGAAGTGAATGAATGAATTATATTTGCAATTTCAATGCAGTATTGACAGTTTACACACTGACATTAAAGAAATTCATTGGAATGGGTCTGTACAACTTCAGTAATACTTATTAATAAACCCTACTGTATACATTAATTCTGCTTCCAAAAAAGTTTTAAAACCATCCCAACAACTGGAGCTTTTAAGAATCTAAAGGAAAGCTATCAAGAATCTTGTAACAGCAGTACAAATGTTAAAGCTTATAGCCCTTCAGAGCCCTTTAAAGTATAAATTACCATGTCAGAGAATGTTTCTAACACATAAGCTTTACAGAATATAGGCTAAAACTAAAATAACATCCTTTTATACATCACATTTTTGCATTACTATGTATTAGTTATGATGTTTAACCAAGCCATACAAATCTTAACCTTCCTTTTTATTATATTAGTTTAGGTCATTAGTTTCCTTCTATCAAAAGGGTTCACTGTAAATTAACATAGTAACTTTTGCAAGTTATGAAATACAGATGTGCACTATATGAAGAAAAATATAAAGCCTTTCAGTGCTACATGAATATGCAATAATGCACTTGATTATATGCAATAATGCACAAATTTAAAAGCACACTTAATAAGTGACCAATAGTTATGACTGACAGACCATCCTTTACCAGGGACTCAAAAAAAACAAGGCTTCAAAGAGCTTGAAACCTGTTGCCCTCAGCTGTTTCTTCAAAGATGGTCTGAAAGCTCCCAGCTCTCTCTTTCTGACCAAACTGCTTCACACTCGGTGATATGAAAAAGCACCACTAAGTAATTGAAAAACCACAAGTGTTCTGCCTCTAACATGATTACATTTCACAATGCAGATTTATGAGATTTGAGATCTCCATTTAAGATCCTGCCATTTCATACAGTTTCTTTCAGTCAATCTACAAGGTACAAAATGAAAATGCATTTATAGATGCAGTCGTGTGCTGGTTTGGGCTGGGGAAGAGTCAGTTTTCTTCACAGTAGCTGGTATGGGACCGTGTTTGGGATTTGTGCTGGAAAAAATAGAAAATGATGATAGTATAGAGGTGATTTTGTTATTGCTGAGCAGCACTTGCACTGAGCAAAGACCTTTTGTGCTTCCCACACCGCCCTGCCAGCGAGTGGGCTGGGGGTGGACCAGGAGTTGGGATGGGACACAGCCAGGACAGCTGATCCAACTGACCCCAGGATACCCCAGACCACACGGTGTCCTGCTCAGCATATAAAGCTGGGGAAGAAAAGGGAAGGACCTGTGATGGCATCTCCCTTCCCAAGTCAGCATCAAGCATGGCCTGGGGATGGGTGAACACCTGCCTGCCGCAGGGAGGAGGGCAATGAATGCCTTGTGTTGCCTTGTTTGCACACACAGCTTTGGCTTCACCTGCTAAACTGTCTTTATCTCAACCCACGAGTTTTCTCACTTTTACTCTTCCAATTCTCCTGCCCAGCCCACTGGTGGGGGAGTACAGTGAGCGGCTGTGTGGGACTTACTTGCCAGCTGGGCTTAAACCATAACAAGTCATAAACACAAATTATGCTTAGAAATCTGAAATTCAGGAATATATGCATTTAAATCACAAAAATATTCTGCCTACAAAAATCAGAAGAATAAAAGAACTTCTGACCAGCATCAGAAAAAGGACTTCAGAAGCCTTGAACACACTGAAGGCTTCAAAAATTCCCAATATATCAATCACTACAGACAGTTCTTCATATGTACAGTGCATTCTACTTGCCAACTTACTGCATGAGCTCTGAATAGCTGTGTCTGGTGTTCTGTTTGCCTTGATGTAGTATCTAAACAAGCATGCAAACACACAGTTTTTTTCAGCATGTAGCTACTTCTCCAGAATTTCAAGACAGCTGAGACTGCTGGATGTCTGGAAAAGTGACTGAGAGCTGCAAACATGTATGAAGTCAACATTTGCCTTTCACTCAGAATGTAAGATTTGACTGAATTATGAGAAAGCCGTATCTGGCAACTCCAGTACTGGTTCTGGGAGCTTTTCAGTCAAGAGCAACCCATTATCTGGTCTTGTACTACATCACACAATAGCAAGAGTTTTCTGTCTTTCCTGAGTTATATACATACATCTCCACTGTCTTTGTCACATGTTAAAAGTTCCAACAGAACTCTTCTGGTAAACACACAGATATGGATGCGAATGAGATGAGTGACAACTGCACATGCCCAACACCAACACTGACTAATTGGTTATAAAAAATGTGCAATATGCCATAATTTACCAAAGCACTAATGCCTAATCACTTCATGCTGCAATGAATTCCAAGTAAACATGAGTAATTATGCCATTAATTTTAATAAAGTGACAGCTAACACTTACTCCACTCTAGTGAACATTTGCACAAAAGTTGGTTTGTCAGTATGTATAATGTCCAGCAGCTCCATAGAAAGACATTTAGAACACTAAGAATTTTTTTAAGATTTGTTCTTACATGTAAGAACACTTGTTCATGTTAAGTGTGGAAATCCAAAATTATTCAGCCCTTTATTTTTAACATACAATGTGAAAACTGACCTCATTTGTCAATGATATGGATGAAAAGTATCCACCTCTGCCCATGGCATTTGGGTGCTCCAATGGCAGAGCCATCTTATCTTCTCCAACTGGCTGCTCCACTGTTGGGTTTCTTTTTAACAGTGGAGCTCAACAATTTGAAAATGTCAAAAAATTACATTTCTGATTCTATGTGGATTTCTGTAACAGAATTTGTAAGATTTTCACTGTTTGAATTTGCACAGGCATAACAGTTGACGCTGCAGGTTTTATTGACACCAGCACACCATCAATACGTCTGTTCAGGTTTTGGGGAGCACAAGACACAGCTACAGCCGGTGTAGAAAAGCTGAAAATTATACTCACAAGAAACCTGAGTGGGATTGACAAGGCATCATTTTAATTATGTTGCATTTACATACTGAATGTAACGTTGAAATACCAGCACTTAAAACTTTTGAGCTTGACATGAGTGCCATTAACTCAGAATTCTCAACTAAAGAGTCAGAAAAATATGCTTAAATATTTGACCCATTAAATGCTAATAACAAATAATATATAATTAATTAAATCTGAATAAGATTGCTATCAACACTAGTACAGAGGAACTTGAAATAAAGATGTTAGGCACTACATAAACGACTTCAAGAAGAGTTTTCAAAACACAAATCTTGCTTTCTTATTCATTGCTGCTTCAAACTTGTGGATAAATGGGAGATTTACTCTGAGAGTCACTTGAAATTTTGCTGGTAATGATTTCATTAAACAATAACATCACTGGCCTATTTTGTAATTGAATTAAGGTAGAGTTAATTGACCTGTTCTCCCATTTCCATGAACAGAAACACCTAAAAGTGAAATTTTAGCCTTGTTTTATGGATAATGGCCACTGGCATTATTGGGCTCTGTGAATAGAAAACACATTCTCTCATTCTCCAAATTTCATGAAGTTTAATATATAAAATATGTATTCTTTTCAAGAGGAGAAAAAACCCCACTGACCTCTCAGTAGTTCTTACAAGCTAAGAATCTTGAATGCTACTTCCAAGAGAGAAAATAACACAGAACTTTAAAAAAGAAGTGTAACATAAAAAGAAAATAATATTCCTTCTAGTTAACATACAGTATTTTAGAAAATTGTGGCTGCACATGCCAGTGCAAGAAATTAATCTAACAATAATCCACATATTTTTCTTCATTTAAGACACATCAGAAGTTGCTCCTAAGTAACTAATTATGTTTATAAAAACGAAAGAAATTCTAAAGAGAAAAGGGAAATTAGTTTATAGCATTTACCTTAAAGTCTGGTGTTTGAAGTGGCATGTATTAAAATAGTTTTTAAAATTAATTTCCGGTACTCCATTTTCAAAAGCCAATCTAACTTCTTCACGGCAATAAAAATAGCAAAAGGTGAAACACAGGAGTTACTATTTTTGATCTCTTGCCTCTTGGTCTTATCTAACATTTTAAAAAATGCTGGGATAATCTCCCATTAAACAATCTTGCTGCTCATCTGTTTTGAACAAGCACAATAAAAGCCCTGCTTAACACAATGCAAGTGTCCTAGAAAAGCTGCTCCGTGTCCAGTTAGAGGATAACGACGGAATCTGTTCTACATTTCCCGTGTAGAATCAGAGGGTTTAAGCCCCTTTCTCTAGGGGAAGGCATTACTGGTGTTACAACAGCAAGCAGGAGCACTGATCAGAGACCAGAAGCACACTGTGGCAGAGGCTCCATCAGCCTGGGACAGAAGGGTAAAGCAAAGAGAGGAGAAGAGTGAGACACACAGATGGGCACCCACACGAACAATGGGACAGTCTTCACCACAGCACAACACTATTTCCAGTGCATCATCAGCTAAGCTACTGTGAGAAGTTCTCCTGTGCATCATAGGGTAAAAGAAAAGTGCCAAAGCACAAGGCTGCTGGTTTGCAAATGTTTCGTTAGCACGACAGGTCACAATCTAAGTTTGTTCAGCCTCTTGATCCTGAAGTAAAGAAAAGGAACAATCTGCAAGAAAAATCTGTTGTGCCTCTACGCTCACAGATTCGAGAGGACTTAAAATTGCACTCATCAGTACACACATTTAGAAACACTGATGGAGAATTCCCCTTACCTCCTCCCACCACTTCAGTACTACAGCACTGCGTCACTTGCCATGTGTTCCACGTTATGATAAATGTGTTATCTCTGAACTGCAAGTATGGCACAGCACCATATATTTCTTTTCCCATCTCCCACACCATTCGGTTATTTCAGAACTATTTAGTAATGAATGGCCTTTGCACTTCTTGACAGATAAGATATAAGAAACAAGGGCCATTCATTCCCCAGTGTGCACGGAAGACAGCATTCACTCTGCACTTAACATAAATAGTGGGTGAGAAACCACCACCAGTTTAATGAAATGCATTTTTTTCTCAGTGTTTAAACATTTGAAATATTTACATTAAAGTTCAGTTATTTTCTTAGCACCTTCCCTTAAAGGGTAACAGTGCTGAAGAGTCAATTTCCTATGAACTCAACGCCAAAACCACATATCAAAGCCACAACATTCTCGGCTAATAAATATACAAAGTCTGAAAAATACGCATCTGAGGATGAAAGCAGTGTCTACCAGATCTTCTGACTCTTTGTGTAATAACCAGTTACAAATTTCAATTTCAGCCTGGAATCAATGCAGGACCATTCTGGCAACACGTACTGGGGCTATGTATCATTATTCTCTACTTTCTGGCCTGAGAGGGCTATCCCGAACAAATTATTTTTTAGATAACATGTTAGATCTTGGAGTTTATTAGAAAAATATATGGCTTATGGCTTAAAAGACCATAAAGTGGTTTAAAGAGACTTAAGGGACCATGATTTATCTACCAGAATCAACTTTCTCTTCAGGCTGCCACAACAGAGCATGGAAATGTGAAAAACAGGATTAAGGAATCAAGTTATCTGCATAGAAAACACAAATGCTTTATTGTTTATCAAAAGTGACACTTCAAAAGTTATCTGGATGGTGTGACGTAAGATTGTACAATCCACTTCCACATTTTGTATAAAGTGGTGTTAAAGACTTCCTTTAATCAGAGTTCTTGGAGCTCACACCACTCTTTTTCCCTGCTGAATCCATGTATTAGATACAAACACTAAAAAGTAATACCAGTGGAATTTGCTTTGGAAGTTACAAAGTTCCTTTTTTAAAGAAAAAAATGTCATTCCTATTATAAGCCTACAGAACTGAGACATCAGGGGGTTAAGAGGAATATTCATATTATTTAACTTTAGCACTTACCTTACAAGCTCAGGTTAGGAAGACTCCACCAAAGAAAGGGCGAAACTCACTGAAAGGGTCTTTCAGAGAAAAAAACCTAAAGTTAAGTCTTCTAAACCACCTCCCTAACCTGTTTTCTACCCAGAAACAGCAGCCTCCACATAGCTGTAAGAAATCGGGCAGTGAACATTCCCTTGTGTTTTGTCGGAGCCGGAAAACTCTCTAACAATTTGAAGCGATCTGACGATGCCTGCCAGGGTTGTGCCCCCGGCCATGATTCCCATCACCTCCTTTGCCTTGTCCCTGCTGCTGGTGTGACCCCAGCCTGAGCTAGTTCAGGGAGCTCCGCAGCTGAAAATTAACTTTAAAAACACTTCCTTTAAAAAGCCTAGATCTACACTTTTAATATTAGTGAGGGTGCCGTGTCCATTACACTCCAGGGGCATTTCACAGATAAAGCATATGATTAGCAACAGACTAGTAGATATTCCAGTAATAGCTTTGTTATTTCTCATAGCAAGGACAGAACAAAAAATATCTCTTAGCAAACCTAAAATACTAATGCTCAAGCTACCATATCATCCAAATACCACGCATGTCTAAAAGTTAAGAATCTGAAAAATGAGCAGATCCTACAAAACCAGTCATATATGTTTATTAAAGGTAATTAAGTCACTGTGCACATTAGAACGAAAGGTTCTCCCGTCCTCAGCCATGTCACCCTTTGAACTCAGACCTGCAAGTGTTCCAGGAACTAATTCCTACAGCACCTCTTTGAAGTTTCAGGGCTGTGACATTTCAAAGACCATGTCTGTAAAGGAAATGGAAAGTTTTACTTTACTGCGTGGGCAGATACAACTCCAGAACCCCCAACTTCTTTGGGAGCAGACCTTTCATGGAGTTATATTTCTGTTCTGCTCGAGCTGCATGGGTGGTGAAGGGTCGTCTTTGAGGCACGTGGAGCGAAGAGTCTTTATTCACTAGAAAATACTCACTTGATAGTCAGAAATAGAAACCAAATCTCACCAATTACTTGCTTTCCAGCTGTAATAACTGTAAGTAGTCTAATCCAATGCCACGCTATGGCTGCTAACAGTTCTTCCTTTAGTTCACACAAAAGTCTTCTTGTGCTGAATTTAAAAGATTTGAAGCAAATGAAAGATGGAGCCAAGCACTGACAAGAAAACAAAATACTGAAAAACTGATCACTGAGCAGTATTCAGTCTCAGTTCTGACATAGACAGTAAAATAATAAGTATCAATTTAAACTTAATCATAATCCACATGCATAAAGAATTCACATTAAAGATGCAAAAGTTACCTTAATCCTGGCATTTTATAATCTCTGCGCACATCTCATAAAAACTATTCTAGTTATATGATAAAACTTCAAGAAACTACAGTTTTGAAAATACCAACAAATCATCAGTTTGTTCCTTCAAACTATTTAAATACATATTATGTATGTACATATGCAGAGGGAGGAAGAAAGGTCTATTTCTGTAATGAACTCAGCATGAACAAGATTTTGCTCTACAAGGAGTCTAATTGCCTCTAGTCAGCCCACAGATTCATTACAGCAAAAAGGTCCCAGTGAACCAAATAACTAGTCCATTCAGAATGTGATGTTCAGGTAAAGATGTATAGAAAGTTGATAAATGCATGAAAATCTTTTCTCTGAATCAAGAAAGTGCTCCAGACTTGTACGTCTGTGGTGGAACAGTAAGACAATGAAAAAAAAATCCCTCTGAGACATGCAAAAGCCCAAGCCCTTCACTGAACAGCTTCCTAATAATTCCCTTTAAGGTAGTTTATTAATACTTCTATGCTTTGTTTAATCAATCATTAAAATATTAGACAATATTTGCCTTTGTTATTCAAAATACATGACTATGCACAGAGATGACAGAACATTCCAGCACCACCTTTCAAGGACTATGAGCCATGGACACAGATTTGCTCACTGTTCCTCTTAAGTGATGTGACAGCCACACAGCACAACTCCATACCCAGGTCATTCCTGGTCTAAGGACCTCCTGGTAAAGCATGAAAACAACATTGATAAACACCTTTTAGGTATGGCCTCCTTCAGCTCTAACAGCACCATTACACTGCGCTCTCAAGAACCCCTCTGAAACACTGCACTTAAAATGTTCATAGATGAATACTCACATCTCTTTGAACTGGCCTTGAGAAGTCTTGAGAATACATAATTTTCCAGCAAAACGTAAACATAGCAAGCAAACCAAGAGTTACCACAGTAGAGAGACTTAGAAGTTGCATGATCTGGCCACAAAAAACTCCAACTCTCTCCACCCTATTGCTGTTTAGACCAGGCTTGTCTCTACTCTGCCAAATCAATATTATAATTATTATAATTATATACACAAAAAAAATCACCTGTTCAAAAACTTACACATACTTAAAATGCTCATCTAAAGAAAGGAAACACAAGAGGTGAATCCAATACAAAATAGTAAGTTTCCAATAAACAGTAACAGAATCTTTTGGAATTAGAAATGCTTCATTTTACATTTAGTTCAGAACGCTTTTCGCTCTCCAGTATTGCCCCCACATTTCACCATCTCTCCATCCTTCCAACCACCAAATACTCTGTGCAAGTTCTTTATCATCTCTGCACCTAATGCAGTTTGAAATTTGCTTGAATATGCTTCTTACACTCAGCTTATTTATAATACACCAGATCAGATATTTGCATTTAAAAAGTTGGGCCCTGAAAACATTTTCATCTATCTACCATGCCATGGCTTGTGTCAAAGCCATTGGTGTTGATACCACGTTAAATGTATAGCCAGGTATGTGTAGAATTCTGAACTACAGATTTGATTAAGTAGCATAAACAGAATACATTTCCATTGCTGTTATGCTAAGAAAAATCAGACAAGCTTCTCTTTCTTAGTATTTAAAGATACCAGGCTCCTGATGGAGAAGCTTAAAGCTCTGCACTGCTTCTATCTATTTTAAAATCTTTCTGAACAACAGCCATCAATCCAAAGAAATATATTTTCTAAGTATTCTTTCATTCCTCAACAAAAGACAGGCATCGGGAAGGTACTTAAATCCATTAAGATGCATGTAGAGTAGCCACTAGCAACTTCCAACCTATTTAAATAAGCAGAATTTTTCTATTTCCATACAAATATTCCAGTAGTTTAGTAAACATTTTGTAGCTCAGTAGGCATCAGTGTTTGTTAATCTCATACATAAGGCATAAATTCCAGCCCTGCAAGGGCTCTGTGTGCTCACAGGACTCTGCCCAGGCACGCAGACCACTGGGCCAGACGTCTCTGTGGGATGATGATGTTGCTCTAAGCACAGGAGTCAGTTACTGTGTCCAAATGATTCACTTCTACCATCACCTCGCGAATTCTAATTTGATAATTATAGTGATTATCAATTAGCATCTCATCATTATTTGATGACACACAATGACTTGAGGCTAACTAGCATCTAATACTCAAATTTAACAAAACTGCCATGAAAAGAGGGTTGATGGCAGAGGCCAGAAGGCAGAAAGAGCTGAGTAAACAAAGAATTGTGCAACAGTTTCCGCGCTCTTACAGGTTCATTTTCCTGACAAGCCCCTTCCCAGGGATGGGGCAGTGCAGTGAGGTGGGACACACCCCCAGGCTGAGGGGCCGGCGCAGGAATGGGAGAACCATTCCCAACGGGCCACAACCTTTGTCATCTCTCCGTCTCTTCCACCCAGAAAGTCACTCCCATAGCGAGAAGGCCTGCACTAACAACAAGCAACACTGAGGTTTGAAGAGAACCCTTTATTACTTGTGGCAACAAACCACTGTATGTTTCGTACTAATTAAATTCACTTGGAAAAGGAAAAAGAAATCAAATAATTTTTTTATATTGAATTATGTAACGCAACTACAGGACACAGAAAGGCTGAAGGGCTAAATCCAAACTGAATTTACAAGTGGTTTTATCTACAGTTCGCCTCTAGATCGACTTTCACTTGGATGACCATTGAAGTTTAGAAAATGCTCAACCAACCTGTTGCAGCTGAAACGCTGTTCTTCCATTCTCCTGACAGTAGAAGATACTTAATCTCAACCGATTTATCTAATCTGTTTCGTATGAACTGAGACCCTGCCTTTCAGTATGCCTGAAATATTTCTTATTTCTTTAATGCTGAAATAGTTATTTTAGAAACATTAGCTGGTTATAGCACAGTATTATGATTCATTCAAAATAGCCATGGCCCATATATCTAGAATGTTCATTTTTTATCATATAAAAAGATTGAAACCATGTAATTCTCTCATGCATATGACCACATCATTCCATTAGAAACTTCTGTGGCTGTAGCAGAATTTCCATTTTCATGAAGGACTTCTATAAAAACTGTCATCTTCCCGCTAAAGTAAATTTTTGCATAAATATGATGAATGTCTTAGAATCCATTAGAATTCAGAGTGCAAAAAGAACCATAAGTTATAAATTAACACAAATTTTGTGAAATCCCAATAGAAGGACTCTGCATTAAGACCTCCATGCTGGTTTATGTGTCAAAGAATTCCTAAGAGGACTAAGTGTAATTTGTATCTTCTGCATTATATAAAAATTAAAATTTACTTTGTTTCTGCATTATGTAATTGTTTTATCTTTCATTGTTCATGTCTTCTAAACTCCATACTTTTATCTGCACCAGTATTTCTCAGAAATAACGTATCTCATTCTCTTCACCTCCCCTCCCTCTCCTAAATATTAGGACTTTTCTTTTAGGATAGTTTGTAAACACTACATACCTCCCTGAGATACACAGCACCTGAAATTGATACTACTGCAAATGCTGAGTAATCTGAAATACGCTATTGAAAAATTAATCCATACTATGTGCTAAACAAAAGTTTCAGTTCACTTCGTAATCCAGTAAGATGACTAGTTTACTACTAAACCACAGAAAACTGTTTCTACATGGCATCTGACTCCTGAATCACTGGCACTTAAAACTATCTTTTATGATCTTTTTTTTTTTCTATTTTCAATGTAAACAACAAGAATCATCAGCATTTATCTTCCAAAATGAAGCATCATATTGGCATCTCTCAACAACAACTACCAAAAGAAAAAACCAAAAAGTGACGTGAATTTAAAATTGCAGAGATAATTATGTCAGGTATGGCTTGTTTCAGGATAACAATACCCTGTTAGGGCTTGCAGGCCTCAGCAGAGGTAATTTGGGAATAGCAATGACAGCATAAACAAAGCACTGAGAGAGGTTTATGAGGGTGGAGTCCATACAAAACACTGGATTAAATCTCTTCTGTATCCTGCGGCTCCAAACTTTTGGAGGATGCAGCAGTAAACCCTGAGCACACAAACTACAGCAGACTTGGCTTACAACCCCTCTTCCTCAACACACGAGCCCCATCCAGTTATTAAAACTGAATGCACCCTTGTTCCCTATGAAATACTTGAAAACAAAGAGCTAAAACAAAAAGACCATTCCCCTTCATGGAGTATTAACTTCCGCTTTTAATAACCAACTCCTGGTCCCGCACGACACAGCTCTGATTGTCCAGCACACACCACTTCAGCCAGACAATGCACACAGCAATAAAACTCAGCCCAGCAAAGAAAGTGAAAGCTGCGTTTGTTCAGCGTGTTATTTGGCGCAGCCAACTGTAATGCTTCTGCCTGCCATTTATTGTTTACTCTGTCAAAGGATTATTAAGAATTAGGCTACATTTGGCAATTTTTTTTGAGAAGGGAATTTACATGCAAAGTGACTGACACTTGATATTTAGAGTCTATTGGTCGACTCTGACCCTTCGTTTACAAGTGACTCATTTGACTGCAAGGATCTCTGATGTGGAAATGCTCAGATACGAATCAATTGCAGTTTTTGTCTCGGGTAAATGTTACTTGGCAATCCAAAAGAAATGAACAATGCTGAGACACACAGAATAGTGCTCATATGTTTAGAGAATTCCTTTTACATGCCCGATTTAGTTCCAGTCGGAGGATTTATGACTCCCCTTCTCCTAATAACTTATCTCGGTGCACAGTGTTTTTAAACACACACACACACAGACACATACACACAGACACAACCAGCAGTTAACTCTTTAGCTGCCTGAAAGAACAGTGCAGATGTATTTAAGTAAATAAAAAAAGCAGGTTTGGTCCCGATGGGGCTTTTGATTCTCTGTGGGAGGCTGGGATAGGGGAAGGATAGGACGAGAAAGGGAGAGAAACATGTGAGTACAGTTTGCAAATCCCTGTTCCATAAAGAAACGATTGTGTGTAAGAAACGACCATTCCCACACGAAATCAGCTCAGTGCAAATTCTGCAGTTTACCTCTGATTAGGATAAAAGGGTTTCTCTGTACCCCAGCGAGACTCCCTTCCTCTTAAAAGGCAGATGCAGCAATTCTATGAACAAAAACGTCTCTAGCCCTACCTTGTGCCAGTGCTTGCAACATGTGGAGCTGAAGCAACAGAAACGCCCACCATCCCCGACAGAAGATGAAACAGAAGTTTAACTTTATCATCATTCCGCCTCGCCTGCTATTCCTCCGGGCAATAATTTCGCGATCCACCTTTCTTTCAACAGCTATTGCCTCACTGATCCCCATCGGATCCGACTGCCTGCCACTCCTGACAGCGCTTTGGTCATTGCTCATTCCGCCCCTCCGGGCCGGGCTCCCCGCGGTGGGTCGGGAGCCTCTGCCCCGCAGTTTGGGGGGGACCGAAGCCCCCACTTGCCAGGAACGGCGGGCTCTTTGATTTGTGCTCACTCTGCCTGCAAGGCGAGAGCTGCACTCCGTGTGCCTCCCGCTATGACAGTCGCCACCTAAGTCAATGTTTCTTGTGGAGGTATTGATTGCACCAAAACAACCAGTCAGAAATGTGAAACACATGTTTCTCTGCACTGTCACATCCGATGCCTTCAGCAGAGAGGGAGTAAGTTTATAGGCGTCAGTATTTCAGTAAATCCGGATGCTTCAGCACATCGGAAACAGGAACAGGGAAAGACTGATCCATCGTAGCCACCAGCAGACAATCCAAAGAGAACCTTTCATACCGCAACGGTGATGGAAACTGTTCTCCCCGTGATTTTTATGAAGCTTGGTGAGTTTTCCAGCATGTGTCCCATTCTCCTGTAAAAACGCTCCGATGGAAGTGTTAAATTATGGCAGAAGGGAAAAAAAAACAAAAAGCGTCAAGGAAAAAAAAAAAAAAACTAATTGAAAGTATCTCGTTATTCCTTGCGCTAAGGATTTATTTCAGACAATTTCAAGATTAGCCATGCAGACAGAGTAGTCTCCAGATATCCCCGCAAAGCTCTGCATAGTTTATATTAATCCGATTTTCCTTGGGATACAAATCTCTACCGTCAATAGAAGGGTTTGAAGAGTCCTCGAGCAGGTAAATTGAGCAGCTCTGGCTGTGATTCCAGCTCCCTGTGCAGTCAGTCAGCCACAGGCCAGTGCCGGTGTCACTTAACTCTCACGTTCATCCGGGGGTAGGGAAAAGCTCACTTGATCCTGTCTCCCTCCTCGCAGGCTGGTGCCGATCTCTTCCTTGCAGACAGACCACGACAAAAATCACCTCTAACATGGAAAGCGCTTTTTTTTCAGGCCGGCTGTGGACGCAGCAAGGAAACAAACCCCTCAGCTGGACAGTGTTCGGGGCGGGGGGCCGGGGGGCGAAAATCTCCCGAAACAAACAGCAACAAGGTGAAATCCTTCCAGCTCCGCGAGCTCTCCGTGCTGATGCAGCCCAGGGATCCTGGTTCTTCCTCCGAGCGTCTCTCCCTCACAGACGCTGTAAACACAAGGGGGAAAGCGCGATCACAACAGCGGCAGCGGCGGCAATAAAACCCAACCGAAAAAAAAAAAAAAGAGAGAGAGAGAGAGAGAGAGAGAGAGAGAGAGAGGGGGGAAAAAAAAAAAGAAAAGAAAGCGCTGGAGGTTTTACATTTGAACAATGCATCGGGTATTGTTTCAGTCCCGCCTTCCGTAGAGGGAAAAACTTTCGTGGGAGACTCCCCCCCGACCCCCCTTGTTAAAAAAAAAAAAAAAAAGAGTAGTTATAAAAGAAGTGCACCCAGGATAAGGGCCAGTTAAAAACAAAGCACCTAAGCGCCAAGTTGATCAAACGCGACCCCCGCGGGCTCGCCCGCCGCCTCCGAGAGCCGCCTCAACTTTTCTCGCCGCCTCAGGCGGTGGCGCGGCGCGACCCCCCCCGCGCCCCCCGCCATCCCCCCCGGCCGTCCCCGCCCCGTGTCCCGGCTCCCCCGCACCTCCCTCCGAGCCGGCAGCGGCGCTGCTGCCTCCACGCACGGCTCCCGCACGGCTCTCCCGCCCACAGCGCCTCAGCCCACCTTCCCCTGACCTACACCCCACCGCGGGGCCGTGTCCGGGGTGTGGGGGGCACGCACACACACACACATCTCCCGCGGGGATGCGGGAGGGTGGTGGTGGGGGGAAGCCGCTGGATCGGGGAATGTTTGTGTGTGTATCTGTACGTGTCGGGACTGGGCGGTGGGAGTGCGGGGGGCATTTCAGTGCAGGTTCCAGAGCCGCAGGAGAGGGGACACAAACACACCAACACAAAAATACAAACACACACACACAAACACACACTCCCCCATCCCCGCACACGGACCCGCTCCCCAAGCCCCCCACAACCCCCCCACCCCCGGCTCCTCCGGCCAGGCCGCCCCTTGGGAAGCGGGTGCGCGCGCACGAGGCGGGAGCGACGCTGTCCCGCGGCCCCTGCGCGCTCCCGCCGGCCTGAGGGGACGCGGCCCCGGATCTCTTTCCCCATTCCCATCCCTATCCCCATTCCCATCCCCGTCCCCGTTCCCATCCCCGTCCCCGTCCCCGCGCTAACGGCCGCGCGCGCTCCCGGCGGGGCGCTCCGCCGCGTCCCCGCGCTAACAGCGCCCCCTATGGCCGCGCCGCGGTACCGCGGGCAGGGACACGGACACACGGACACATGGACACGGGCAGGGACACAGACACGGACACAGGGACACGGACACGGGCAGGGACACAGACGTAGGCAGGGACATGGACACGGACACGGACACGGGGGACACGGACACACAGACACAGACGCGTCGGGCCGCCGCCTCATCCCGGGTGGCCCTCCGGGCGCAGCTTCGCCCCCGCACAGCGGGCAAGGAGCGGGAATGTCGTGACAGAGCCAAGGGAGCCCCGAGGTGCGAGTTAAGCCCGCCGCTCTCCCGGGCGTGTCCCCGAGAGGGGACCGAGGGCTGGCGGGGCCAAAGTTGGAGGTTGGCGGCAGATCCCGCTCTCTCTGCCTCTCGGCCGGGCTGTGTGTGATGATCGAGCTGTGCGGCACACACAGTGCGTTATCGCATCAAACACAGGGACATTTTCTCCTGTTATTAACAGCTGAGTGTCGGAGTGAGGTGTGTTATCCAAGAAAGTACCTTTTCCTCAAGCCCTTGTAGTTTTGTAGCATAAAGAAAGGAAAATCTCTTCACTGTTTGCACCCCAGCACATGAGAACAGCATTCCCTGTTTCCCTGGCAGTGTCTCCTGTGCCTAACACTCGCCCCTCACCTTCCCTATCGGAGCCATCACATCCATCAGCATCCAAAGCTGCTGGGCAGCTTTTCCTCCTGGCCCTCCTTTCGTATCTCACAGGTACATCTTCTCTGCCAGATTCCCACCTACGCCAGTCCCTGCTGCTTCCAGCATCCAACAGGTTATTAAGTTTTATTAAATCCATTTTCTGCCCACCCTTCATCCCTGTGTGTGTGCCAGCTTGTTCCTGGGTTCAAGAAGTTGCTGGACTTCAGTCCTTCTGTTCTGGCACCTTTTCCTGGTAACTAGGAGATATGAGCTGTATTCACCAGCCGTCTCTTCCTTGTGGTAAATAGAGTGAAAACAGCGATTCTGTTGAGCCTCTCACGTCACACTTTCCTTTTTTTGTGCATGAATAATTATCTGCACATATCAGGACCCAGCGTTTATGATTTTCCCTTCAATATGTCCGTTTTGAGAACAATGCAAACTGAACCCAGATTGTTTCAGCAGCATTCAGGACTGACCTCAAGGAAGTAACAACCTGTTTGTAACTCCCATTGCACCATTAATAGTAGTTAATTTACTGCAGCATGAAGAAACTTTTTATTTAACCAGCAATTTTGGGTGGGACTGATTTGCTTTAACTAAAAGCGGAAAATACACTTAATTATGTGTTGGGTGGTTGTTTTTTTAAGTACTGTTAACAAAAGAGCATAGGGCTGCTCACGGAAATTTGAGTTTAAGATTTCAAATTCAGTTTGATACCTAAGAAGCTCCTTGGTGCTTCCTCATAAGTTCTAAGGGAGGCGATTTGCAGTGGTTATGATATTACTGTCTGAAGTCTGCTGAAAGTCATTGTCAAACTGTTAAAACCAAGATGCTATAAAGGAGAAATACTAATTTCTGTAACCTTGTTTAATTTTAGAGAAAGTTTGTTTCATCTTGGAAGGAGTACATTTTCCTTGTAGCGCTTTAAATTTGTTCAATGTTCAAACATAAGAATAGGAAGCTAACCTATTTTCAGCATTCAGGCCTTGCTTTTGAAATTATTTAAATATTTAAATATGGGCTTTTTTATAGTTGCCATCTCCACAGTTGGGTGACATGTTTGCAGTTTGTTATTTCCTTCTTTTTAACAATAACCATGTCCCTTTGGCATGTCTCCGAGGACAACATTCATAGTTTGATTTTTATTTAATCCTCCTTGATTGCAATAAATGTACTTAATGTTGTTCACCAGAAAAAAGTACCTGAAATCTTGTTATCTAGATTAGTAAAAGCATTTTACCGGTTTACTGCTTCTTCTCCCTCGTGTATGCATGTAACAAGTGAGGAACAAAACCAAAAAAACGTAGCAGGAATATTACTAGAAGAGCTTTCCCACCCCCAAAAAAGCAGAAACAAACCCGGTGGTGGTAAAGACATGGGAAAAGAAAGAAAGTAATGAGTTTTCAGGAATTTTAAAAGTAGAGTGAAAGAACAAGAGAAACAATGTAGTCAGTCTCATTTAAACGTGGGGAAAGGCGGTGAAGAGTTTTTCTTTAATGACTGTTGTGTTTTGAAATGAGGCGTAAATGTGGTGAGATGAGACAAAAGAGACAGGAATAGAAGGCTCCGCTACTCAGGCCACTTAATGAAAGGCAGCCTTCTAGCCAAAAAAACCGTAATCATGGAACTACTTCCTCAGGAAAATCTAACCCATGTTGTCTTCTACAAGACTTTGTATCTTCTAGGGTAGAGCTTATTGACTCTCTAACATTTGGAGTTAGCGAAACTCCTAGAGGCAGAGCATTCTCATGTACAAATAACTGTATATGCTCTTTTTTGAGAGAGAGATGCAGCAGGTTGTTGGGATCTAATGTTCCTCCGATGCAGGCGCTGGTTCTTGCAGTCACTGATGGGTGGTTACCCAGCTGGGGTCTAGATTATACCAGACGTGAAACTTTTTTAGCCAGGTAGTTGTTACGGTTTGCTTGCCTGTTTTAGTCCTGTAAGCCAAGTATTTATCTTGCATCTTCCTCTATTTAAAAAAAAAAAAAAAAAAAAAAAACAAAAACAAAACACCAAAATTAATCAGTGATTTTTTTTAATTAAGTGGTATTTTCCACCAGTGCACTTTCTTGGAAGATGACTAACTCTAGCTGAAAAACAATTGGTAAAGGAAAAAACCCTTCCCAAAACCTTTGAAAAAATTAAATCGAGAGAGATAGGAACACCATAACAGTCAAAATTGTAATATATTATTGCCACCTAGGAGTTAATATTCTAATAAGGTCTTCATCATAAGTACTGTAGAACAATTAATATTTTTGATTACTTGGATAGAAAGTATAGATCTTTTCAGTACCCTGAAAACAGTTTCATGGTTAGTTCCTACACTTCCATTTTTCTTCACTCAAAAGCTTAAAGTGCAAAACTCCTCCCAGGCTATTTTATTGACTACCACAGGGTTGTCCCAGAAGGGTTTTATGTTGCCTTTTGCTTTCTCCCAAGAGGGACAGTGCTTCAGAAAACATTGAGTATGTGAGTAGAAAGTAACTTACTTTCAAATGGAATTGGTTTTCAGCATACTAAATCAACCTGAATGCACTGAACTGTTGGGAGGGGGCTAAAATGCTGCCTAACAAGGGTGTGTTCCCAAGGGGCACTAGCCAGCTGCTTTGCTTTTATCGTGTAAATATGCTTCTTCGTCAATAATAACCACTGGAAGAGAAGGGAAAAAATATCCCATTACATAGCTGGAAGTCACAGGGGAGACATTAGATGATGACTTCACCACACTTCTGGAAGTATCTTCTGCAGGAAACACTGTTGCAAGAACAAGAATAACTGCCATTAAATTTTACTGGGCTTAAATAACTTAATATGGTGTCAGTTTATAAAGCCCCAAAACAAACAGAATGACAAATTTTTGTTTTCTCCATGTGGTTTGAATTTACATAAAAGAAATTAGAATTAGATTTATGTACCTCCTAGGTCTGATTTTAAATTCAGAAAAGCGAGCAAATTCAGAGTTAAATTCCTTCGCTTGCTGCTTAATATGATTGCGCTTAGGAGTTTGGGAACAGATGAGGTACAGATCTGAGGCACAGTGGTAAAAGTTGAGGGCAGAGTGAGTATATTGAAATGTTTCATGGCTTTTATGAGCCTAAGAAGGACCCTGCTAGAGCTGTAGCACAGCTGTGTTTGTGTTCAAATGCACTTAAGCTGATGGGGACGATGTCTGTACAGTCAGGAGAAGGGGCTGGTGCAGCTTCTGAATTATCCATCTCCTGTATTATCCCAAGGTAACAATAGGATTTCCCATTTAGCGATCAGAAGACATTCACAATGACCCAGCCATGTTGCCCTGCTGTGTTTTATGGAGTAGAGAGTTAGCGAAGTAACATAAAGGATCAAGACAACAGGTTCTGCGTTTTTGAAATGTAGGCGTTTGAAAACATCCTTAGAGCCTCCAGAGGAAGTCTACGGGGGCTGTAATGATTTTACTCCAGCCAAGTTGGGCTAGAATGTAGAGAGAGATCTTACTGTAAGAAGTCTGTGTCTTCAAACACCAGCGGGTCTGGCTACCCAGCCATGGGCTGCCCTTTCATGATTCAGATGATGCCCCAGGCACGAGTGACCTGAGCACTTTGAGGAATGTCTGAAATTGTCCGTAAATACGAGGGCGGACTTTGGACAAAGACTGAATGTTCCCGTTTAACCTAACCTTTATACCTGTGAGGGCCATCTTGGTGACTCCCTCAACCTTCTAGCTGATCAGGAAAGAAATTAAGTGAAGCAGAATCTGAAACCATAAGTACAGAAGAAATATACTCAATTGCAACTGAATATTACTGCTGAAATCCATTAATGCGTCAGCTTACACTTGACCACACTGGGCAGAAGACTTTCAGAGAATGCATCAGACTGTGGAGAGTGTGGTGTCAGCTGCTTTCTTCCCCCCCCCGCCCCCCCCCCCCTCCTGTTTGTTTTCCCTCCAGAACTAAACCGAAACCCATTCTCAACACTAAAAGGTATTTCTTCTGCAGAACATGTGTCAAGTAGAACATAAAATGTTAAACATTTTGAAATGAGATAAGATTTCATGGTGTTTTCCATGTTTTCAGTGCATTTGGTAATTTAAAAAAAGCGCAAAACCTGAAACTGAAGTACTTGCATACCCTTCAAGATTCAGGGTGATTTCTGGTGGTTACAGTTTTCTTAGTTTCCTGATCTTCCTGTACCAAGATGCCACAATATGACCATGGTTTCACCCAGAGAGGATTCCAGTTCAGTGATCAGTGAACTGGTTCTTATTCTTGTTCTTATTCACAAAGATGTTATGAAAACCTAAATAACTTTCTTGGAGTCCCTGAACTGTTCAGAAAACTGCTTTTATCAAGTGTACGGGTTATTTTCAGATGCAGTGTAAACACCTTGTCTTAAGTAAACAAAGACATCTGTTGAACATTTTGCGAGGGGATCACAGTGTTGCAGTGAAGAACAGTGTTCAGTGTATACATGGAGATAATATTCCAAAAAATGGTGTATTCTTGAGATCCTGTAATTGAGAAATGTGAAGCACTATATGTGATGAGTTAGTTTGTTATTACAACCCTCAATTTTTCTGAATTGATTGACATGATTCAAATGGAATGGCCTTAAAAGAAAAATCCCAGTGTGATAAACAGATAACTAGAAGGAGGATGAAAACAATTGTCACAAGGGCTTAGGCAATCACACTTACTAAAGGGGATAAAACTCAACCTCTTAGCCATATCACTGTTGTCATAGTCTACAATTTTCCCATCATATAAAAGAAATGGGTCAGAAATGAGAAAGTGAGCTTTAAAGAATACACAGAAGGTATTTGCAGTGATTGCAACATTGGCCACCTTAGTTATAAAATATTTTTTTCTCCACAGGACATGAACAGATATCGACTAGTACTATTTTAAATTAGGATTTAAATCCAGGGAATCTGCCACTGTGGGGACTTCAGCGGAGAGTTTTCTGCTATAATGAGACTGTTTCTTGTCTTTTGATGACATTTTGGCTTTATTAATCTTTTGGGCCCAAACACCTGTGTTTAAAAGAATTTTCCAGACTTATTGATGGCTGAAGTCGAGACATCAGTTTTAGATCTCATAGCTCTGATTTACAGAAATAAAACTGGCCCAGACTGTCAGTCCATGCAGATGAAGTGAGAGGGTTAACAGGAGTGAACCACTGTGGCAGCTGGATTTTACAAGTACAGCTATTTTGGCATAAAAATAATGTTGTCCCAAAGTATTTTTCACGAGATATTTGGTGCAGAGATCTTCACCAGCAGGTTTGTATATTTGGCAGCCAAAATAATTTATTTGTCCCCACTGTTCTGGCTGCATCCCTGTGTACGTCAGCTCAGCCCTTCTCTTGACTGACTGTCTGTAATTCCACTGGCATCTGGGCAGTGCTTCACTGCTTTTCTAGACTGGTTCTTCTCACTTCTGTGATTCTCTCTTTTCCTCTGAGGTTTTTTCCCCTCATTTTTTCTCTTTTTATTTTTTTTTTTTTAAGATGATCAAAACTAATTATAATTGAATCTGTTCAAGATAGGACAAGGGTTCAGATTAACACTGAAGAGCTTTCCTTTCCACAGGTCTCTTATCATGAATTTACTAAGAGAAATTAATTTTGTAGAAATCCAGCCTTGGACATGAACAGTACATTTCACCATTCCTACAGCTTTAGCTCAAGGTTATTATTGCTGCTCTGTGCTCAGAAGGGAAGAATGCATACTAATTACAGACATTTTATCTTAATTTCCATAGCAATTAAATGTTATTTTAAAAGGCTAATCTGAAATACTTTCTAAGTGATCCACTTGGGTGACACCCTTGTACCGTTTTTAGGAAAGCTATGAAAATGTATTTAAATGTGTACTAAGGTCTTGATTCAGAATCCACATCTCACTTTTCAGTATTAAATACAATATGAAATGCATATTCCTTGGAAAAAACCACCCACAACAAAGGAGTTCATACCAGTGGTAAATTTAAAGAGCAGCAGAATATTATGATAGCTTTGACAGCAGTAGCTGATGTAAAGGAGAACTATTGGAGTAAAAATAAAATAAAACAATCTTTATTAAAGAAATTTATGCTTTAAAGAAAGTAGCAAAGCTTTGTGGTTATTTACATAGAAAGCATTGATTTTTCTTAACTACTCTGTAATGCATCTATGCAGTAATTTAGAAAGCTTAGACTTAAAACAGATGCCAGCATTATTCTTCAGAGAGTACTCGGAACACAGTGAGTGCGAGACAGATGGATGCAGGAAAATCAATAGTTCAGAGAACTCCATCAGATGCATGCATTTCACATAGGTCAGGTCTGATGAAACCTCAGCTTCATGAATCAACACTTCTGATGTAAATAATTCACAGTAATGGAAAAAACCCACTACACTTATATGGGATGAATGTAAATATACTTTTAAAATAATTGTTAGTGAGCTGTAAGATGATCTGACTCCTGTAGTTGGTTTATCCATACATGTGAGCCTACTAATCCAGAGCTTCAGGACAGCAAAAGGTTGGATATTTTTCTTTTAGGAATGACTTTAGCAAAATAAGGAAAATGCTGAAATGTAATTTGAGTGGCGTTTGCAATACAATAATGCTGCAGCCTCTTCACTCTTTTAATGAATATACTGTAAACTCTATAAGTCTTCAATTAGTGTTTAAATCTGATCTCATTCCTGCTTTTGTATGCATGTCATCAGATTTTAAGTATTCCAAGATGACTATAATGTGACCTTCCTTTGGGAACAGCTCCACAGGGCTCTCGGAGGTACAAGAGGAAAAAGGCACAAACTACAAAGTGAAATGACTTGTCAGTAAAGCATTTGGTGATCAGGGCAGGACTCCTGTTACCTTAACAGGAGGTGAAGTAAAGCTCAGCCTAGTCTGAGCTCTTTAAAACTTAATTCTCATCCAGCATGTTTGTGCTGCAGCCCTGCAGGTTTGGGTGTTGCTACTTCTGGTTTTTACTGGTAAGGTGAAAAAAAAACCATCGCAAGTCATGTCTTTTTATTTTATTCCGCCCCCCCCCCCCTCCCCCCCGAACTGTAGTGGATTCCAGGTCAGAGACTATGTAGGATTAGAATAAGGGCTACTTTGTTTTGCTGAGAATGTATATCAGTACTTTTCAGGGCAGTCTTATAAAGGAGCTTTTAAAGTCCTCTCACAGGGACAGAAATTAAGCAGATAAGGGTGACACTTCAATACTGAGTTGCAACTTGGGTTCTTTCACACACAACTGAACTTAGCTATGAAATTTATAACCTGAAAAGCCTAAACACAAATAACTGGGGCTAAAGAAGCTGTTGGGAGGTGGTGTATTTTTCTTCTGTGTTTATAAATATATAGCAACATATTTCTTTGTTAGTAAAATTTAATACTTTGGGAGAGTCACAGGGAAGAATGCAAAGTACCTTCAAGTTTATAATGCTTAAATAATATAGCATTTCATTATTTTATAGTATGTAACACCTGGGTCTACCATAGATCCTTAAAAGAAATACCTAAGAAGTTCTGTGAACTATCAGTGTTCTCCTAAGTGACAAAAGTTCCAGAAGATTGGAAAGAAAACCCAATGCTGTGTAAATATTTTAAGATTAATTTAATGATGTCACAAGTAATCCCAGACATGTTAATTGAAGATCGGTTCTCGTGCACTTAAGGACTGGTTAAGATGGAACTAGCAGAAACAAAATTAACAATCAGTGCTGACTGACATGATTTTTATGGAAAACGGGTACGGAATGAGCGTGCTGGTGCCTTGGATGAGATTGCAGCGTTGACAGATAATCTGCCCTTGTTTCATTTATTGTACTTCAGCACTGTCATTTGGCCACAGTGTCTTGCCTGATTATGGTTTTCAAAACAAGTGTGTTAACTGACGTTCAGCCCTTTATATTGGAATGATAAACAGAAACAAACTTCAGAAAACCATCACCGGGTTAGAGGTGTGTGGAAGAAGTGCCTTTTGGGGGGACCTTTGTCAGATCCATTTTGTGGCCTGATGTTATTCAGGCTCCTCCCGAGAGAGTGGTATTCTGCTAAATCTTTAATCTGCCAGGAAAAGCATGCTTTGGGAGGTAAAATAAAAAGTCCACAGTTGAAAAGTGTTGCTAAATTATTTCAGACTACAGATAAGAGTAGGGGTTGTCAACAGTGAATTTGCATCTCTATGATGACACTTGAAAAAGCTCAGCTGAGGCAACTGAAAGTGTGAAATTAGAGAACATAAATTGAAGAATGATAAATCCCTTTGTGGGTGCCATCATTCCTGAGTAATGTGAGCTCTAGTATGCTGAAGTTTGGAATTTAAGGGATTTTTAACATCTGAAATGAAACAATGTCCACTGAGTTTAACTTGTTTAATAGTTTGCCAGTGCTCACCAGCTTAGCTTTCCTGATCCATCCACTTAGACCTTTCCAGTCGGTAACTGGCCTTTGAATATTTTACCTAGAAATGTAATGGCTTCCCTCACTGTAGAAGACATTGTTGTTTATCAAGAAAATAATCTGTAAATAGACTCTTTGGTATTTCTAATTAGTTTTTTCTTACTTGTTCCCCAATAAAAATAATAGTTATATTAATATTCTAAAATGTTTGTGTACATTACTCAGCTTTAAAAGTTAGTGGGAATTTGCAATATAAACCAGCAGTGCTTCACCAAACCTTAGAGAAACATTTACCTCACAAGCTGCAGTAAAATTCTGATCTTATCAATGGAAACCTTTCCAATCATTTCAGGGAGAAGAGAGGAAAGGAGGTTGCTATTGCACAGTGGTTGGTTGTCCTTAGTTTTTCTGAATCAGGTGACCTGTGTTGATCACAGTAGCACCCAAAGGATTGCTCTAATGGGCAACAAGCAAAGAAAACAAAGACACAAAAAAGGTTCCAAATTCTGATTTGTCAAGAGAAAAACAAGATTGTTGCTTTGGAGACAAGAACAAAGCCAGCAAGGAAGGACACTTACAATTAAAGTCTCCAATTAAATTTATCTGTAAAATGCTTTGCCAAAAAAAATTAGTTTGTAGGCTCCGTATTTCTCTTATTTGACAAGAGAAACTTTGCTTTGTGGCATTCACTGAACAACATCACATCTTGCCTTTCTGTTCTCAACTCTTGACTTCAGCCTCTCTGAAGGAGATTTGCACACTGTCTCAGACATCTTACAAACATAGATTAACAAGAAATAAATTGGCCTTGGATGTTGGCAAATCTCAAAACCATATGTTCAGAGAGTTCTTTCATTTGGCTGTAATTAATTTTTTACAAAATTAGTAGCTGTAATCAATTGCATACCTGGATGAAGTCTGAATCCTGCTATGGGTGTTTGAAGTCTCAGGGAGTTGTAGTAGATCAAGAAAAGCTTTCATAGCTGTGGCCTTTACACTTTCACTATATGCATCTGTTCTAAATAATATTGAGACTAATTCTGCCCTTTGTCATAATGATATAAATCCAAAATAAAGCCTTAATACTGCAAGGGCTTAGTACATATACTCCAGGCAAGGGACAAATCCTATATATTGCAGCAGTAATATATACATGCTTAACTTCCAGCAGATGAATATCTCTGCAGGATTTAATTTAAGCAGACACTTCTAGTTTCAGTGAATGTCACCTGGAGCAGAACTTGGTGCAGTGGTTGGAGACATTGTGCCTTGCTTGCTGTTATTGCTTGATCTCTAACAAGTCCCAGGGGTTTACAGTCACTTAGCTTTCATTATTTAGGCAAAAACTCACTCAAAGGGATCCTTAAATGCTGTAAAATAGGTGATTATAAAAACTCTGACAAATGAAAGAACAATACATCTTAAATTGCTGCTTAAAATGCTACAGATGTAGAATTTTTCAATTACAAAGCATTTTAAATTTTCCCGGGTTTAGTTATTTTAAGATATACTTTTTAAGCAATATCCATAAATGTGTCCCTAAAAAAACACCAAAAGGGTGGAAAAGAGCCCTTGTTTCAGTCGTGTCCCTGTGCTGGCTCGTCACACTCTGCACTGACTCCCTGATAAACATTGCAGGGGAGAGTCATTCTGGAAAAGAAAAATGAAGGAGCAGCTTCCCTTCTAGCACATTGCAGTATAACGTCTTATGACACAGCTAAGTATAGCTAATTTATTTGGAGCAAAGGGGTTATTAAGATGAAGATTAATGCACAAATAACTCTTTTTCCTGGAAGCTTATTGTGATGCATAAACTCACCAAATCTGTTGCATGGAAGGGTTTACAACTGCGCTCAGCGTAGCTGGGATCCTTTTATCAGTGCAATAATACTCAAGGTACTCTTCCAGAGGCTGCTGCAGAATAAGGGGGAGGGCCTGGAGGTTGTTTTTATCACCCCAGACATGTAAGTGTATATATTGGAAGAAGAATAATTGTATGGAGGGTTCAACATCAGTTGTGATTTCAAGAGGAGTCAGTACCATTCCACGCTGAGAGAGAGCCTAGAGAAGCCACTAAGCAACCAATGGGAATTGTTTTTTCTTCTGGTAACTGTGTTTTATAAATTATTAGGTTGTCATGGACTGCTTTTGCTTTGTTTTGCCTTTCTTAGGAGAGCTGGGTGTTGGGTAGAAATAATGTTGTGATTTTTAGTAGATCTGGGATCTTGTCCTCAATAATCCCCCCAATAAATTCCTCCTTGCATCTAATGTGTATCATATGTCTGGGGTAATAATTTGCAGTAATCTATCAGAATGTCCCTCTCGTAAGAGGTTAGGGGTAATAAACTCTTGTTGGGAGCTCCAAGGTCAAACCTTAGTTCTTTCTATGGAAATAAAAGATAGCGCTGCATTACCTTGTCAAGTTAATACAGTGTGATAGAGCAGCTCAGGCAGCACATCCTGAAAGACTGTAAATGTCTAATAGATTTAGGAAAACTGTACCTCAGGGAACATATTAGGAAGAATTCATCAATGGATCAAAACTGTCTTGGAGCCTTACTTACTGGGGACCAGCACAGTTTTAAATTATTGCTTTCTAAAGAAAAGCCTCAAGACAAATTGTATTTCTTAGATTAGCTTTACACCAATGGTCAATAGTTTGTGTTGGAGAGTTTCAAGTTTCTGTGGTGGTTTTGTTTGGGGATTTTTTTAACACTGGCATGAGCAATTTCAATAATTTGAACTCTGTAATTAAGTTTTGATTTTTTTCCCAAATGATTTTCAAATTGCTTCTTGTGCTGCTTATAGTCTGTCATTCTTTGCAGATGAAATTGGACATATTTGG
Source organism: Acropternis orthonyx (assembly GCA_035583155.1). Lineage (NCBI taxonomy): Eukaryota > Metazoa > Chordata > Aves > Passeriformes > Rhinocryptidae > Acropternis > Acropternis orthonyx. Next base: position 12,565,364 of record JAWWEU010000034.1, on the reverse strand, counting down.
GAAGTGTCTTAGCAGTGTGTCTCTAATGACAAAGAACTTTAATTATAAGACATGGATTTGCAAGTTTTGCATTAATTAGATACAAAATTAGCAAACTGTAAAGTTTGTACACATGTTCACACACACAGAGAACATCAGGAAGTTTTCAGACATAGATGTGTCCCAATGTATCTAAAAATTTGGCATCAATACTGGTTTAAGAGTAATAGCAATTAATAAGAATTCTGCTACTGTTTGTGTTTAGAATTGCTCCTTCTACAAGTCCTCCCTGTGAAATCAGTTACTCGATATTTACAATGTGACCAAAGGGGAAGGAACTGGCCTCTGTTTATTTGTCATGTATGACTGAATTTAGATCTCCCTATTATGCTTATGCTGCTTAAAGTCATGATGGACTGCAACTCACAACTTAAACAGGGAAACTTTAAACAGAGGAGCAGATAAATAGGATTAAGTTAGTAATTCTGCAGTTCTGGAGTAATTGCTATTTACAAAGCACAAACTGGTTTACTGATGACATCATTAGAGTCTTGCTTTAATTAAACTCTGTATTGCCTGTGTTTTACTATGACTGCCTCTTACTGTAAATTGATTTTATAGGGCACTAATTTGTGAACTGGGTATTGCTGCAGAATAAGACTTGGTTATATTTTTGGTGGCCTAAATGCTACACAGTATTTAAGAACAGCTTAAAGTTAAGTATGTGTTCAGCAGTTTGGTTCAACTGTTGCTGCTTTTATTCCACTTCGTTCAAATTCATGCCTCAAATAGACATACTAAGGATCTGATTCTTGTAATCTTATTGATGCTGAGTAATGACTTAATTGCTAGACTGTCATTTTGACACAGACTATTCTTATTTCAGAACACGAAAACACAAATGCAGGTTATTTAGCAAGTGGTGTTCAAGCCTAGAATTAAAATGTTTTGACAGTGTCACACAGAAGAAGAAATAAGGTTGTATATTAGTCTATTATCAACTATAAGCAATGGGTTGCAGCGCATGGAGAGGAATGGATGTGACTTATTTATCAAGTGCCTATTGATTTTTAGTGTTGAGAAGAGTAACCAACCAAAATGAATTTGAGAAAAATGGCACTTTTTACTGATGTCTGCAATTTTCAGATCTCAAGTTTTGTAGTTCCCATAACAACACCCAAATGACTGAAGGCTCTGCACCGTTGCTGTCCATTGAACCAACAGGATGTGGCAGGCCAGTGCTCCAATTTCCTCGTTTCTCAGAGAAAGGCAAGTGCTTTGGGAAGCTGACTTCATGTTTTGCTCCAGAAAACAAAACTTTACTGCTATTCACTGTCTGTGTTTTTCCACCTATAAAAACAACAAAACCCAAACACCTCGTGTTGTGAAATTCTTACATACTGTTTACAATCCATGTCTTTGTTCTCCTTTGAGTGCCCAGAGAAATACAATGCAGCTGTATATTTGTTGCTTCAAAATTATAGCAACCAAGAAATAAAAATATGCTTTTTGTAAGCTACCTTTTATTTCCAGGGAAGTTGTATCAGCTTAGGCAGAACAACAGCAGAATTCAGAACCTTAAGAGGTTGAAGGACTATTTCTTTAAAATAATTTTAATCCTTTGGGATGTAAATGAATTAAGAGCGTGTAAATGCTTTATAATAAGAAAATAACATTTTTGTGGCCTGCAACTTATGCTTTGCTAAGTTAGATACTCATTTCACCTGAACTTTTATTATTCTCCAAGTAATAAAGCTGACAGGTAAACCTGAGGGTTTACCTGAGCTCTGTGTGCAGAGAGTGGTTTATCCCAGCAAATTGACAGCACTCATACTCCATCTAACATGCTGCCAGTACAACTAGTTGATTCTGTCTTGTATTTGTTAAGACATGGACAGGAGAGGGATTTAAAGGCTGGGAAACATTTTGAATTTTTTTGTGTTTATCCTGCTTGTGATGGAACCAAATTTCTAAATATCTGATGGCAACCTGCTATTTTAGAATTAAAAAATGCCTGAGCTGCCTGTAGAATAGTGAGTAGACTCCTTTGCAAGTAGCCATGATCTTTAATTTGTTTATAAAAGTTATCTCCATAGAATATGTGTTAAACCTGACAGCTTGATTGCACTGGGGTCTTGCCCCGGGGCAGCTCCTTGGGTGCATCATGGACACAGAATATCAACACCAAATAATTTTGCTGGAATAAAAAGTCTGTCTATCTTGCTGTCCATATTTACTGTCTCAAGTGCACAATTCAACAGTTTTGTAAAATTGAATAGTATATGCTCCAATTCTCTCTTGGAATGTTGTGATGTTAGGAAACTATTGTGTTTCTGTGCAGAAGGAGATGGATCTTTATTCCATAGCAAAGCCTTGCCTAGAGCATTATGATTTTTCCCTACCCATATGTTTAATGTATGCTCTTATATACAAATTACTGTTAGGCCAAACCTCTTCACAACCAGCTTTTAGCTATGCCTTGCAAACTCTTGTGTTAATAAAGCAGCTCTTGTTACCCACCCTAAAACACTAAGCCTGGAAGGAAACAAGTTTGAGAATGCATATTAGCATCTTTAAAATACACAGAAACAAAGGTATATGCTTATGTCAGGCAAATGTAATAGCTATTCCAAACCCAAGAATGACAAAGCTAGAAAATTGCACTAGTATATTTGGATTTAAATTGATCCATGAGGCATGGAGGCAGAGTTAGAGACTGAATGGTCTGTCAGCAGTGCCATTCAGGGAAATTTAAGGGTGCCAGCAGAGAGCAAAATATATGTAGAGTTCTGCAGGCTACTCCAGAGTGGTGTGCAGTGAGGAAGCAGCATTGCCACCCTGGCAGAAAAGCTCAGAACCGCTGAACTAAGTACATAATTACAGTGAAAATGTGTTTGTAGCACTAGTTTAGGTAAAGCTGAGTTCCAAGCAATACTCTTTTTGCTTTTTTGAATATACTTTTCTGCACTTCAGGCCATGCCTACAGCATGGGATTGAATGAGGAACAGAGACCCCCAGCATGGCAGGAAAGGACAGCAGAAGGAACTGAGGACCTGAAATGGTCTCTCCCAGTCCTACATTGCTCCATGTGGGTGTTTTAGCTTGGACTGGCCCTTCCATGTGGTTCTTGGCTGTGTCCTGCAGCATTCCATCACTGCCACAGCAACACTGCTCTGATGCCTTAACAATACATGTCCAGGTCTGAACACATTTGGATTTCATTTGGATCTGATCTGTGCTGTTAGTAATGCTGAAATTTATAACTCTGGACATTAAAATTCCTCTCTAAAAGTTTAGAGCTTTGCCTGCAATTTGCCAGTAGGCATGTACAGACTAAGTTAAATTTTAATGTGCAGCTCAATTGGATTTTGATCAGTTTTACCTCAGAAAATAACAAATGGATTCTTTGCTCAGAGTCTGTCTGGAGAGCACAGTAACTTGGTATGCAGGAATTCCCATGCAAGCTCTGGATAAGCACTGATTCCTGAAATCAGGAGCAGGCATTCACAGCAGAGCTGAGACTGTGTTGGGAAGGTTTGGCCCCGGTGTGTTCGCTGTGACTAAACCAATGTTGTGTGTCCCTTCCTGCTGAACTGCCCTGTTCTCAGTGTGGGTTGAATCTTGCAGGCACTGGCAGTCCCCAGTGAGCTGTACAAGCTCATTTTGCAAAGATTTACAGCAACTAAATTTGGGCAAATTTTAAGAGGAGTGGCAAAAGCTAAATCCCTGAGGTGTGTGATGGGCACTTGCCAGTATCTCACTTCCATATTCTAGTCCATGAGGCTTAATTTTCATTCCATTGTGGACTTCCCTCTTATATTTTTACAGCTAATTGTGCTCTATATAAATTGCTCAGTAATCCTTTATTTTTCTTGCTAGATCCCTTGGTTTACATAAAAAAAACCCCAAAAAACCAACAACCAAACTCACAGCCTAGAAAGAGCAATAATATAAAACCTTCAAATAAAGAGCTATTCTTATGTTTTTCTGTCTGCACCCTATTTGAGAAGTTCGAAAAGTCTGGGTGAACGAGTAGGGAGAGCACACCTCTCTCTTTTAGCTGACATTGGAATAATTAATTTTATGAAAATGACTTCTATTGGAGGTTAATTTATTTTGGCTGACAGTCACATACATTAGGAGACATATCTAATGCTGCAGTCAGTCTGAACTTTATTTAGAATAGTTTATTTATATCTTTGGGTGATTTCATTGCAAAGAGATGGAAGACATTGAGGATCATCAAGAGTGAACATTTTTTCCCAGTTTAAAAAAAACACAAACAAACAAAAAAAACCCCAGAATTTTGACTGCTTGAGTGTTTGGCCTTCTGATGTAAAATTATTTGATTTCTTTCACCAGTGAGGCTTAAGCAGTTCCTTCAGATGAAGCAAACACCAGGCATCTCTCCTCTAACCCTCCTGTGCATGGCTATAGGGACAGGGGGATATGTTCCATAAACTCAGTCTGTAAAGTAGTGTTTGTAGGCAGCTGGAATGACTTACCTATTCTTCTGGCCATAATTTAATATTTACAATTGTCTTACCTGTAAATAACTTACACAAAAATGGCCAGCTACAATAATCTAGTGTGTCTATTCAAAATGCTTCGGATGTGGTAGAATGGAATGACTCCACACTTTAGAAAGTAGAGCAAACCTGGGAATATTTAGTCAGTTTATATCTTATTCAAGTCTGAAAAATCCAGCTACACAAAATAAGTCTAATGTAATTTTTAGTTTTATCCTAGTTTATCCTTGTGTTCCCACTGACCTCAGCTAATCAAGGAAACAAAACCAGTGGCTTCTGTATTTAGATAATTAAGTCAGTGCTTGGTTCTAAGTTTGTGTGATAAGCAGGCTGATGGTGTTATGGGGAGAGAGAATATATTTATGAACTTACAGACACGGATAAGTTGCCTATTTCAACCATGTTGTCCAGTTTTCTCGTGCACTGAAAAGCCCCTGACAGTCTGATGTCCTTCCCAAAGCTCATGTTGTCATGGGCATTGTGTAGAGTGAAAAACAATGATTCTTCCTACCCTGATATATGACATCTGCTATATCATTCATTTTCATAACCCCTTCCCGTGGCTAAGGGCCAACTGTTGGATGGAATTTATTAATTTTAGTGACATCAACCTGTTACAGTGTCAGTGGTACAAAGTCAATCTTTGTATGCAAGCTGGATTGAATGATGTTTCCATTGTTCATTCTGCATCCTTTGGAAAGATATTTTGAGGCAGAAATATTAAATCAGAAAAGGAGAATCAAGAGAAAGAGCATTATTAAAAAGTGTTGTAGTCGTCAAAGACTTAGAGAATCTTGTCTACATACTTAAAGAGAGTGACAGAGGGGGTTTAGTACTAACAGGATGCCAAGTTGAGAATAGCTCCCTAAATTGTGGAAAACAAACGTAGGCCTTTCCATTTAGAACCCCAGAATTCATACTGAGGCCAACTCACCTTTATAGTCTTGGAGGAACATTGAAAGAGAAATATTTGTTAGATTACCTCAGAGCTATATTATTAAGCATATATTGAAGTATGTTTTTTGTGTTTCTCAGGACTTCAATCCATGACCTCTGTTCCTACAAACCCCAGCAGAATCCATCAGGAGCCTGGCTGACAGCCAGTCTACGTGCAAACAGCTGGCATTAGATTAGGATGTGAGCAGTGGGGATTGACTTGTTTCTGCATTGGCCTGGAAGAACATAAAAATACGAGTTTGCACAAAACCTGAATAGGGCAATGAAGCAGAGAGAGGAGCGATGTCAGAGTTCAAGGAGCGTCTGGATGACGCTCTCAGTCATATGGTTGAGCTTTAGGTCGTCCTGTGAGGTGCAGGGAGTTGAACTCTGTGATCCCTATCGGTCCCTTCCAGCCTGGGGTATTCTGGGATTCTGTGATTGCTTTAGACATAAAGCTGAAAGGTCTTTACTGTGTATTGATGAACCTGTGAAACACGGCACTTTGTGTCATTGATATGTGCTAGAAGTAGCATTTCTGCCTTATGATTCTGCTTTGAAATAAGATTGATTGCAGTAAAGAAAGGTTTTCTCTCCCATGTCTTTGTGTGTGTAAGTGCATGTACTGAAGAGCACAAGAATTGCTGTAGAAGTAGTATTTGCAGATAATAATAACTAAACTAGTTATCCAGTCATTGCTGATGTTTGGTTTTCTAGTCATTCATGCCTATGTGGAGTAAATATATATACTGAGAAAGAGATACAGTGGGATCCAATAGGGCCCTGGTATTTTTTACAATAACATTTTTACAATTCTTTCTGCACCCATGTGGCAGGCAGTGAGAGTGAGGTCTAAGCTGAATCAGATTCATCTTAATTTAGGCACAAATTTATTCTACTTGTGTGGAATACCCGAGATATTTAAATGCAGAACGCATATCCTGACTGTGTTCAGATTTAGGACTGAATATGAGACCCTGAGCAGATATCCCTACAGAAAATGAAGCAGAGATATGTATTTCCAATTACAATTCAGTAGGTCAAGTGGTGGGTCAGCTGCTCAGTCCCTCAAAGTCGGGCGGGATGAATGGGGCTGTGGAAAGTTTGACTGATGCTTTTCCCTTCAGAGATATTTGATCAAGCATGAGGCTGTGGTTCCATTGCTCCTGACACAATGGTAGACACATGGAGTTAACCTGATTTCATTTGGGTTTTTTTCTTTTTTTTTTTTTTTTTTTTAGTTATGCTTCAGTTTCTCAATTGCAACAGTCATAATGCATCCCTTCATCATTCATTCTCCTTGGTTATTAATCTGAAGTATGAATCCGTTTATAATCAGGGAAACTTCCTTTAAAGCCCTGGGGATCACAGTTCTCAGTGTAGTCCCCCTTTCTATAGATTTTGCAGATTCTATCATAAGTGTCCAAGGTCACTGAGAAAAGGAGGGTGAGAGACAGGCAATGCTAATTCTGCTGACGTTGAAGTGTTATGTTGGAATTGACCTGGAAAAAAATTCCCTGGAGAGCAGCAGGGTGTCGGTGTGAACTCCTAAAGAAAGAAAACAGTGAAACTATAGAGCTGTGCCAAGTGCCATCTTTTTCATCTTCTCTAACTGTTGAAAGACCATCTAGCCTTGTTCACATAGCAAGAACCTCTAACTCCTCTCACTAGAGGTTCCTCATTAGAAGGATGATTATTATGGTAGTAGCCCAACAAAAATGATGTTTTTTAAAAAAGCACAAAAGGTGTAGAATCTGGAATTAACTATATCACACTCTTTCTGAAGGGCTTTTGAAATCTCTGCCCTCCACAGTCATCCTGTGGTGTCAGTTGGCAATGCCAGGATGTGTTTGGAAGGAGGCTGATGCTACACACACAGTACAGCACCTCACACTTGCTGAACTTGGACTGTTTGAATTTCTTATTGGAAAAAAAAAAAAATCCATTTTCCTTTCTCCCACCTCCCTCTTTTCACTGTTTTTCTTCTTGTCTGTGTTGACCTAATTCTTTTCCACTGGTTTCCTTTAGGCTTTCCCTGAGCTTGTGGGCATATGGGTCTCCAACTGTAATTTTATGCCAGATAGGAAATTAAATATGTCACATGAAAACTCTGCTTCATGGGCAAGGTGCTGCCTTACATTAAAAGGCTTACTAGAATTCTGGCACCCCTTTCTCCCAGTACAAAATACAAGATCTTGCAAGAACAAGAAGGAAAAGGTGACCTTTGATCCAAGATGGGTTTTATCTAGTTTCTGTTAGGTCTAAGCCTGTAAATATAAGGTAAGTCTACCTGCCTTTCTTTCCTGCAGGAAACATGTCTCAACCTGATGAACTGCATCAGCAACTCTGACCAGAAAGAATATATTCCCTTTGGGTTAACATTGATGTGGACACTGCACTATAGTCCTTGTACAGGTACAATAATACAAGTTTTATGTCTGAATCCCGTTCTGTGTTTCCAAAGAAGGTGCAATGCTGGCATCATAAAAGCTGGAGCAATTTATACATGGCAGCAGGAGCCTGTGATTAAATTACAGGGTTACTATTTAGCCATGAAACTCTATATTGTTATTGGCCATGTGTGTTAAGAGAATATCAGGACTTCGTCCCCAGGGGCTATAATTTGCAATTCACTTTGCAGGTGGAAAAAGTTTATAGTTCAAGAAACTGTGTGTGTGTGAAATTGTGTTTGTGCCATTGTGTAGGGAGGAGGGAGAAAGACAGAATCAAGGAAGTTTTTAGTTTAATGGGAAAATCTGTGGATTGTAGGAACATGAGGTACAACACTCTTCTTTTTTCTCCTGTGTTTGTGCAGTGCACTGTTGTCCGTGTCATTCTGGAGTCGTCATAGCATTCTGCACTGTTGCAGGATAGTCCTTCTTCTGTAGTACGGCAGTTTCATGCTTGAAAAGATGCAAAAAGGCTTCCTATAAATTTTTCACTCAGTGTTATTAAAATATACATGGAGCTCAAAAAATATACAGTGCACTAAAGAACACGTAATGAATGCCCTATAAAAAGTTTTGTGTCGTAACACAATTATTACATTTTAGATACGAACTAAGTGAAAGTGAATTAAGTGTGTGGCACACAACTGTCACGTGTAATAATAAAATCGGATTATAAATTAAATTATTGCACATTGATTTAAAACAAAAATAATTACAGTGCTGCTATTTGATTCCAGTCGATTTGGGCTTTCGCAGTAAATATTGCAAAAATTCTTCTACATCTTTGAGAAGATAAGAACTGCCAGATCAAACTGGTTGTTTGCTTAAGGCTCATCTATCAGACATTTGCAAGTATAAAACATATTGGTGACAGGTAGGAAAAAACCCACCACAAGGGGTTTGTATCCCTGATAATTAACTTTATTCCATCCAAAGTAATTATGGGTGTTTCTCGGTGAATGTCTGATCCTTTTTTTTTTTAATTCTGCTGAAACTGCGGAGTGAGATTTATTGCAGCAGAGTTCGGGTAGCAGATGATTCACTGTAGCAATGATTTCCACGTGTTGTCATGATAAGCCACAATGAGAATAATGAGAAGTTGACAACATTTTACTGGGGAAGTTATTTTTTAAAAATTAAAGGATTTTGTGCAATTTATGTGCATATTTACACAGATGGAATGCACATGCAAAGGTAGCGCATTTAAGGCAGTTAGATAAGCATTTAACTTATTTATGTGAGCAGAACACTTCATCATGGGGAGGAATCAACAAGTAGTTTGTGATAAGATACACAGCTTCCACTGAATTATAGTGGACTATTCCCCAGCTGGAATTCTATGAAATGATTAAAACATGTTTATGTGCATGCCTTGCAGGATCCACAGTTTTAAAATAAGGCAGAAGGTTCAGTGATACACTGAAAACACGAGGGTTATAGTGTCATTTCCAGCAGTAAATTATTCATGAGGATCAATTAGGCAGTGTTTGTACTGTTCTTTGGAAATGCAAAGCTTCATGGAAGTACTAAGGCCCAGTGTTAGGCCACGGATTTTAGTTTTCTGAGATCTCTATTCCTTTCTTTGTACGTGATGACTTTCTATTATGTACCTCATTTTTAGTCTGTTTTCACAAATAAATAGCCAGTGTTTGCTGTAATCTCTACAAGACAATGCTGGGAAGAAATAATACGACTTAAGTAGCTTCTTGCTGGACGTTACAAACAACCAAGCCCCTGTTTTCCATACCTTCTGAGCTGCTGTCCTTCCTCAGGAGCCGACGTTCCCCGATGTGAGTTGGCAGGGAACAGTCAGGACGAGATAACTGTGTATTTGCTGCAGGAATTGCAACACCGTGTTAAGGCCATGGAATGCTTTTAATGCAGTACAGTTTGACATGACATATAATGCAAGTCGGCGCCAGCAAAGCAGAAAAAAACCCGAAAACAGCGTATGAATTTTAGATGGGACGCTGTTGTGAGTTAGGCTGCACAAATATGCTATTTGTTCTTTTTCCTGTGAGTTGTCTTTTTATGGTGGTGGTTGTGGAGGGGGTCAGGATCTACCACAGAGCCGTGTTTGAGCACATCATCCCGTAAGATCCGTGAACTGCAACCGCTGTCCTGAGGGCTTAACTATTACGGTCATAAACCCCATTGATATAACACCTACAGGAGGAAGCTAAGTGGGAATTGTCTCAAGAGGATGACCCAGCCCACAGGTTTGTTGACAGAAATGTTAGAAGCTAAGCCAATTTCCCTTGCTTAGGAAGATCATATTTTTAGGCCGTTGTTGTCCCAGATCAGCCGTGCACTTCTGAGATGACAGCAGATGGCTCCTTGTGTTTGCACAGCTGCCAGGACCAGTGCTGGTAACAATGCTGCTCTTGGCTTTTGGGAGACCTTCTGTGTGACAGTCTCAGGAAGGTGTGTAGGTTGCTCTGCGGGTTTTGTGCTGTCCTGGGGAACATCCCTCGGGGACATAATTTACCAAAGATTCCCAACAGGTTTTCTCTGCACCGAGGCAGCCCCAGCTCCAGCTCTGCTTGGTGTTTTTGGCTTCTTGCTGCCTGGCTGCTTTTTGTTCACACACAACCTCCTGATTGCTTTCTTGAGATGTTTTGATCGTACGCTCTGTGGAGAACTCAGGATCCATTAGATGCTGCTGGAATGGTTAGAGGGGTGGACAGCAGTGAACAGGCTTATAATTGATATTGGTGTTTTAACTGTACGGCGTGGAATATGCAGGCCTGGTTTATCATTTGCCACTGCAAAACAGAAAATACGTGTTGGTAGATCTTTGTAAGTTTTGGTATAATTTGGTATAAATTAGAATTTCATACAAATCAGAGATAAATATTTCTGTCTATCTATGAAAATAGCATTACTAGTTCTAGTGAGGGATATTGAATGTTCAGGGAAAACTCCAGTGCCTGGCTTAAGAGTAAAAGCTTCTAAGCAGGCTTTTTATGACACTATATAAATGAAAACATGTGGGGAGAATGGGTTTTATCATCCACTTTCCTTTTTTTTTTTCTTTTTTGTTCCTCTGATTTCCTGCTTCTCAGTTGACTACATTTTCTGTCCAGCAAGCAGGATACTGGAATCTTGTTTTGCAGAAGTCCAGCTCCAATTTCACTCAGCACTGTAAGCTGAGCGTCCCCAGACTTGCTAATTGGACCCTTTCAAAACAGACATGTTTTTTTCCCCCTAAAAAGCAATCCTGCTAGTGGCAGTGCACAGAAAGCCTCTAAAATAGAAGCTAAACCCTCTGCGGCCACAAGAGCAGTTTCATTCTGTTTATTTAATAGGGTTAAGATGAATGTGCCATTATTCAAAAAAATTGTGAGCTAGAGCTGCAAACCAGCTGTTCTGATAAATGAAAATGCTCTGGACAGATCAAATATGCAACAAAAACCAGAGCCTACCTTTTGCTGGAAAGCTGCCTACCTGTTATTTCACTCTTTTTCGCTGGCTCAGGGCCTCATACATGTACTTATATTTTATGTTTCAGCATTTACTGTCTTTAAATAAGTATATGTAATTAATAAGAAACAGGCTATATACAGAAAATAATAAAGTGGAGATGACATGGCTAGCAAGCTAAAAGGGAGCTTATTTTCATTAAAAGGGCACATCATTTAGTATAGCTACAGTATCTGTCGATAGAAGGAAAGCGTGACACAGAAAAACAAAAATGGAACAAAGAGTGGGTTAAAGCAAAAGAACTCCAGTTGACAGAATTCCAATTGACAATATATTAAAGAGAATGGCACATACATTCTTTTGAGAGCATGTGCTGTAACTCCTATTAAAGAAGGAATGGGTTTACAAAGCTTTTAAATATTCCCAGAGTTCTTGCAGAAGATCCTGGAAATAGATGTGTAAAAGATCTCCAAGCACTATGCAGAGGGATGAATTAGGACTCAGAGTAGTATTAATATTTACTCTCTCAGCTGAGAAGGATTCTGTGATGCTTTAGTCATAAAGAACATCCTACATCTATATTTAGACGTGCAAAGGCATGATTTTCAAAATTGCTGAATACCCACTATTTTGCAGGCAGGAGTGATTTAGGAGTACAAATACTTAATTTTAAAAGTCTTGGCCAATGTTTTACAAAGTCACATATTACAGAGCTATCAGCAGTAAATTGGCAGTTCAGGTTGCATTGAGATTTTTATATGAAGAAGGACTTGCAATTTAATGACTGAATTTACTCTCCAGAACGGTTCTGTTCAAATGAAAATCAAGTTTCCCAGGCAAGTTTTTTTAATAAAACTTTTTCAAGCTCTTGCAGAACAAACATTTATTTAAAACATTCAATATTTGAAATATGGTCCTGCTTTATGACGTTCTTTGTTTTCTATTTCCTGATCTTTGATGGCAGCAGTCCCCACTGCAGTTATCCATGTCTTTGCCGTGTCCAGAATTGATTGTAGATTTGTCATCGGCATTGGAGCAATACTGAAAGATCAGTGAAATCTCAGCTATTGTAGAGTCCTCCTGTTTTGCTGCTTAGTGACGCAAATTGTCTTTGTTCTTTTTAGATATAATTGACTTCTGGTTTGTTTCTGGGTACAGTTTAATCTGTACAATGGCTGTAATGGTGTTAATCCAACATACCCTGGAGACCACCCCCCTCAAAGTCATAGCTACTCCTTTGAAACAAGTTTAGAAGCAAAAAGGTATTTGTCAGGAATCAGATTAGAGCATTTTCCATTGAGGAGCAATCCCTTCCTTTCCTTGGTCCATCAGAGCCTAAGTGCTTCACAGCATCCAGTAAAACTCTGCTTTTTCCCAAGAGCTGGTTAAAAGTGCAGTGGATTCCATGGATTTGATGGAGTTTTTTGAGAGACGCTCTGTTTTCAATTTGTGTCTAACACATGCACATGCAAACTATGGCAGATTACCAAAAAGTTAATCAGTAAATCTACTAAGAAACAAGCAAAAACTTGCTTGTCAAATTAAGAACTGAAATCCATTAAGTTGTTATAGAATTCTTACCATCCTTCTAATTTCATGACAATAATTGCAAGCAAGCTTTGCATTGTGCCCTGGAGATTGCAGGGCCCTAGCTGGGGTAAGCGTTTAACAAAGTCTGAGAGAGAAACACGTATCATGTAATGAACATGGAAAGCAGTTCAAATCAAACATGATGAGTTTGTTCATTTTTTTTTTCTTCTTTAATCATTTTACAACTCTGCTCTCTGGCACTAAGGCGGTTTGGCAGAAATTACAGTCCTGGAGGGGAAATGGAAAGCAGTAATCTACAGGATTCTAGATGACAGTCCTGGGCAGTGAAAAGCACACAAATGCTAATTACATGGGGAGCAGACACAACTGCTGATCAGGATTATTAGAGCATATTTTGTGGACAAATGGATATTGGTGTGTCTGGAATTGTGCACACATGGGTCCTCTCAGGGTCATGGTATTTCTGGAATCACGCAGAGCTGTGCTTTGCATCACACTCAGTTGCACTTCCAGAATTGCATGGAATCCTGCCCCATGTCCGGACATATTTGTCTCTTTTTGGCCTCATGTTTTCCATCTAGGACTGTCACTTCTGGTGTTGTGGTGCCTTATAATACTTCCAGAATGTGTGAAAAACAGCAATTGAGAGATTTACAGCAAAAATTATAAGACACACATGGAACAAAAGGGCAACAGTAACCACAAATGTGGCTTCATAAGGGAAAAAAACCAAGGCCAACACACAAAGCCCCAACCCAACGTTCTTACTCCTGTCTGGGAGTGGTCAGTGCAATTCTTCTTTCATTGTTTCCTCAGGAAGTGATCCAATGAAACCTGCAATATAACGTTTTTCACAGGAAAAGATTTATGAAGAGGGGTTTGTGGATTTTTTTAACTCTACCATTTGTTAATGGTAGGTAAGTGCACGGTGATATCCTATACCCAAGTTCTGGTCTTTTATTAAGTAAATGACTGACCAGGCCCTGGGAGAGACTGCTCAGCACGTGGCTGGTTAGACTGTAGTGCCTGGCATTCTGGACATCTGAAGTTGTGACTAATGTGCCTCCTCCTGCTGAGTAAGGAGATGATTTAGATTGACACCTCTGGCCAGCAAGTACCTGGCAAAGAACCATCAAGTCTAGATTTCTGTGATATATTCTACATTTTCCTAGTTAAACTGGTCAAGGCAATCGAACATGATTTGTCACTGTAAATGCTTATGGAACATTTGTAGTCATTCCACATTTCCTGACTTGATGGCAGTTTCTGGTAAAGCATGAATTAACCAAGCACATGTCAGCACTGATAGTAAGGGGACTTTGTCAGCTTTAAAATGTGCAAATCTTCCTTTTCTCAACTCCTTTAACAGATAGACTTCCGCGACATTATTTGTTCTCCGCTAACTGAAACATTGCCACATTTGTTTTCAAAATGTGTAAAGTGGAAATTGTTGTCAGGCTAAAAATTTATATTACAAATCTCTGCCTCCAGCAAATTTTTGTAGTTAAATTAAGCAAGACTTACAACTTTAACACCAACAGACTTTTTATTACAGCCACACCAATGTGAGAATCCCTGGTAGAAGTTTTTTTGAGGTGCTTCTGCAGCTGCAAGACTCGCTTCTGTCCAGTTTAGTTGTTAACAGCTAATTGCCTAGACAGCAAATGACCCTAATTGTTGTAGTGTGGAGCTCCTGTGCCTTGGCTGTGCCCACACACAGCTATTGATCTCACCAGCGAGGGTTTTCTGTTTGAGAAAGAGCTGAAACTCATCTCAGTGTTTTCAAACATTTGCATTTCCCAGGGAAATTAAGAGATTGCAAACATAGACTCTTTCTTCTTTAATTAATCTTTATCAAAGAACTTTTGAAGACCCTCAGAGGCAAATTTGCAAAGATGCCAGACGAGAACAGTCGACTTGGAACAACCTTTGCTTACTAGAAACCAGTGATAATTCTAACCAAATTTTAACCAAAGTGGCAATGTATTTATAGCAGTTATAGTTTTCCTGTCTTGTTGCGGCTGGTCAAAGAGGGAGGTAGCACTCCATAGTTTCACCAGGAAAACATTGCTTTCTGTAGCAGTGGGAAGTGTGGAAAACCCTCACATCTTGAAACCCCATCCCTTGTTTTCACTGATGTTCACAAGAGCACAGACATAATAACACTGACGGAATTACAGTTAAGATTTAGGTGTGCTATACATTGTACTTCTTGCAGATTATTGCACTTAAAAATCTCCAAAGTCTATTTGTAAGCGATCTTAGTGAAGTTTGTTTTGGTTTTAATGTGACATAGGGGAGAACTCTCTGAGTCTGCTTTCAGAGTAGCTCAAAGTTCAAAACTGTTGATTTCCTTGCTCAATTTGTTTGTGCAGAGAAAGCAAAACAAAATACACCAGCTGTAAAATACCAGCTGTGAATGGATGGTGCTCTTTAATGAGTGAGTGGTTCAGATTCTCCATTCTTCTTTCTGCCCTCCAGATTTCCTTTTGTTAGCCAACTTAAATTTGAATGTTTTGCAACAGTACAGGTAATCTTTGGTTAGTCAGGTTTACAGGAAAGAACTCAAACAGTGTGAAGAGCATGCTGGGCACAAATGAGCAGCATAAGGGTGTCCAGGAAATGGGACTTTGATATGTACAGCTCACATAATTTGTTTCTTAACTAAGCATAGAAAAACAAGTCTGAATTTTAAGTTGAACACATGCAGCTGACCTCAAATGTTTCTTTATATCCATATCAGTTCTATGGTTGCTCCCTGCAATTTATCTCTCCAGGTGCCTCAGCCACCCATGTTACACTCTTGTTGCAGTCCTAATACAGTGTTGTTAGTGCACACGGTGATTTACAAGAGGTTGGCTAACACGTATCAAAGTAAATCCTTGCTTCAGGGGATTTGCAGATTTAAAGGCTTGAGCAGTGCCCACATTCTGAGTTTTTAAGAACCAGAACATAGAATAAGCACTAAAAGAACTACACCCAGAACTCTTACAGAGTTGCACTTGGAGCGTTTCCATGGCTGGGATCAGTTCCTCAGTTCCTTCACTCCATCCCTTATCCGTTGCCTTCCCTCTGTGTGGCAAGTTTGAGATGTGCCCTCCTTTTGCGTGCAGCTTTCACAGCTTAATTACCACGTGCACAGAGCCTTCCACAGAACTTGGCCGGCTACGTCTTCTTACTGGGGATCCTGGCTGAGAAGAATAATGATAATGAGATGAGAATATAGATATCACTTTGCTTTGAGTGACTGCACGGTGACCGTTCTGCCAAGAGCTGATTGTGAGCACAGCTCTTGGTCTTTCCAGAGCAGGCTCAGTGATGGCTGACGGAGTGAGATCGCTGCCAACCGCAAATTTTGTGAACTAAAACAATGATTATGTTACAATGGGCTGGAATTCTAATTGCAGCTAAATGCGTGTTTTCTGAGCCCTCCTTCTGCTCTGTCCTCGCCTCTAATTCTTAAAGCAGGCGCTCCATGTGCTGTTGATCCTCCTGAGCTGTGCTGAGGGAGTGCAGCTGCCTATTGATGCGTTTAACTTCTCTGAATGAGTGCTGCTTTATAACGAGGGAACAAGCCAGGCTACCTTTAATCTCTTTTTGATATTCACTATGTGAATTAGAGCATAGGGCGTCATGATCCATATGAAACAGAATATTACACCCAAAGCCTTCACATTTGGGAGGGAAGAGCCAAGTGGTGGGATTAGGATGGCTGCACCCCAGAGGCAGGCTCGAACTGCTGGGATATTGTGCTCTGTGTCCCTGCTATGTAGTGTCTGGGTAGTGATTTTCATAATAGGCTAATCTTGGTGGAGAGGAAAGCAAAGGAATACATTCCAAATTGTAAGAGGAAGTTATTCACACAGAGCAATTTTGCTTTTTATTCTCCAACCTATAATATAGAACAACAGAATTTTGTCTTTACCAAACGCTAAATGCAGAGAGCTGGGAGGGTAAAGCAGCCAACTGACAAGAGAAGCACAAAGTCATGAGGAAATATTGAAAGTGAACCAGTTTTCAGTGCATCCATCTGAAATGAGCATTTGTTTTGTTCCCTGTTGCTTTCAAACATTAGGGATCGAATGGGATTTGACTTGCTTGTCCCCCATGAAGCTGCACTCTTTTTTGAGGAGCTGCCCTTCACACAGGCAGCTGAGAACTGGCATAATTCACGTGCCTTGTGTTCCACACTTCCATTCTAGCACGGTATGGACCATGTTGTCTGTTGCTGGGTATATGAGGAAAAGTGATGTTGAGTGTTGCATCTTCCTGGGTTTCTAATGTAACACGAGAGCAAAAGCCACTATAAGCACCCGCCTTGGTTCGTTATTATTTTTTTCTTGGAGCTTGCTAATTAAATCATTAAAATTTTATCATCACTTAAGCATGGATAAAGCCTTTTGAAACATTTAATTAGTATGCTGCAAGAGATACGTGTGAAACCAGAAGCATTTATGTGGTGCGAATGACTAAGAAAGATAGATAGAGAAAAAAGCATATATGAGAATGCATTTCCCTGCAACAAAGCTGCCCATGTTCCAAACAGGCTGTAGATAAAATTACATTGTTGTCAGTAGGTGCAGTTCCAATTGAGACAGTGGCACTCACAGGAAAATACCCACAGCTAACCCATAGCTTTAAGTACAACTATATTATAAATATGTTTTGCATTACAGTGTGTTGTGGTTTTCCTTTAGTAGAATGGGTTTATTGTCCAAGCTCATTTTAGGAGTGCCTTGGCCAGAGAAAGGAAATGTGACTTGGGCCATAACACCCTGTGCGGTAATTTGACCATCCATATCGTATCTGTTCTGCAATTCCTTCACCTGCTTTATGAGGAAAAAAAGCCTGGCAGTACAACTAGGCACAAGAGAAGAATTCCAGTCTTTCAAAATCATTTGCAAGAAACTGAAAATCAGAACAGCCATTACTAAGGGCACTGATATGTAATTCTGGGGTAGTGTCTGACACAGGGATCAAGCTCTGGACTTGAAGGTGGGGTTCAAATTTGAGTCTCACAGATCTCCAGTGAGGGTCACCGGTTGTGTGTGGGAACAGGAATGTTACACAGGAGAAAGGAGGCAAATAGTCCCTAAGCAAGCACATATTATATTATAGGAAGCATTGGGAACACTGTATAGCAATTTCCAATTCTATTCTGAGTGTTGCGAGTCCAACAGTTCCGTTAAGAAAGGAGGAAAGATCAAGGCAGGCTTGTTAGTCTATAGCTGCTTTCCATCTCCTCTCAAAGGGGAGTATTTTTTTATTTTCTTTTTTAACTGCACCTTTATTCTTTCCATAAATAAATTTCTCGCTGGCTGTTTTGCTGACAGACCGGCCTCCTCCAGGCGTTTCTCATATGTCAGAAAAGTTGCAAGAGTTGTGCAGGAAACAGCACTAAATTAGAATGAAGAAGAAAAACATTTCTGTTTTCGCTCTCCTTTTCCCTCTCTAACCTAAACACTGCCCTTACTAAAGTCTCATAAGGTCTGGAAATATCAAAACATCTTGCAAAACATCATTGCTGTTATTGTGTGAGGTTTCAGGAGTGCTGCAATAGGGATGTGCTCCTGGCAGCTCTAACAATGCATAATGATGCAGTTCTCTATTTAGAAAGGCAATGACAGCTATTAACCTATTCTGTTTGTTACAGGATAATAGTGCAGAGTAATCCCTTGATTTTGGTTAAGCAGCACAAGAGTTTAATGCTGCCCTGGGAGATAGAATTGTTGGATTCTTTTAAAAGAAATTGCAAAGTAAGTTTTGCCTGCACCTTTATTTTTAGAATTCAGTACTCAGAATTATGGTCCTGCAGATTGGACCAAGATTTCAATTCACCGGTGAAAAAGAGGAATCGTAGTTTTCTTTGGTCTGTAGTTTTCAGTGCTCAGTTCGGATATTTTTTTTCCCCTTCAATGAAACTGGATTAGTCCTGAATTCTGTGCATCTTTGTTAAGCAGTGAAGCTGCAACTCTGACCTAGCAAAACTATCTTGTCTGAAGGGAAAAAAAATCCCCCCTTTGTGGTTTTGTTCCGTACTGGTGTTGTTAAAGACGGGCTTCCAAAAAGTCTCATTGTTCTTTCCATTCATCTTGAGGGTAAATCAGACATTTGCTAATGCAAACCAGGTAGCAGTGACTTTCCATTTTCATTCAGTCTTTCCTTTCTGAAGATCTGTACAGTGGGATGAATCTGAGACAAATGGTCTTAGATTTTTCATGCAACAGGAATATCCTTTACCTAAATGTAAGGCAGCTTTTCCCTCTCTGACCCAGAGTAGTCTGCTGGTTTGGGGACTGCAGAGATCCTTAGGCATGGGGAGCTGTCACACCAGTCCTGCTCCTGTTCTGCCCTGGCGTGGCACAGACTTGCTGGCTCAGTTCTCCTGCAGGGGCTGACTGGGTGGAATCCTGGGAACAGCAGAAACACCACCATCCCCAGCATGTCTGAGTGCCTCTGGATCACAGCTGGTCCATTGTACAGCCAGAGGAGAACAAAGAATGCTGGGCACACAATTGTCTGCAGTTCACCATTTAGACATGGCCTATATTTCCCTCTCTATGTATAGAATCAGTGAACAATCCCAGTCAGTGTATGGGACTGAGCTGTAACTGTACCAACCAGATCTGAGAAGGTCACAGTGTACTCTGTTCCCATCAGCCTGGACAAGAAAGGTGGAACCCTGTCTCCAGAGATTCCAGAAAGACTCTGCAGCCTCCAAAAGTTTTATTTTGTTTCTGCCAGAAACTTATTCACATCTGCTCTTCACAAACAGAACTTATTAGTGTGAGGTAAGTTTAATTATCCTGCAAGAGGCTGCTTGAAAATCCAAATTCAGAAATACCCGATGGTATTTTCTTAAGGTTTTTCTGTATTTCTCCTGCCAGAAAATCCTTTGTTCCAAATGAAGGAGATTGGACTGATTAAAAAAAAAAAAGAAGAAGAAGAAAGAAAAAAAAAGCCACAGAAGAAAATCCATTTGATCCATTTGCAGTCCCCCTGAGGTTTATACTGCTTGTGCATCCTGTCATTGGGGTATTTATTCATATCGGAGTCAGGGGCTCACAATAGAGCAGCTAAATATCAGCACAGCACAGCTGCAGACTCCAGCACTATATACAAAATCATTTATAAATTGCTGATCAAATTCTACCCAGAGTTACATTTATGCAATGCTATTGACTTAAATAGAGTGGTCTGGAAGTACTGAGGGCAGAACATGCCCCCTCAAATCTCTCATAATGTCGAGACACTTATCCTTTGATGACATTGATTTCCCCAAACATACCATGGAAGAGTCATAGAATCCCAGAATGGTTTGGGTTGGAAGGGACCTTAAAACTCATTCATTCCAGCCCCCTGCCACAGGCTGGTCAGCCTGGCTGCAGTGTTGTTGCAGCTCCTGTGCCTTGGGAGCGCTCTGGATCCTGGGCTGTTCTCAGGACACAATACCAAGTATTGCTCCTGCTCCACAGGCACCACCTGCTATCAGCGGGCAAGGGATGGCCCTTCCTGAGCAGACAAACCTTCTGCAACCAAGGACCCAGACTCACCTGCTCTGTCTCTACCACAAAGTTGGGATGGGAAGGATTAATTAAATATAGGACTGGGAACTTCCAAAGCTGCAAATTGTTGCTTTCTTGGGAGCATTTTTAACATGAGTACACACTTGATTTTATTCAGAACTCTCAGCAGGCTTCTCCCTGAGCTGACAACAGAATCTTTGTACAAGTCCATGGGATTGGGCCTTTTGTTGTTATTCTTAACCTGCTCTTCACTGACAGTGGCTGCTGACAGAGCAGGGGAAGTGCAGCCATGGGACGTGTACCCAGGAACCTCAAAATGAGAACAAAAAGTGGTTTGCAGGTTTCCTGTTCTTTTCGGAAGAAACTACCCAACTATCAAACTACAGTGTTCAAGTTTTCCCCCATCAGAAAGAACAGTCTCAAAAGGATCAACAGGCTCAACAAGCACACAAAGCAGGATTCGCTCTGAAGTGCTGAGATCCTTCTGTTGGAAGTGTTTTTTGAGCACACTGGTCACATTGGGATGAGCATTATTGACAAGAGTAATGTCAAAGTTTACGGCAACATTCTATAATTGCAAATTCTGTTCCACTGAGCTAAAACTGGATTATTCAGATAACAAGATTCTTTGACTTAAAGATCTTTGGAGCATGATAGGGATGGAGGAAAATCTACTACTTCTTGTTGACAGGAAGGCACCTGGGCCAGTCCCTACCTTGGCAGATATGTCAAATTTGAATTATTCACCTGTTTTAGTGACTTATTTTGCCACCAACTCACAGCCATCGCTGTGCAATTACCATTTATTCTCTGCATGCTTAAAACCCCATAGGTGAGTCTTTGCACTCTGCATTGCATCAGCCAACTTTCTGACTCTGATAAGGAAATCAAATTCCAGCCTTTCAAGCAGTTTTATCTGTCTGCAAGTTTTGCAGTCCCCTCCTCTCATCCTGGTGTGGCAGGGGGCTTGCTAGCAAGTCACTACCTAGTTTAACAAAACAAAACAAAATTATACCGTCTGCAGGGCCCAGACATATCTGTGGATCTTCTGTTCACTTAATTTTTTCATTTCTTGTTCAGAATGAGGATTTTGCTGGTGAATTATTTATATGGTGAGAGGAAATGAGAGGGGGAGTGGTGTGAAACATTTCCATAAAAACCTTATGCAGTTTCCAGTAGCGTTCAGTGAAAGTGTTGGGGGGGGTTTGTTTTCTTTGCAAGTTTCATTTATATTTCGTCACTAGAGAAAGCTGCCACTGATTTAATTTAAATATTTATACAGAATTACAGTCTTAAGATACATGCACACAGGAGGACAGCCGTACATTAGAGAAGTTTATTTCCAGATAAAGACTGGGGAAGGTTGTGGCTACAAACATCAAGTGGTTCCTTCTTTACTAATACTGACACTAAGTCTTTTGGTCAGTGTAGGTTGTAACAAGATGGAATAAAGGCATCTTCCATTTGGTAGCCAAATATACAAATTGCACAACACAGAAAATGAAGAAAGGAGTGGGATGGATGTCTTTTTCTTTTCATAAGGAAGGAAGTATTGTAGCTCCATGAACTAGAGTTATCCCCACTCTTAATGTAGCCAGCCACAGAGCAGCCTGGGTTGTGCCAAGCACTGGGTATGAGCCACAGCATTTTTAAACTTCACTTCTCCAGAAATGTCTTGGCCATGACTGCCTTGATTCTCCTTGGATATTTTCTGTCTTTATTTTCCTTTTGTTGCATTACTCACTGTCCTGAGATGACAGATTGTGACACATCGTCCTCTCTGTTTGGCGACCTGTCAGAGAAATGAGATCTGAAATGGAAAAAACCTTGCAGCTCTGGGTGGGCAGGGGTAGATGGCTCTGTGTGGAATTGTCCAGGCATGAATATGGAGAATTGAGGAAAGAGAGGCAAAACCCCAATTATTTCTGTCCTCTACTCTTAGTCTACTTATTCTTGCCTCATTTTTTTACTCCTATTGGCTTACTCTATTCCTCTAGTCCTTCTACCAACTTCAGCTTTAGGGTAAAAGAAATCAAGAGGTTATGGAAAATAAAAGAGAAGTATTTTCTACTGCCCACCCTTCCATCTCTTACAGTGATAGCAAATTCTGCAGATAACTGAAAAAGCACACCTTGATGGAGTAATGTCTTCAACCCTGATCTTAGAAAGGAAGACAAACGTGAAGGGCCATCTCTCCTGTTCACAATGCTTTTTGCTCTGATGAACCATTTCATTTTTGTGCAGCACAGTCAACTCCCAGAAGGCTTTTGGAATGGAAATTAAATCCCATGGTAGAGGGGTGCTTCTGCACAATTGAAGGGTTAGTTTCATGTTTGCTTGAATATTTGGTAGGAGGTTGCCTGCCTCCGGAACAGCAGGCTTGGACCAAGGGGTATAAATGCATCCCCAAAGCCCCATTTTGGTGGTTTCCCATTCCTGTAGTAGCCCTTTCCACTGGAGTTTGGAATCTTCACATGGCTGGCAGAGCTTACCAGCTGCTAACAGGCAGCTGTAAACAAATTATAAACAAATTAGGTGACAGTTGCATAAATTTAGCTGTGTATTGCAGGATTTCTAACACCCCCCTAAATACCCACTAAACAAGGCACTTTTGTTTTTCTTTCAAGCTCTCTGAAATCTCTTATCAAAATGCAACAACAGAATCCCTTTCCAGAACTTCAGAACAAACAGACCAAAACCACGGTGTCTGAAATCCAAGCATCTTTCCCACCCGTGGGATTTCAAACAGGTGGAAGGGCATTATTATACCCAGAGTGACCTCCACCCATCCTGGCTGGGATTTGATCACTTGGATTTAACGTCATACTTACCTGTGTTTGCAGCTCCACTGCCCCTTGGATTGTGGGGTCTGCCAGGAGCCCCCCCAGGTGCACAAGCATCTCCTCCCCGCTGTACTTGTGTCACTGACACAGTCAAGGCACTCCTTCAGTTTCTGCTCCTCCTCAGCACCACAGTTACGTGTCATGGAGAGATTTTGTACAGCTCCACCAAATATAATTGTTCTTTACTGCTGTTAACATTAGGGAGAGCAATCTTGTGGCGTGGATGAATTTACAGTAATCAAAAGGTTTATATTGTTCATCCTGCCTAAAATAAGCAAGGTGGTGAAGCAGAGCTTGGAGAGGAAGGTGCAGAATTCAGGTGTGTTTGGAAAGAAATGGGGAATTATTGTAAGTTATTTTCAAATAAATAATGTAAACACTGTCTTGCCATACAGTTTTGTATCTGACAATATTTAGGTTTAGATTTTACATTATTAGTTAATGATAATGAGCAGGAAGCATTGAGTACATGTGCAAATAATTGGAACGTCAAGGAGTATTTTCCTCCCTTGTTCATGTGCTGGCACACTGTGTTTATAATAAATCATTAATCCCATGCAAATGTAAGCATTTTCTGAATCTTCTTTTCAAGCAGTAGAAAACAGGGATTGACAGTAAATGATGTAAACCTAAATCCCAAACCTCCTTCCTGGTGTTCAGTTTCTGAGTACACAACCAAATCAGTAACTCATTTCCTTAATCTATAACCCTTGTGCCACCTTTGTAATTCTTAATTTTGTAAATGATTATAAAGTAGCTATGCTTTCCATGAGTAAATGTTATTTAAAACAAATTGCACCTGTATTTCTTTTTTATTCCTTAACAGTATTTTTAGATGAATAGCATTTTTAGGAACTTTGCTTGACAACTTCATTAGTGTATGCTACTGTGGTATTTATTTTATAATGTAATTATATTCTCCTTTTTTGTGTCACCATTGCAAATGTTATTCCACAGCTCCTCTATGCAGGTTTTTTCCCCTGATGCTTCTTAAGGCACACTCCTCTTCACTATGGACTGCATTTGAAGGAAATTATATCAGCTAAATTAAGCTTGCCCTTTGTAAATACTTCAACAGATCAAAGAAATAACACATTCATTTAGCAGGCTGGATCTACTGCTGCCCCTCACCACAACTTCACTTGGAATTGCAATCATTTAGCACGGAGGATTGGAGGCAGCCAGGCACTGTCCAAGTTTCTGTGCAGCTCGTGTGTGGCCCATGAGGTTGTGACTGGGGGGGTTAAAGCTACGTGGGATTCTTTCACCTCATGGTCACATTAAAAGGCTCGCTTATCCAAAAATTTTGAAGTGCCTTGAAGCAATCATTTCATAAGCCCTTCCCAATTGCTGGTGAATTGTGGTGGATAGGTCCTTCAGGAAATAATGCTAAAGCTCCACCTCCACCTCAACAAGTGCAGCGATGCTTCCTTTAGGTTTTGTTGCTGAACTTGTAGTATGGATGCGTTCCTGACTCCGGGGCCATTAGGTGGCACACTTGGGCTATGGGTTTGTCAGGGCATGCCATGAATTCGTGCGTGGAACCCAAAGCACAACTGATTAAGCTTTTAATTTATAGGGAATGAAGCAGGGAGAATGCAATAAAATGACATTTAGGCATGAGGCTCTGCAAATATTCTGTCAACTGGAAACCACGGAGCTTTGTGTATCCTTGTTTCTAGGGCACTAGCAAAGGGGTGTGTCCAGGAGCCTTATGCTACTTGCGTGGATTTCATTACAGTTTCTGCTGAATTCTCAGGTTGTGATTGTTCAACCCCAGACAGTCACTCACCCACGTTCTTGGTGGGATGGGGGACAGAATTGGGAGAGTAGGAGTGAGAGCACTGGTGGATGGAGATAAAGACAGTGTAAAAGGTAAAGCAAAGCTTGGTGCCAGAGCAAAGCCAAGCAAGGAATTCATTCACCAGTCCCCTCAGCAGGCAGGTGCTCTGCCATCCCAAGGACAGCCGGGCTCCATCACGTGTAGCCGTGACTTGGGAAGACAAACACCATCACTCCAAACATTCCGCCTTCCTTCTTCTTCCTCCAGCTTTATATGCTGAGCTTGACACCGCATGTTCTGGGGTATCCCTTGGGTCAGTTGGATCAGCTGTCCCATAATTGTAATTTTTTTAAGATTATGATCTTGTGTCCAGTTCCCTCCAAGTTTCCTCTGGCTTAATTTTAAGCAACTGCTTGGTGTTATATGGCCATGCAGTATCTGCAACAATGGGGTCACACCAGATGTGATTTCAAGTGTTTTTTTCAAGATTTAGAAAGAAAAACAAATAAAAAATAGTACCAGTCTTAGCATATGAGCATGACTATGGTTCTGAGTTTCCATTTTGTCAGGAGAGAGAAGTTGGAGTTACTGTGATTCCCACATTTGGCCAGAGCTCCTCATTTAAGCTTTTACATCACCTGAAATTCCTCTTGGATAT
>JAWWEU010000034.1:12521229-12538942 GCA_035583155.1 Acropternis orthonyx | reverse complement strand
GGAGTTACTGTGATTCCCACATTTGGCCAGAGCTCCTCATTTAAGCTTTTACATCACCTGAAATTCCTCTTGGATATGATTGCACACATATTCTCACCTATCTGCATTCTGATGTGAGAATTAGGTGCTGTGCTTGTATGGATTTGGGGATATTTGTTTATATTTAAAATTTCATGGCTTTGGGTGGATGTTTTTGCATGACAAGAAATATACAAGTGCTTCATGAAGGTATAACAGGAGATTAGTTAGCATGGAAGTTGTATTATGTTTTCAGATTCTTTTGACAATAAAAATCAGTTTCCAGAGAATATCTCGATGCAGAGTGTAAACAAACAAAAAGTATACAAATAACTTGGCATTGCTTTTCGTTGAGAAGGGAAGATGTTTAATTTATGATTAAGTTACAGCTACTAATTTAAAGCTCTTTAAACATTTAGAATTAATTCTTTGAAATATTAAAATACTTGAAGAAACAAACCTAGAAAGTGGTGGTTTTCCTAATCCACCATTCTGAGTCTCTCTGATGCTTCTGCCCTCATTAGAAATAAGGATTTTATTGGAGCTGGGGGTATTGGCTGAACTAAGGCAAGGATCAATAAGGACAAGAACAGTGTCCAAATGATAAAAGTTTCCATCTAGCTGCTCCTCTCTCCAATTTCCTTACTGCAAGTAGCCTCTTTAAGAAAGGTAACGCTCTAGCAGTGAACTATACTATAAACCTGAAAAAGATGAATGATTCTTGTAATTTCTATCATAAATCTGCTGGGCACAGAAACAGCAGAATTCAAGCTCTGTTTTAATGACGACCGAAGGGGGAACCTGTGGGAGTGCCACATGTTTGGGTTTTGGTGTGTTGACAGAGGGGTTATGGCTTGAATAAGAGGCAAAGCACAACCATCAGTCCCAAAATGTACTGAAAAATAGAAGAGTTAGAAAGAAACACTGTGGGACTGAAATAGGAGCGAGCGCTCTGGAGCTGGGAAAGAAACCCTTTGCTGAGCACACGGGTTTACTGGGAAGGTGAGTGGTACAAGAGAAATGAGCAGAGTTGATGAAGCTGAGACTTAGAGGAGTTTAAAATCGGGATTAAGGAGTTTTAGCAGAGCTCCTGAGGCCCAAACAAGTTTTCTAAAAATACAACACAAGTCATTGTGAAAGACGTTTGAAGCTTTCTATTCTAAAAGTGAGAAATGTTACCCTTTACTCTTATTTGTGTGAGAAAAGAAAGAACATTAACTAATTGGTATGCAAATAGGGATTGATCCTGACCCAGTTATTCGCTGTCACTTGTCATCCTCTCAGGCAGTTCGAGCCATTATTCCAGTTCACATAGCTAATATTTACACAACCTGGCATGACAGCAGGAGGGAAGTTCACGGAATGAGCTCTTGCCCTCCCCCACCCCTGCATTTGAATTAAGTGCCTCTTTACACTTCCTGCACCTTTGCTTCCCAAACTTTTCCCATGGGCCTTTCTCCCTCATATGGCCAGCAGGACACCTAATTTCATAGGATCACAGAACCCCAGAATGGCCTGGGTTGGAAGGGACCTTAAAAATCATCTCGTTCCAATCCCCTGCCATGGGCAGGGACACCTTCCACTAGACCAGGTTGCTCCAAGCCCTGTCCAACCTGGCCTTTGATATGGACTCAACAGCCCATGTGCTGAAAACATACTCAGTGTTCCAACCACAGAAAAGCGGCTTTTGAGGGAACAGGAATTGTCCCCAAGTGGTGGTGTCTGCTGTGTTACAGGGCAGCAGGGCTGAGAACGCTGGATCTGGTTCCTTCCTCTGAGAAGATCTCAGAGACCCAGATATCAGGGAGAAGATGATTTATTCTGTACGAGCTTCATTCCTCAATAATGTGCTAATAGTTTTGATCACTCCCTGAGACAGTCCCTAGCAGTATGACGGTACCTCAGTGCCGAAAGAAAAGCAGCAGGCTCTTATTTTTTTCCTTATTTTTTGAGCTTTGCCAAAGGATATTTCAGTGGACATGGTGCTGACGGATGCTACACGGGCAGACCCAAGGCTGGTTATGACGCACGTGTCCTGCAGTGAGCGGGCTGGGAGCAGGGGTGCATTTTGCCTGCCCTTGCCGAGAGGTGGAACCCCCTCTGCTCTGGCCGTGTGTGAAGCTGTGAGATCCGGGAGCAGCCGGGAACAGGGATGAGCCGCGGCAGGAACGCTGTGGCAGCTCCGCAAAGCACCGGCACAGCCGGCGCTGCCTGCGCAGGGCTCGGGGTGAGGAACTTCCTGCTTTGAGCATATGCATTTCTAAATAGGAAATATTTGTGTCTCACTTCTTTCTTGTTTTTGTTTGGTTTTCTTTTTTTTTTTTTTCCCAGCATGAAAAGAAGGAGTCTCGGTTGATTGATTTCAGTGATGTATTCCCGTGGCATATGCCATGACATTGTTCCACAGATGCTGTCACCAGCAACATGGTACAAAAATACGCATTTTCAAAGCTCTGTGACTGCTCACAAGATGCCTGAAACTCTCACAACTATTCAAAGAGAGCTGCACAGGAAAACCATACTCTCATGCTATATTTGGAAGAAGTCAGCCTGTGCAGCTCCATGTTCATTTCAACTTGTATTAATTGGATGCAACAGTTCCTCCTGGTATTTCTGGTCATAGTGGTGGTGCATTACTGAATTACTGTGCAGGTTTGTGTGGTGATGGCACAGCATCACCTTCTCCTGTGTTGCAGCACAGTCTTCCACCAGGACAAGCTATAAAGTGCTTCCTTCCTCGCAATTTGTTCTGTGTGCACACATGCACATAAGCACCTTGCAGTTTCTGTATGGTTTGTATTTTACGTGCTGTAGCTCTACGTGTTGGGCATCTTAAGGCATTTTTAGCAGCAGCTTATTAAAGAATGATACATGAAGACAACAACTATATTTGCAACAGCAAATGAGTGCACAGCCATCGAGTACATAATACTCAAATAATGAGCAAAAAATGCCTGTAGTGATGGCCAAGAGCAGAATAGTTGTTGCTTTTTCTGTGCTGTGTTGAAGTGGCAGAGGGGAAGTGGTGATGAAGATAAGGATAAAGACCAGTGGCTGTGTGGCATTCCTGATGCACTGCTCAAGGGCTGATAACAGGCTTGGGTTCAGAATTAGTAAAGAGAGTCCATAAATCAGGCAAGTACTTGGAAATTCTGATCTTATATGTTTGGTCTTTGGGATTTATTTTTGTTTGGTTGGTTTTTATTGATTTACACACACTTAATGGCTTGCTGGAATTTACTCTTAGTCTGATGTGGGATGTAGGGATATTGTGTAAGGGAGATACCTCCTCCTTTCAAATCCCAGAGTTGCTGGAGGTTAAAACCTTGTAAAAAATGTGCAACAGAGAAGAGTTAGAAACAAATTGCTCTCTATTTTCTGATCCCAATCACCTGACATAGATCCAGGTTATAAAATTTGAGTGTCTCCTGTCACATGGGTAGATTATTATCCATGGATTGAAATGATTGCTGGCACTGTCTTACCTGTGGTTTGCTTTTCCAAATTTCAACTGCTTTGCTTTAGCAAGTGAAAAATAAGTGTTTATACTGAACATAGGTATTTCTGTTGTGCAGTCTACATACTAATTCTGCGAATAGCCAAGACACAACTTCCACATTTGGAAATCTTATCCTCATTCTTTCTGTCTTTGGTCATTACATGCATTCTTAAGAAACACACATTTTTGTCTTCCTCTTCACTTCTGAGTCCTCTTGCAGTTCAGAAAAGGAAAGTGCTTAGATGTGAGATGATTTCCTCTTCTGCTTTCAGATACTATTTTAAAGTAAACATCACACCTCATCACATCAGAGATTCATTACGTTCCCACTAAAGGAAATAGGATTTAAGGATATACTAAAATGTAAGAACTTGATTACACTTGCTCAGACACACTTTGGTATGCACCATCTATCCTTGCGTAAGACAGAAGGATTGCATAATTAAATACAGTAAATGATACTTTTCAACATTTTCTAAAACTGAGTGCAGAGTTACATTCCTTGGAACTTCAGTGAAACAGGAGCATCTGATTCCCTTCATTGCCTTTGAAACCTGTGCTGGTGTGGATGAGGGGCAATACACACCTTCAGATG
The DNA here is from genome assembly GCA_035583155.1 of Acropternis orthonyx. Classification (NCBI taxonomy): domain Eukaryota; kingdom Metazoa; phylum Chordata; class Aves; order Passeriformes; family Rhinocryptidae; genus Acropternis; species Acropternis orthonyx. The sequence continues at coordinate 12,534,830 of JAWWEU010000034.1, read as the reverse complement.
AATCAAGGATGCAAAGGCAACCTCAGCTGTGTCGTTGTTGGGCTGTGAGGTGATTATTTTTACAGCCATTCCTTATGCCAGCTGCGGGAGTGCAACATTATTCATTGTGGTGTTGTGCACATTGCAGTTCCAGAAAAAGCCCTCGTAATTCCACAGGGTATGCCAGTACACACCTAAATCAGGATTCTTCCTGAAGCTGTGCTCATTGATTGCAAAGTGCCGTGTACAGGAATATCAAAACTCTCCAGAAGCAGCTGAAGAGGAGCCAGGCTCAGTGGGGTCAATGGACACGGGAATGTCCATTGCTGAGGGAGCAGCATAAGCAGGTGCAGCAGCACTAAATTGCTGGGAACTGCTCAGCAATCATACCAATATTTTGTCTGAAATACCAAACAGGTCAGGTTTGAGATGCAGAGCTGTAATTTATGGTTTGGGTCCCGGGTGCACAACCACACAGAATATGCCAAGTTGGAAGGGACGCAGGGACCCAAAAGGATCATCAAGTCCAACCCTCCGCCTTGCACAGGACCATCCCCAAGAGTCTCACCCTGTGCCTGAGAGGATCATCGCTCCCTGTGCTCTGGCAGCCTCGGTGCAGTGCCCACTGCCCCGATGGGGAGCCTGTTCAGTGCCAAATCATTTGATTAAGAACTTTAACTACACACCAGGAAAAAAGTATTTTTAGTAGGCGTTTCTAATCAAATGAAAAAGCAGCAGTATCGACCCACTTTGTGCCTTAGCAGGTTATAAACACTGCTATTGGTAGTACCTCGGTAGCTGTGAGGGGAAGTATAAGAAGTTTGCTTGGTCATATGATGGCAGAAATATGAAAATGTGTGCATTGATCATCAGCTGTGCAACCAAACCTGCCAGTGATCAGCCCCAGCTTTGATTTTCACAGCTTTTGTCAGTTTTAAGTTATGTTTGTAATGATATTTTAGCATAGTTTTCCACAAGTAGTAGAATCACGGAAAAGAAATGATATCATATGTCACATAAAACTGGATGTAAGAGGTACGGTACTGTGGTAATGGGACATCCAACCTGCTGGGATACCTTTGTAAATGGAAATTGATTTTCTGAAAGATTCTTTACTGGGTGAAATAAATTAAATATGCATTTAGTTATACCAGTTTAAAAACCTCTTTGTTAAAATAAGAACAGGGATATAGAAACATGTTCCAATAAATTAAAGGCACAGAAGTTATATCCATCAGCTTGTTGAACACCTCACTTTAGGCAGGTTTTTTTAATCTGAGAATACAACTGGGGTGTCACAGGGAGAAAGTCCATGGATATCACTGGAGCACTTTGACTGGTGCAGATAATGTTATCTTTGATGATGTAACCATGTGTCTTGGCTCTGTTTTCCTCTTTCACATCATGCTTTTAATTCTTCTTGTGAATATTGAGGCGGAGTCCATTTGGTTTAAGTCAATAGGCCCAAGTATGACCTTAGAAATAAGATAGTCAACCTCAGAAAGCTGCACAATTTCTACCCAGACTCTTAATAGGATTTTAGGACACAAATGAAACTGTTGTAGTCATTTTGCTAGTATAACTTACTACATTGGTGATCAAAAAAGTGAAAAAAAACCCAAGTAAAAATGTTAATTTCAAGCACCATTACAGAAATACAATACAATAAAATAAATAAATCAAAAATCAGATAAATGTTCATTTGCTGTAAACTGAGGGTTGTTAAGAGCCTATTGCCCTAAAGCAAGTTATACTTGTAGCAGCAGCAGACCGAGGTCACTGTCATTTGTGAAATGCAGATTACTTATTGGGGATTTTTCTTACTGTTTTAATACAAAAAGGGGGCGATTTAAATAGTGTTTCTTCAATAATGAAGAGTTGTCATTGTTATGGCGATGGTGTTAATGCACTGCTGCCTGTTGCTGGGGTGGCTCAGTGTCACAACAGTCAGTGGTTCTGGTTCATGGTCCTGCTTACGGAGCTCTCCCCTTCGGCCCTGCCACTGAGAGCAAAGGGGATCTGAGCGCTGCTAAAGGGCACCAGAGGCGCTGCCATGGCCAGGAACTGACTCTCGGCTTGCTGGCAGAGCTGATTCTCAGGCTCAAGATGAAGACTCCTCTATTCTGCTTTGCATGCTCCTGGTTCTGGTGTCACTGCATCATTTAACTGGCACAGTAACATAACTGAGTTTCTCAGGACCAAAACTGAACTGCAATCCCTTACAAAGTTCATATGTATGAAAAAATTTGCAGTGCTCAGTAACTCCTTCTGTAGCTGCTTCCCTCTGATGCAAATTGTGTGTAAGGTAGAAAGTAAGAGATACCAAGTGAAAGGAGCATTCAGGTTTAAAGCTGAGCAGCATTACTTGAAACGTGGGTCCTTTGGGAAGATTTCAGTCTCTGCAGCATTAGTCAACACAAAATAGTTTTCAGAGCTGTTCCTTTGGTAGGAGCTGGAAGGCACCTTAACTGTTCTCATTTGTTTAAACCCCCAGGTATGACAAGTGGAGGCTGTTGTGCATATTTACATCTCAGTCTAGATCTGAGTCCTGTTAACAGTTTGGTTTGCATTACTTATAAATATCTAAAAATCAGAATTTTTTTTTTTTAAACTATCAGTTGAGTACTACAAGTATAGAAGGAGAAATGTAATTTGGAGTAAATATATATTTTAAAATAAAATAATTTCTCCAGCGCTCTTTTGCATACCAAACAGGCCCAGTGACACTTCTGATATACTTCATGCATTGTGACATTTTTACATTTCCAGCCAGGGAAGCATGCAGTACACAGCAGAAGTGATTGTATTAGCTTCTTAGTTTCTGCACTGCCTATTGTATTAAATAATGGCTTAGAAAAATAAAATAAATCCAGTTCATGCATAAAGATGAATGGAGTAGAATAATAATTATGTGCATAAGTTCAGAGCTCGAGTGTGGTAGTTGTGGGAGAAGCCAGGCTCTATGCTCCATCCTAATGGACACAAGGGAGATTTATTTCTGGAGTCCGAGCAGGCTGTTCCAGCCCTGTCTGTGGAGGTGTGGACATGGCATCTCTTCCTGAGGGATCTGAGTGAGCTCAACGGCTCTTCCTGGAAGATTCTCCCAACAGAGGCTGTGCAGAATTTCTCTCTCACTGTGGATTAGAGCAGATGATTTGCTTCCCCCCATCTCCTCAACTCCCCAGATCCTCATGGTTTTGCATTTCCTGCATAAAGCCCCCCGTTGCACAGGGAAGGTCCTCCCTCCCTGTGCAGCAGCACTTGGACTTGTGTCAGCAAGGAATAGATTTTTCTCCAAGCCCCTTTTGTGCCAGACTGAGCACACTCTGTACTGCAGATTGCAGGGCTACCTGTGCCCATCTCCACTCTGGGAGCAGTGCACTTGGAGTTTAGGTAATTTGCCCAAGGAGCTGTGTGTGCTGGGAAACATTATGTAGGACAGCAAGTTGTTTTACAAATTAAAGGGTATGGCACCTAATTTTGCATCCTGTTCATTTTTATAGGTTTTTTTGCCGTGATAAGGTAGCAAGATTAAATGTCCTAATTTCTGTGCTGCAATTGGAATGCAGGTAAGGATATTGCACAGTTTCATGAGCAGTGACCTGGGTCTACCAACCTCTCCACTTCCAGTGCCATGAAATGCACAGGAATGGAACAGAGCAGTGTAGAATAGTACAGAATACATCAGAATAGAAGCAAAGCCTTTCTTACCTGTTCACATCCATTTCAACTTCTGAGAATAGGTTTCCTCTTTAAATAGCAAGAAAAAATAGCCCAGATAAGCTCATGGAAACCTTAGGAAGGATTTAAAATATTCCATCTGTGAAACTGTTTATAATTAAAATATTGACATGCAATCAATAAACCTATGAAATTTTACCAAAGATAACTCTGCAGTGGTTGCAAAATTTTGTAGGATAATTAAGACTGGAATAGTGTGAATTAATTAAGCACAGGATTAACAATACATGCACAGAATTTGAAAAATTTTTGGCAGAATCATAGGAAAAGACACTTCAGAGGGATGAGCATCCTGCTTTCTCCTGGTTCTCCCATAAGTTTGTGCTCTCCAACTTTCTTGGGCATTCTTCCAGTAAAGAAAGCCCAAATAGTTTTTTCTGTTACAGGAGTCACTGCTGTCAGGGACTGAGTCATAAAGAGAAACCTGGGTTTCTGATTAAATCCATGGAATTGGAAAGGTCCAAGATTATTCCAGAATTTTGCTTTTGCTGCAGGTGCATGTGTGTATTTGTTCTAAAATAATTTTAAGTAGAGTTTTAAGATCCTTCTGATTTTATTAATGTTTCAGTGTTTAATATAGGAATTTGTCTATAGATTTGCATATGCCTCCACACAGAATCTCTATAAAAAGGAGAGGATGATGATGAAAAAAGTAGGTTTTTCAAAAGTATGGCTCCACATTATTATCATTAGAACTGAGGTGATCTGCTTATTTATGCTCTCACATTTTATCAGTGCTTTTTTTTTTTTTTAATTGAAATATATCAGTGATACAGAAAATGGGAATAGCACAGGAATAAGGGAAGAATGTCTGATCTCCACTTTCATAAACCGGGCCCCCCCAAAAATCCTCACCTTGTGAAAGTGCAACTTTAAAGGAAAGCAATGTTATTTATACTAACAAACTTTATTTATACTAACAATGTTATTTATACTAACTGGAAGTGAGGGAGCAGCCAAGATAGTATCAGTCTCTCACAGTGTAGATATTAGCCAGAGCTTTTTTCAAAATTACTTCTAATTGGAGTGTGATTCTGCATATATTTGAACCCCTATGCAAATGCAGCATTCAGACAAGGTTCTTGAAAAGAGATGTTCAGAAGAGCATACACTTGGAAAACACAGTCTGAAACCCAGAAGCAGCTGGTTGTTAATTTTCTGTCTTCTGCATGGTTTTTATTGACACAAAGTGATCTATTCCTTTATGAAAGAAGACACAGCCTCACTGGCATTCACTAAGGTGTGTGAGCCCCGCTCTGTGAGGACTGCTGGGCACTGAGAATTAACAAATGCGCTAAATGAACGCAATAAAAATAAATCAGGGATGGTGCAGTGCAAAATGGGCTTTGTTCATTTATTTCTGACATGAATGGTTTAGTTTTAATTATTTATAATCCTTCACAGTGCATTGGTAAATGTGCTGCACCATATTTTGACGAAGTAATGAAGTCGGTGGGTGGGCAGTGACCGCTGTGGGGGGAGAGGGAGAGCAAGGGGGGTCATTGCTCCCGTTTGCTGTGGCGTGGAAACCACGGCACTCACAGCCTTTGGGATCGGGACATTTGGTTTCTATTCACGCTGTCAGATGGAAGAGGTGCAAATCAGGGCTGGGGATTATGCAAGTGTTGTGCTTAGGAGGGGAAAGCTGCTGCTCGCCCTCCTGGCCCAAAGCAGGGAGCTCACTCCGAGCTGAATAAATCAGTGTCACACGTGCAGATGGCAGGAGGCAGAAAGCAGCACCAAGGCAGCTGAGGGAGCTGTGCTGCTGGTTTGGGGGAAGATAAACAGGGACAGCAAACGCCACGAGTGACTGAGCCTCGACGGGAATGAGAAGTTGGAAACTGCTAAGTGTGCACTTTCCCCGGTTCTGCACTTTCAGATCATTGCCTGCTGTCTCAGGTTGGAATCGGGAAGCAAATGAGGACCTGGCTTTGGAGGCAAAGAGTTCTTAAATAACCCCAAATCTCCTTCATATGATTTTGCATAGAAACCAAGGAATGGAATTGTCTCTTTTCATGCAGGAACAAGGAAAAGAGTAGGGCACTTGGGGAGAAGGAAAAAAATATCTCGAAAAGAACCAAGTATAATAAATTAATCTACTGTAAATACAAAAGAAATGAGCAGAAATATATTTTAATCCATCTTTCAATTTGTACAGAGCTTTAAAGTTCACTTTTGATTCGGACTCTGCTAGCTGCTATGAGTTTGTAAACTCTGAAACCATTCCAATTAAATTTTCTGGGCTTTATTTTTAGTACTTTTTGTCTGGTTGAAGTCATTAGCTATCTGAATAAGAATCTAATGTATGAGATAACCCTCCCTGCATCCATGTGGAGGTAATGGAAGATATCTAATTCAGGGGGGGTTGATGCAACTTGCTTGAGGCAGTGAAAGCAGCCATAGCAGCACACCATGGAAAGAGACTTTTTACCTTTCATGTGAAAAACCCACCCCAAACCCTCTCCTTTTCTCTGCATGTGTCTTTGCATTGATAATAACACAGCTAATGACTTACCCTTGATGGGATGAAAGGCTGGATTTGCACAGCTGTTTATGATACATGTTCTTCTTTCTCTCCTGCCTTTACCTTGCTGTTTCACGCTGTTGATATATTCAGCACTCGAAATAATGCAGAGAAATTAGTGTCTTCTTTTTACCACTTTATGACAGCAAATATATCAATACAAATATGGAGATGCTATACAAAGGCAATCAAATTTAGTCTGGCTTTATATGCATGTAAATGTTTTATTTCTCAATGGTATTTGTAGCTCTTTGCTTCAGCAATCATATTAATCTCTGATGACTTTGAAGAAGATCAGAAAATCTAATGAATACTTGTATAGGTTCTAGGATCCTAGAATTAATGGAATATGCTTTGCAGTCTACTTTATTCTAATGTCTTTCCTATAAAGCCACTTTCCTAGATTAACATGGGATTTAAAATACAACCATTGATCCTCATCCTGCAAAGACTTATTAGTTGCCTTAATTTTAAGCACTGGTACTTCAGTAGGACTGTTCACAGTATGGAAGGGTAAGAACCTGCATGAAACTTTGCAGGGTTGAGATGCAGAATACTAACTTTGTCTTAGTCTTCTTCCTTGATTACAATGGTGCACTATTTTCAGGGACAATTCCCAGATATCTCAGTTACAAGGAGCTTCAGAGTGGCAGGTTGTGTTTGTGCATTGATCCTACAGCCTCTGACTTCACATCCCTGCTGCCATCCAGTCATTGAACCTACACACAATGACTATTCTTATTTTCTCTTACTCTCTTTTGCTCCATGACAGAATGAGTTTCCCTTTGCTTCTGACCATTCCAGCAGCATAGCTGGGTGCTGCCTCCTTTTCCTCCTCTCGCCTTCCTTTCCTTTCTCTTCCCTTCACAGGGAGTGCCGAGTATCCCTTATCAAAAAGAGAGATGCCATCATACCCAAAGTTGTCTCCTCCTTTGAAAGTCTCACAGTGGGTTAGTCTAAATTCTGTAACCAAAAAGAAGCAGTTGGCCTTTGAAGTGCCCCTTTCTCTGCTCTCGGGGTCATGCCAGAAATAATCTGTCCTTACTGCATTACCTTCACCCCCTCACAGCACAGGGAGGCATTCAGAATTCAGAGGAAAAGGATCTATATGTCATATTCCAGAAATAAGATTTGCCCAGTGTCTCTGCCATGTGCACATCCCACTACATATCCTGATAGTCTCCCTCCTTTCTTCAAGGACAGCAAGTTCCTACAAGGTCTCCTGTCATGACTGAACTTTCCTCTGGGCTTGTCACAGCAGACATTGTGTTCCTGCCTCCCTGTTTTCAAGCTGTTGAGATTTATATAAACAAAAGTAGCCATCCCTGGTGCTCTGCTTCACCCAAGTGATGTAAGGCTGAGGCGCTGCAGATGAGCCTGCAGTGGTTTTGTAGGGCTACCATGTAATGAACCGATAAACCACACAGTTACTGCCTTCTCAGATGTCATTTGCTTTCTGCAGGGCAGGGAAAGCCAATCCAGGGTGAGCAGTAATGGTCTCCAGCAACTATAAAAGCAAATGAAAAGTGACACTTTTCAACTCAGCAAAATATAAAAGTGAGCTCTCCTTCTCCGCTCCTCCGAACACTTGAGCTTTCGCTCCCAGCCAGGGCTGTCAGTTTGGACCAGACTCAGCAAAGTGAAAGCCTCTGCCGAAAGCATTGGATCATCATCTTAGTCTTTCTCCTCACTTCTTCTTCCTTGTTAATTCATCTTTCCTAGGCCTTTTGTTACTTCCTATCATACTTGTTTTGTTTCTTATACCTAAGGCATCCACAATGATTTCCCATATGGAAAAAAGGTTGGGTCTTGATTTTACTGTAATAAGGATCAAGTTGTTCTAAGTCTTATGAGGGCACTTCTTGTTTGCCTCTGGTGAGAACATCTGTGACTGTTCTGTAAAATCTCCAGTCCTGGTTGTTTCTGCATATGTAGGTCAATATTGCTGAGCTGCTTTCTTTGGGAAAAGGAGTGACTGGTGAGAACCTTAGTTGAAGGTATTATAGCACTGTACAGAACTATTCATAGTAAATGTGTGTTTCTTATCTTTTGCTGAAAGCAGAACACTACCACTATCTTTAGAAATGTAAACTATTTCCTGCTGTTTCAAGAAATCAGGACAAAAACTTCCCCTTTGTCTGTATATCTGTGTTTTCATCATAACTGATCCTTTCACACCTTCTCAGCCACCAACACTCCATGTCCAAGGTTTGGTTTTATGTTCTGCCCTTTCACTTCCATCATCTCAAGTGTGATATTCATGTATGATTTTTTGATTCCCTGCAGACTCTGTATTTAGAGCTTTCTCTTCTCCCTCCTGTCATCTCAATTCTTCTCTCTGAAGCCATCAAGTACCAGAAAATTCCTCGGGCAGGTCCATTAAAAAAAAAAATTTAAAAAAAGTTAGGTTTTTCTTTTGCTTCCTTGTCCATACAGAACTACGGAGAGCTACAGCTTTTGGCCAGGTCTTCATCTCTTTTGTTACTAAAAGCTTGTATTCTTGTCTTTGCAAGAGTTAATTCTTCTGAAACTTACATTCCCATGTCCAGATCCTGCTTGTTTGCCTAGGTCCTTTGATTACATGACTGCTTACTTTGTTTGTACTTCCAGACACAGGCTGTGTCCAAATGTGAAACATTTTCTAGACCTTCTGTATAAAACAGTAAATTAAATTATATTATCCCTGTATGTTGGATTACCCACCCTCTGTCTCATCCTTCATTAGATTCCAGACCCTCTCTTTGTTACTGTCATGTGCTGGATTAACTCTCTGTGCAGAGAATATGTTATGGATGTTCACTATTACAATAGGATATTATTTACCAAAGTCAATTTTGCTTGTACTGCAGCACCCCTCTAAGTAAATATGCAACTTTGGAAGGTGCACAGATATTGTCCAGTGAGTAGCAATTTTAACTAAGTTACAAATGTTTGAGATATCCAGTCACATATTAAACAGGTGACCAGGAATATCTTCCCGGACACAGCTGGGCTCAGACACAGCCATTTCCTGACCCGCTGTGTGTTCCAGGGTTCTCAGGGCAGGGTCTGTGCTGCTGCTGCCCAGGGTTTGTGTAGTTTGTTTGAGTTCCAGGAGCTGCTCACAGTTCTGCTGCTCACAGTTCTGCCACGTGTCCTCCTCGCCTCTCTGGCAGGCAGAACTAAAGATGGCATTACTGTCAACCTTTCCAGCCTGCTGGAAATGGAAACCTTGTTTCCTTCCCCTTTTTGCCTTCCTTGCCTGCGCGTGGTCACAGAGCCAGACAAGGACTTCATGTTCCTCTGTGGCTGTGCTTCCTGAAGTGGAGCCTGCGGGGGTGGAGTTCTGCTGGACTCCAAAGACATGCCCAAAGCCAGGTCAGTTTAATTGTCTCAGGCACCCACCTTTTTTCCTTTTCAATTCATCCCCATACGGGAAATAATATGTACTTAATTTAAGAATGTCCTATTACTGAAATAATTTTTTATATAAAAAGATACCTTCTAAAACTAAAAGCCAGAGAAAAGTCAAATTCCCTGTTTCAACTTCTCCAACATTTTGCGAGCATCTTATATCAAACAGTGACCAGAGTCAGGCTCTGTAAGAACAGAAGAGGACAAAGATTTCAGAGAGTGCTTCCTAGGAAACCCATTCCCTGATGTGTCAGTAGAAGACTGATAGTTTTCCAAGCAGGTCTCAGCTTTCCTGACAGCCTGTTAGGGATGTGTTAGTCTCTTAAGACCCAAACCACAGTCTTGTTGAAACACTTTTTCCCTGGGAAGGTGGCACGGCCAGAAATGGATTGCTGACCATTCCTGAAGGAAGTGTTCTGTCTTGTTTGTTAAGTGGATGGTGCTAAAAACCCTTTAATCACCTATTAGTGAGCTGTTAAATACAGTGAAAGCAAATACACTCCACACACACATTAATTTTTAATGATCAAAGAAATACCTGAGGTACAAGATGTTCATGACTTCTGCTCAGAAGAAAGGCAGGCAAGTCTCTAACAACAGGGACGCAATTAGGAACAGACCGTCTGGTGGTATATCTTGAGACAGAACTGTGTTGTTGCGGGTAAATATTCAGGATTAGTGTGAGTAACTGTTAAATTCCTCAATTATATTGGTGTACAGAAAGAGCTCAACAGATCCATGATACAATATAGAATTTAGTTTGTCTCATCATGTAAGGATAAGAATTTGATGCAGTAGTTGCAAGGAGAATATATAATTCCCTAAATCCTAATATAAAATGGTAGTTCCCTGTTTCTGCCAATACTCTTAAGATTATTGCTTCTTTGTTTCACTGAAAGTCCAATTTAGGAGTCACTGGGGTTTCTTAAAATTTACAGGTTTTACTCACTGGAAGCTTAAGCCTACAAGTTTATAAGCATTTTTTTATACATTTTGGTGAGCCAAAATAGGATAAATGCATAATTTGATGTCTTTTCAAAAACAGACAATATGGTTTCTTTGTTCTATCCAGAACTTTTTAGACTCTTAAAAGTCTAAAGCACTATGCAGTGCTCAGGCAAAATTTTTTTTCTCAGCCTTATATGAAGGGACTGTTTCCATCTCTCTGTCCTTTCCCTCCTACATAAAAAATATAACATGGGCATGAATGAATGAATGGGGGTCAGTAAGCTCAGCAGGGGTCTGGTGTGTTTTACAAAAGAATCAGGTAATTAACACATCAAACCAGGTAATTAGTGCAATGTCTCATAAAATCAGCCTTCAGTTTTATTAGAGATCATTATCTATTAATGTCATAAATCTAAGGAGTTATTACAGTCATGGCAATTTAGATCTACAGATAAAAAACTAGACTGAGCCTATGTAAGCTCAAATTAATTTCATTTCCATTGCATATTTTGAGATGGATCTGCATTGTATTACATCAGGTGTATCAGAAGTAACTCCATGAATGACAAATGAATTAATGTTTGTTACAAATTTCATGGCTGTAATGTCTGTAGGTTTATGGGTATTGGAATGAAAGTCCTGTGTATAGATATAAAGGTATTTAATATTCTAACACAGGGTTGTTGTGCAGTGAGAGAGCACAGCTTCCAGAAACCTACACCATTGTTTCAAAGAGAAATATTAAAAATTCAAACCCAGGTATTCATTTATGGATCAATAAATAGCAACCATATAGTTTTATGGCCATGTTTAATCTCACATATGTAAAGTGTTCCATGATATATGACCACTATTTATATGCATCTTTGGAGCTCCTCTCCAGGAATGCTCAGTGTCCTTCCCTTGGGAGCTACACAGTTAAAAAGAAAATGAGCAGGAGAGCTTGGGAGAACAAATACATCCAAAGATGAAAAAATAATTTATAAGTATCAAGCCACAGAGAAATCACACATCTTGATCAAGGGTGACATCAAGATTTCTGTGAGCTCAGGGCTGTGCCGTAAGTCACACAGGCCAGTTCAGCCTCACAGGCTGTTAAAAAGCACTTGAGAACTCTCCACTTCCTGCTGCTCCTGCCCTCTTTCCCTTGCTTGGAACACATTATATGTTCATAACCTGCCTGGGAAACCTCTGCTCTCCGAAATGATCGCTGCTGTTGTGGCAGAATAGCTGTGCAAAGGAGTTTGGCTACAGCTCCTTCTAGTTAAGGGGAACTAAAAGGAGAAATAAGGCATAACGGGATAACATCTCAGTCTGGCCTCCGGGCTCTGATAACTCTGCCATCAAATTACTGACTTAGCCCAAGTTGCTTTTGGCAAATTCCTGTTTCCTGACCTTATCCTGTCTCCTCTGTAATGAACCAACTCCTGTTCCTGCAGTGGAAGTGCATTTCCATAAGGACGGGTCCCAGCTTCCAGCTTTGGGAAAATGCAGCTTCTGTTCTCCGGCAGAGGGGGATCCTTGGTGTGACTGGATAAGCAAATCTTGCTTTTCTAACACCTCCTGAAGGTGTGCTCACGTGGGGTTCCATCCTCTGGTTTTGACACGTCTCCTCATTTATGTAACAGTTTCAAGTTCAAAGGTGTCGTGGTTCTCTCTTGGAGTCTGTGAATCACAGCAGATGTTGGCATAAGAGCTGCAGTGAGAGTTAAGAGGTCCTTAACTTCCAGTCTGTGCTGCATTCCCTGGATATTTAAGCTATGGAAAATGCCCCCTTACCATTCAAACTATGTGGATTAATCTAAAACTTTAGGTATAGTTATTACATCATTTATATTATTAATTAACCCTAATATTACTATTCCCATGAGGTGTATTTTCTCTCCAAGCACAGCTCTTGGCACAAGTTTTCCTCCTCCTGACCTTTTGAAGAATGTGTATAAATTAAAAAGAGAGAAAATGTTGAAGAATGCTTCCCATTCTGCAGTGGTTTTCAATTTGTCTCTATTAAAAATCTGCATATTTTTTTTAATTGGAATAAATGCTGACCTATAAAGAAGGCAAGAAACTTTCCAATTTAAAACAAACACATAAAAATAAGTAACTCACTTCTCCTTAGATCTTCGAAATTTCAAGTTTGATGGATTATTCCTTCAGTTTCCAGATATCTTAAATCCTTCAGTCTGATAATCAGAATACATATTGGCAATGCTGCTATTGCATAAATGGGGAAAGATGACCTTGTGCTTTAAGCAAAAGATGAGATATGGGACTGATTAATTTATTTTGAAAAAAATTTAACAGATGTTTTTGAACTGAAATTATTATTTCCCCTATTTGTTCTGGTGCAAATGGTCTCAACTCTTTAGAATTATTTTTTTTTCAATAACAGTGTTTGGATGCCCTCCTCTCCCTCTTTATTTTAACAAGAAATGTTATTTTATAAGTGTCTGCCTTGATTTTTTAACTTTTGGGAGTTTCTTGGGGTTTTTTAAGTAGATTTAAAGTACTTTTTAAATTAAATTATGTGAAGAAAACTGGATTTTTAACACTTTTAAGGGAGAATAAATATTCCCTTTTTATCACCCCAATACTTTTCCTCATCATCTATTGAGTATGGATATGAATATGTAACTCATTGGTTGCTGTGAAACTAAATCATTTGTCAGGGAAGTCTAAAGATCCTTGGATTTTAAGCCCTATGGACATGTAATTAAGAATATAAGGAAGAGCATAAGCACCTGAGCTATGGCTCATACCCAGTTTTGTTGAATTATATATGTGTAATGAAAAGAGAATTGTTGGAGCAACCACTAAATTAACTCTGACTTTTCTGGCAGGAGCATCACAGGGTCTGGAACTTCCCTCCATTTGACCCAAAGAAGGGGCAGAACAGGGCATAGAAGCATGGAATTGTAGGATCACAGCGTGGTTTGGGTTGGAAGGGACCTTAAAGCCCATCTCATCCCACCCCCTGCCATGGGCAGGGACACCTCCCACCAGCCCAGGTTGCTCC
>JAWWEU010000034.1:12457889-12521129 GCA_035583155.1 Acropternis orthonyx | reverse complement strand
GTCCAACCTGGCCTTGGACACTGCCAGGGCTGGGGCAGCCACAGCTTCTCTGCCCAACCTGTGCCAGGGCCTGCCCAACCTCACAGGGAAGGATTTCTTCCCAATATTCATCTAATTCTACCCTCTTTCAGCTTAGCGCTGTGCCCACTTGTCCTATTAACAATCAAATCTGGGTTCTCTGCCTCAGGGGAGAGCTGGTCTTTAGGCAAGGCACTGCCCACTCTGCCACGGCTTGTGAACCCAGATCCCAGATTGGATTGAACCCAAATTTTCCATAATGGTTCATATGCTAAATATCTGACTCAGAGAAATCCCATAATGCTGTTGAACTCGAGAGAGACTGTACATTTTGTGCAAAAATATGTAACCCCCACCGCTGTCAAATGAAAGAGGGAATTTTATACTGTCTGTTCCCCACTGATATATGTCTGGATGTCATCTTATTTCATAGTTCAGGCAATTGAAACACTGTTTAAATGTGTATCATAAACCTATAGATAAGAACATTTCCCTGCTGGATTTAAGCCATTACCCCCAAAGGTGTTAAAGAAATCCCGCTGTGTGTCACTTTTTAAGATCAAGGGGCATTTTTGATGTTAATGCCTAGAAAAGGCAAATGAACACTAACAGCTGCTTATCCACAGGCTGGTGAATTGAACAGGGAAATACTTCTCTTCTGGAAGTCAGATCTCCAGAGAAAAATGATAAATTGTGAGCATCCTTAAGTAAGAGTGATAGTCTCTAAGGATAGTTGAGCAAGGCTGATAATATAAAATATGTAAAATGGGGAAAATATTTAATACTTCTGTTTCTCTGCTCTAAAGAGTTGGAAGGGTTGTGTTAACAATATAGACGGTGCTGCTGTGCTCAGGCATGCAGGAGAAATGCAATATATTAGTTCTCAAATCACTAGTTTGTGAAATGCGTTTCTGGTACCCAGGGATTTTCAGGACTGTTGCACTGATAAGGAGTCAAGGGCAGTCTCCTCGTGGGCTAGGATGGCCCTCTTGGGAGAAGAAGGGAATAGAAGAAAAGGAGCAGCAGATTAAGAACTGGATAGTTTAGTGTCTTTTTTTTTAACTTCCAAATGCTGGTATTTTTTAACTTTTCAGTCTGCAGCTATTTAAAGCTCTCTGGCAGCTTCAGTTCTGACTTATGGCCTCCCAAGAGCTGATGAATCACCTCTGTAAAAAGGCCTTTTGTAGGAAGTCAAGAAGGAGAACCTTCCACTGCAGGAAGTTTAAGAAACAGAAGAAGAGAAACTTTCCATATACACCCCAACAGCAATGTCATGGTATGAAAGTCACCATGAGCAAAACACTTAGGATGCCAGCAACAATGTGGAAGAATATCGGAGATTCCAAGTCTTCTCCACTGTTTGATCACTCTAATGGAATAATAGAATAACAATGTTGAAATTTTGCTGGCTCTTTTATGCAAAGCATTTCAGAGTAAAACCTGGAGGAAGGGGAGGCACAGCACCACCAAAGGGCTTAAGATGCACTTGTTATTCAGGTTGTACCGTCAGAGCTCAGATCTGGCAGAATTAGAGCGATTGGAAGGAACTTCTTTCCAAAGCCTCTGGGCAAGAGGAAGACAACAAACATACCAGCTGTGTCCCTCCAGGTGACTTTCAGGTGAGGGGAGTTCCTTTGCAGGCAGAGGTGCAATTTTCCTATACCAAGTTTAATAAAAGAAGTCTGAGAATCCATAACAAACAAATAACAATAACCAAAAAAAAAGGAAGTATTGTTTACTGTTACCCGTTAAGTGGAAATCTTGTAAAACTGAAAGTTCCAGTGGATTTTTTTTTTATTATTATTATAATAATAAACAAGAAACAGATGGCAGAGACAGGTATATATGTTTTTGAGGCAATTCAGTTTTCTCACCAAAAACCCATGAAAATTTCCTATTTGGAACTCTACCAGTCAGGATCCTAGATGTTGCATTTGAGTCAGGAAAGCCCCTGATTCAAACTCTGCAGCTTTTTGCTGTATTTTAGGTGGCGTACCTGAATTCTCTTGTACTTTTTGGTTGGCTAACAGGACATAATTATTTTCTACACTTACATTTTGTGAAACATGTAACTTCAGTCTACCGGCCTCAAGGAACTGTAACCTCACCGTAACAATTTTATGGCCTGAGAGGATTTTTTATAACTGAAATCTGGGATTAAGATTGTAAATTCATATAAAAGAAGAGTTGATACTCAGTTACATGTTGCTTTGTGATTGATGACTGGATCCTGCTCAGCTAATCTCAGTTTGCCAGTAAAGCCTTTATGACCATGAGAATTTTAGGTCCTTTGAGTTTCAGTGATAGATCCCTTAAAGCTGCTCAGGCTTCACTGGATAACTGCTTCATCTCGAGGCCATCACCTTGAAGATGTGGGATCTCCTTTAAACAGCTGCTGTACTTTTTGATCTGTTTGTAATCTAAAACATCCAAAAAACCCAAAAGCACAAACAGAAACAAATGATACCTGACCCCTTGCTTGGCTCCGTAGGGCAATTGCAGAGTCTGTTTTCTGACACCCTGTTTGCCGAAGAAATCAAGGACAGAGGGAGAAAGCTGTAATGAGACTTGGTGGGTCTTGATTTGAATTTCTAGCATGTTTTTACTTTCAGGTTAGGAGCCCTGAGTGGAAGGTCTGTGGGTTTTGAATCGAAGTGCAGCCACAAAGCCTCCTGCCAGCAGAGTTAGTTTCTCTGGTTGTGCTTAAAATGGTTCCTCAGTTGCATGCACAAATCAGCTTCCTCTGTGAAAGCAGCAGAAAACTTCACTCAAAAGTAAGGTATTAGTTTTGATGGAATAGTTGTAGGCCATGATTCTTAGAGCTTTATTTCAGTTTTTCCCCAAAGTATCACTTTCCCCCAGTGAGAAACTGCAGAACCTCACCTGTGCGGTTGTCACATAGATGGATTTTTGGCTGCTCAGAGCGGGAAGCTTTCCTGCCTCTTGTCACATGGAGCTCCAGGTTTGTTCAACAGTGAATTCTGGTGAATGAATATCAGTAGCACATAACAGCATAGTCCTCACTGGGAAAAGACTGGTAGGGCCATAGCATGTCCTGCTATTGTTCTGTGGGAGACAGAAATTCCTGCCTTCCTTAGTCTTTGAGAAATTTTGATTTACAGAACTGGAATTCCTTCCAGAATGCCTTTCAGTATCATTCTTATGGATAAACTGACACCCTCACCAGTCCAGGTACAGGTACAAACACGTGGCATTAGAGAAAAAATAAGGGGCAGTGGGAGCAGAGCTGCCCTCCACACTTTGCCTCCCAGAATATATTCTGCACTCCTCATGATCTTTGCAGGGTTCAGGTTTCAGTTTGCTAAGAACATTTTTGCATATTATTGTAACAACACTTCGAGCCATGTATTTTCTCCCTTACTTTTCTTCTTTTCACTTTATCATCTCACTTCCTCCATTCTGTTGTCTTTGACGCTGCTGTATCCTTTGATAGTTTTCCACTGTTCTTTTATACTTACTTTCTGTTTGTTGTGTTTTCTTTTGTTCTCTACCAACTATTTTTTCCTTTCTCATCCTCTTACTCCATTACTGTCATCATACTTTTTCCCTCCCCGCATTCCTAAATTATCTATCATAGGTCACTCATGCTTATTATTCATAGTGTTTCTGCTTTTATTTCTGTTATTTTCTCTGAGGAAATAAAAACACATCCATATATATATATATATAGTTGCTTTCTTCTGGTCACCCTCAAACCAAAATTCAGGGAGCAGGATGTGTTCCAGACTGGTGAGCTTTGCAATCACCCTCACAAACACACGTCCTTATTACGCTCATGTAACCCTTCCTTCAAGTGGTCTTTTCTCTGATCCTCACACATCCAGGACCTCCTGCTGGCTCCAGTGAGGCTTCACTTGTGCACATCTGCCCAGAGCAAAGGTAAAGCCTCAGGAACGACCGGGACTAGAGCGGCATCTGTGCCTTGTTTTCCCCCTTGGGTTCAAATAGGCAGCAGCAGAATGAGACCCAGCACATCATGGGAAGTGTTGAGGCTCAGGATCCCCGAGCAGGGTGGCAGCAGCACTGAGGGATGTTCCTGGAAGTGATGGCGACTCCACAGGACTGGGGGAACAGCAAGGGCAGGGACTGATTTTTCTCTGGTTGGTTTGCCTGAGGAGGGAAGCTCCTGGTTGCAGCCTGGAGGTGAATGTCCTCAGTGAGACCCACCAGCAGCTGGGTTTGCGTGTTGGCCATAAGCCTGGAGCCCAGCACTGAAGCAATACAAGACACTGCGGCTTCTTTGTGTCAGCAAAGACACCCTTTGGACAATACGTTGTTCAAAGTATCATTCAACTGCAAAATAACCTAATGTTGACTGCCTTTCTAGCAAAAGCAGCTATTAACAAAATAGACAGTTTCTTGAAAAACCTTTGAAACCTCGGGAAAACCCAGGACTCCTTCTGCCTGGAACTGTTGTTCTTGAAACTGTTTTCTTCAGTTCTTTCTTACTTTTTCCTTTCCCCCCCTGCTTTCCACCAGCGCGTGCCCTGAGACACCGGGGCTGCTGCCCTGTGGTGGGAGAGGCACAGCAGCAGCAAGGCTGGCATTCAGCATGTCCCCTTTCACCGGAGGCAAACACAGCCTGGAAGTCTGGAGAGCTGGAAGGAGGCAGCGGAGACAGGCTGCTTTCTCTGGGTGAGCTGCCACCTCTGCCCACTGCTCTTCCTGGGGAAGGGGCGAAGGTGCCTCTTTATTTGCTTACACGGTGCTCGGGGCTCTGCTGTCACCTGTGTGCAGAGTCATTTGCAAACAGGCTCTATTGCTGGGGAGCAGAAATGTGTTTTTTTCAAACCCTAAGCAGATTTATAGTCTGGTTTCCTGTCAGATCTTTGCATTTTCCTTCTCCGCCCCTCCCAGTCTCTGACACACTTTTTCTTACTTTCTGTGTGGCTCTTTGCTCGTTCTGACACCACTGCACCTGATTCTCCCGAAACTTTCGTACTTTGGGGGCCAGGGGGTGTTTTGCTCCTTGTGTTTCCTTTACTTTTCAACAGCTGCAGAGCACAACTAAGCTCTCCAAGGCTTCTGGATATACACTGACAATTGCATGGAGGCGACGTAGAGAGTTTCAGCCCGCAGCAGCTGCAGCGAGACAGCCCGGTCACTCATGAGCACCCAAGGTAAGGAAAGCGGCTGTCAGAGCAGCTCCACCTCCCTGACTAGCACAGCACTTGGCTCAGCTCACTGCAAGTTCCACTTTCACCTTTCATCTCTTTTTGTGTTGATTTTCAAGGGTTTGTTTCTTTGGAAATGGTCCTGTTCCCACCTTCCTTGCCCCCAACAGGTCTCGTCGTATTTTTGCATGTGCTGATTTTTGGAGCCTGGGGTTGAGGGAGCCAAACAGGGTGTAACTGGAGGTGCAAATGAAAGAAAGAGTCCACGGGGAAGGAGAGCTGATGTGGAGGTCTGGAGAAGGGAGATGGAAGGACTGGTCCCAGTGGAATTTCTGGTTCTGCCCATAGCCTGTTGTGCTCTAGCCTTTTCTTTAAATCTCTTCACTGAGATTTGTGCTTTCTGTTGACTGATATTTGTTTTTTTCTCTTTTATTTTGTTCTTCACACTTCCTTTATTCTATTTTCAACCCTATGCATCTCTGATTATCTTTTTCACCATCTTTTTACGCCTGTTTTTCATCGAGCATATTTTCTATGTGACAAATATTTCCCTTTTTCTTTCCTTTCTTTTCCCTCTGCCTTCTCTTTCGTGCCTGTACAATAGATTGTACATCCTCCCCCAAGTTCTTAACCTTTCTCTCCTTCCCCTCTGTCAGTTCCTTCTTGGTCTAGTGTTCCCCTTTCCCAGTGCTCCTCTAGCTTTGCACACACACTCCTACTTCCTGCTCATCCTTCCTTTCTTGTGCATTTTGCTGCCCTGCCAAGTTCATTTTGCACACACAGTGGTGTTGCCTCTCCCCTGGGTTGTCCTTGCACACACATGTCTGTCCCTTTCATGTACATGTGCAGGATTTGTAGATTTACACTTCCCGGGATGCCTCCCAAAATACAAGCCTTCCACACTTGCATAGCTTCCTTCCACTCCTCAGACTCACATTTAGTCATTCACAGCATATAACCACTGCCATCCTGTCTCTCTGTTTCTGTCTTAAAACCAGAATTTTCTAACACCTCTAACACCCCTTAGCTTCCTCCCCACTCACAAATACAGCCTGCCCTGGCATTGTGTATTCTATCCCTTCTCTTTCTACCATCCCACTCCTTCCTATCTCCTTACCACAACTCTCCACCAGGTTTCTCTATCTTTTTTAATCTTGATGTTGCATTCAAACTGCGAGGAACTACTGATGCATATGGGCTTACCCGCTGCTGCCTTACCATCCCCACTGCTTCCCTGCAGGGGAACTGCAGGAAGTATTGCAGTCTCCCAGCTCCCCTTTCCTCTGCAGAATGTGCAACCTGAAGCTGAGAAAGGGCTTAGTGATGGGACTGAAAGTAGATGAAAAAATGGGAGAGCACAATGCAAAATGTCTTTGGAAAACTGAAAAAAAAAACAGTTCATAAGCCTTTTTACAAAACTTAATGGACTTTTTGACTTCCTGCCCCCCAGCAGAACTTCTGGGCTGACATCGGCATAGTTTTTGTCCCATTGATTCCTGTGGGATTCCATGTCTCAGAGGCAGAGGTTCTTAACTTGAATGCTGTAGTGGGAGTAACTTTGCTCTCAGGACCTGGAAACAGCACATTTCTTTTATGCCAGATATATTGGTGAGTCACCAAGATCAGGCATGGCTAAAAACTGCATCCAAGGACAATAGCTGGGATTATTCCTTGCTGGAGTTTGTAAGCTTTGAATCAGATATGACAAATAAGTACATTTCTTTGGCTTAAGCAGGACTATTGAGATTGAAGATTTATTTCTATGGATGTTCTGGTGTGGGCTTTTGGGAACTGAGGAAGGATCACTTATTAAACTCAGCTGAATTAATAAGAGAATTATTATGTGAGAGAATTCTCTTTAGCGATCTGTCCTGCTCTCTCAAATTGTCCCTCTCTTTATGAGTGAAAGGAGCTTAAATTTTACGTTTGCAATTGTAATATATCCTTTCTGATTCAGAGCTGAAAACTGTGGCCTTTGAGCTATGAGCATTCTCTTCTGAATACAGAAACAGGTGCATTGAAATTACCTTTGCCTTTTGGATCTCGCAAAAAGTCCATGAGCTTAGAACAATAAAACAGGAGATGCTCATTTTATACATACAGGTCTAAAACATGACTCTTTCTGACTCTGTTACAACTCATCTAGTGCTGTGAACAGCACTTGTGTTCCTTTGAGTCATTCATTCTACAAAACTTGTTGATTTTGTGCTTTTTTCTATTTTTTCCCCCCAGTGTTTTTTGCTCTCATTACTGGTTCTTTTTGTAAAGGCTTGATGTCTCCCAGAAATAAAGTGGCTGAGCCGACGTCTCTTCTCTTTCTCTCTCTCTTCCTCCATTTTCTTTTGCACCATGATAGTTTGCTGTGTGTTGAGTTGAAAATAGGCATTGCCAGAGTTGGGTTGTGACATTTGCAAGGGGACCTGGAGCCAGAAATTTTATTTTTTTGGGAGCGTGTTTGTCTAATTTCTTGAATCATGTGTCTGGCAGAGAAGAAATTTCAGCTGGAAAGAGCATGGAAAGTTTCTATCCTACCCAGAAAATCCTGTATCAAGAGAGCCAGCCACAGAACAGAAATGCAGAATCACATGTTTGACTCCCTGTTCTTATGCAAATAGTTGCTTCCAATTAGATTTAACTCTGAATTGAAAGAACAATAAGCTTTCAACATGTGGGAAAAGGCAGAACCATCTGACTGCATGTGTCTGTTAAAATGAAAGGTAATTTGAACCTTCTCCAGAAGGATGCATCCCAAATAACAGGGATACGCTGAAGAAATTTGAATGCCATATACCAAATGACCTTGCTTTTTATACTGTTCCTTGGTGAAACTTTTCATCAGATATATGGAATGATTGCTCACAGAGCATGAAATGTACAGGGATCCTTAGATCTCCCAATATTATGCCTCTATTATTGAGAGCAGATGCCTCAACTCTCTCTTTGATATTGAAATATGTGTTTCATGAAATATGAATCTTTCACTTAGATGTGGTCATTAAGTTGTGTAACTGATGGTGGAGTCTGACCTATGGCAGCTTTTGTTTGTCAGTAGCCTCCATAGCAATCTAAACTTAAAAGGGCAAGGGATATGGGACCAGGGTCTGTGATTTTCAAACTGGAGGGTGAAACCATGAACCTCACCAAATTTAGTCAAGTTTTACCACTGATATGAGAGGGAAATTCTTTTTGTCTTGTCTGTGTTGTCACTGCTGTCTGTAGGATTTGCATTTGCAGAACACTTTCTGCTTTGCTGTGAATCCAGGATCTGCAGTGAATCTGCAATTCCTCTTTCACAACAAATTATGGGGTTTTCTCAGGTGTACATGTAATAAGATTCTCCATTTCCTCCCTTCCCCCAAATCCTCTCTTAAGTGCTGCCCTTCACCCTCTGGTCTGGGTCAGTTCTTTAATGGCAATGAACATTTTCAAGGAAGGTAACCTTTCTGCTTGTGATTTGTTCAAGGACTCTGGAATTATAATGGTTGCTGTCAAATGTATATAATTGGTCTCCATGGCACACATCCAACGAGTGATAAAAGCTTCCTTCTCTCTGCTGCTTCAGTCTGTATTCTCTCCCTATATCACCCCTCACTTTTGCTCCTCTCAGGCAAGAGGAGAAGACAGTGCCAGGCTCTTTAAAATGCAGTTTGACAAAGCAGCAGACCTACCATATTCCCTGTCACAGTGTGTCCCAGCTGTGGCAGTGGATTTGGCTGCAGGTTTGCTCACTGACTTTGGTTAAACATGAAGGTCTTGCCTGAACTTTCATTTTGGACACCTTCTGCCAAATAGTTGGGCTCTAGGGATGGTGATGGTTTGTGAGTGCCATGAATTCCCACGCTTAATGGTCTACATGGGAGTGCATGTAACATTTCTGCAGCAGGGAAGAACTTTGTACTTTCTTATACAAAATGCAAAGACACAGGGTGTTTTTTTCACAGCTTGTAAAAGCACATTACCAATAGCACCAAAAATTGGCAACCTGGTGTGCACTGTCTGCTGCTGAATGTGTAGAGAGAACATTCCAGTTGTGTTAGTCCTGCAAAACCTATTTTATCTTCAGGGCTGGATGGGGCATTACTTTCTGATGCTGTGTACTTCAGTGAATCTGTTTAGCAGCTCAAGAGGAAAAAGAAATTTGTCAAATCTCACTGGAAATCTATCAGAAATGTCAAATGAAATGCTGTAACATTCTGGTTTTGTCAAAAGGATAAATGTATATACAGCTGTGTATGTGATATTATTCGTAGTAATTGTTGCCTCAGTGAATTTGTCTGTGTGAAGTAACTTGGTGTGGTGTTAAGGGATGTGTTTGTTCTGGTCCCTGAGGCCAGTTTGGCCTTACACAAAGATACTTGTTATTTGCCCAAGTCAGCCCTGGGGTTTGCAGTTTCAGGGGAGGAATCAGCTCCAGTGTAGCCAAGGAAAGGATCCCCACCAGGCTCCTGAGCACTGGGTGTTTGCTGGCAAATTCTCCTCAGGTTGTAATTGAGATGCTGAAGAGTAAATGTAACACAAGGTTTCTGTTTAAACTGGGATAAGGATTTTTTTCCTTTTGAATGCAGAAAAAGCTGTATGCTAGCAGCACATATATGGTTATCATTAGCAGTTAATGGATTGTTTCAATTTCATTTTTATAGCTCTATATGTGTATAAACATTTCCAATCTATCTGTGCCCATATTTGAAATCAGTATGAGTAGGTTTAATAGGTTGTTACACACGCTTAATATATTTGAGCACAAAAGTAAGTTCCTCCAAGGTTTGAAACACTAATAAAGACACCTTTCAAATATTTCCTTCTGGGAGTTTTGAATCCTGGGGAAACTGGGAAAACACACAAAGCTGTTTCAACTCTTTTTGTAAAGTTTACACCAAATACATTTCCAAATGGTGATTGGCTCTTTTCTTCTTGATCATGAACCAAGAGGTTATCACATATATAAGATCATTCAAAGGCTTTTGGCTTTTAACATCCCAATTAAAATCCCAGTGACCTACACCACTCACTGACCAAACTGGTCCATTGCATGAAGTCTGTGTTTAAAAGAATGTTTCCTCCCTGGTTGCAATTTTGACTCCTTGTGCATCCCAGTCTTTCACAAGAACAAGTCACAGTGTCTTTCCAGCATCTGCTTCCTGCATGTCTCTTTCCTGTCTTTTTCTGAATCGTAGAATTATTTGGGTTGGAAAAGACCTTTAAGATCATCAAGTCCAACCATTAATCCAGCACTGCCAAATCCAGCACTAAATCACGTCCCTGAGCACCATGTCGAGGTTGCCGTTCCATATGTATTTTGTAGTTTATAATGAGGTAATTAGTGAGATCAAACTCATTTCACTAATGATTTTAACTACCTGAAAATATAAAATTCCATAATTTTTCCCCACCTTCCTTACTATTACTGAGCTGATTTTCTCCTGAGGGAAAAAACAAGCTTAAGATAAGATTCTTCCCTGCTACCACACTGCTGGTCTTCCCTCATAGTTCCTGCTGAAGAATAACTGTTAATATTTAATTGATTAAGAAGATTCTGGGTGTGTTTCATCCTTTCAACAACAGATTCATGCATTTCCAGTTACATATTTTTCAGGAATACCCAAGACTAACAGGTTTTCTTGTAGAAGGTTTAATTTCCTTCTGTCTTTTATTCTCTCATTTTTGTAATTTATGCCATGAAAGGTATCAATACAGTATGAAACAAAAAAGTATTTAAACTTTTATGTAAGGACAGAAAAAAGGTGTGTTTTCCTTTTGCTTGAGTTGTTTGAGAAAAATGAAGGAGTTTTACATTTCCTGTAAGGCTGGAAATGCTGAATCTGTTGGGTTTTTAAATCTGCAAATCTGTGGCCTGAAGCAAAAGTGATACTTGGATATTTTCATGTGGAGTGTTACACTGCGGAATGGTGGGTTTGTGACTCATCCAGATCCATACTGAGGGCAGCATCCAGGCAGTTTGGCTGGATCAAATCCTATTGACAGCAACACCTTCACTGAATCACTGCACAACAAGGGTTGGGAGAGCAGTGTCTGGCTCGGTGTTTGCCTTAGAAGCCACATGAGAATACAGTACCGGGAAGGACGGAGCTTTTTCACCTGCAAGGAACAACAGGAAAATGCTGTGTCTGAGACAGAAATGATCAGAATTTGAATGCCCCTTTGAGGGCTGTGGATTTACTGAGAAGCTCCTGATACACTGTAGTATGTGCTGCAATGCAGAAAAATGTAAACTCATTGCAACTGCATTTTTACAGCATGCTAATAGTGCAGAAATCCAGAGCTGTTTGGGCAGGATAGTATTAGAAATCTTGGATGCATTTAGAAATCTTGGCTATTAAGTAGCTAATGCCATCAGCACAGATCTTGTAGAGTCTCTACACAGAGGGACTGAACAGTAAAGATGATTTGAACATGCAACTACTGCAAGGAGAGAACGCGAGAAAAGGCAGGGTGTGGTTTGTTACTTCTCCTTTGGTCCTCACAGGACATTCCAAGCCCCTGCTCCCCTCAAACTGACCAGTTTATCTGACTCACCTCACTTGTTTAATACTTCCTTTCCTCTTCCTCTCTGATTCCCAGCCCATATACTGTAGATTCATCAGGTAAGAGAAGGGAACTGCCAAACTTCTCTCTATATAGGAGAGTCCAGAGCTGGAGGCATCAGTCACCTCCAGTTTGTGGCTGATCCTAAGGGAAATGAAAGCAAAGTATCAAGCACAGCAAATGAAGAAAAAAACCCTCTGTGAAGGCAGACAGGCCACTGTGCTTTAGCCAGGGTTCTGGCCTCACTGACAAAGTCATGTTTTCATCTGGGATATTCTTCCACTTCTTTTCTCTTGTGGAGAATGCTTTACACACACAGCTGGCTGTATAGTTGTTGGGGTCGTTTTACTGGGTTTCAAAGTGCTCCAAAACTGATGCTCTGCTTGAGCCGCTGGAATGAGTCAGATCAGAGCATTGGATTCTGTGGGCTGGGCAATGCCACATCCTGGCCTTCTGTATTATGTTCTGTGTGTCTAGAAAGGGGCTCCTGCCCACCCGACCCCTCCCCTCACATGAAGGCACTGAATTCTGTAACCTCAGACCAGAAATTAATTCTACCATGAATTTGGCCTTATGCAAGTCCAAGAGAAGACTACCTAAACCAGCAATCCTTGTTTCTGCCAGAGAAAAACACAGCGGGTGGAATGAATACCTGATGGTTGGATGTTGGTTCTGAGCCACCAGCTGGACCATTCTGTTAAAAAGGAAGAGCAACTTTTTTTTTGGCCAAGTGCCAAAAGTTTGCACATAGGAATCCAAAAGAGGCATTTGGTTATGGCTTTAAACTTGCCTTATTCTTTTAAAATATGCTGTACCTGAATTATCCATTTCAGATCCTCAAACTGTGGAGGGAGGAAGTTCAATTTCCTTTTTTTCCTTGCGGGGGTGAGTGACATCATAAATATTAGAAAGAAACAAAGAATTGGGACTGCGATGAGTCTGATTTGCAGAGACTGACATCACCCCTCCACTGCAGATACCAGGGACTGTGCCTCAGTTGTTTCAAGGAAGCTGTTTGTCCTTGCTCAGCTCACCTCAGCAATAACATCTCTGGGTTGGGGCTGTTTGCCACTGCAAGTGAATGATCGTGTAAGAGCAACCTAAAATTGTGCTGATGTATATAAGTATGTAAGTAACCAGGAGCAGCGCCAATAAAGCCCTTTTTACCCCAGAGAATGTTGTCACTGAGAGCAGCCAAAGGGCATGCCCACTCACAGAGCTACTCAAAGGTCTTCTAGCAATCCAGGAATTATTAACAATTAGTTGCTCTCAGGACAGGTCCTGTAAACACTTCCTCCCACACTGACTTGCTGTGAACAATTTCAGAGCGAGCCTAAGGAGAAAGTACCCTTTTGTGGTTACTGAGTTCAGCAGCCCTTGCCGAGCTCTCCCACGGTCCTTGCCCTCATCGCACCGAGTTCTCTCTGCTGGGATGGTCAGCAGGAGGTTCTCCCTCGCCGAGGCACCTCGTGGAGCAGCAGGAGGACACCTGTCCCTGCCCTCAGCTCAGGTACCTGCGCTGCTGTGCAGGGCAATGCACTCGTGTAACCCCCCCCGGGGCAGACGTGGGTGGGCAAAGTCAGAGCAAGAGCTCCTGACCTCTCAAGGACTCCGGAGAGAAGATGGCAGAGATATGTCACGGCAGACAGAATTTCACCCAGTAACGCCACCCTCGGCTGGTGTCAGCCAGGACACACCTTCTAGGAGTGCTGACAGTGAAGGGCTGGACACTGGGCACAGTCCTACTTGAAGACAGTTTTAAAATTCTCCATGTGCTTCCTTTAAAAAAATTCCTTCAATCTTCCTGATGTTTGCAGTACCCTGGAGAATAATGGGAGTTCTTTTCTCACTTGATGAGTCTATTGCTTTTACAGGATTTGAAACACTTGCTGACCTGAGTAGCTTATGACAAAACAGGATTTTGAATTCAGACCCAGCTTGCTCTGCCTTGCTTCTCTTTCTAATGCAGAGTGAACCTTATCTGTTGTTATTTTGTATTTCACATGATGCGGTAGCACGCTGGAGTAATTGCTGCCACAGAGGGTAGAAGGGCCTTGCTATCAGAGAAGGAAACCTGTGAGCACAGCACATCATTCCTAAAATATCTGAAATGGGGGTGGAGGGAAGCAGGAGTTAAACTGGCTCCTGCATAACTGTTGTTTTGGTTTACGCTTGATGTTCCATCCCTGTGTCTAATTCCTCAGCCTCGTCTTCCACGGTGACTTCGTTAGCAGTGAGATGCTAATTAAATTTCATATTTACGATTGGAAAATAAAATCGTTGGACCTTTTTTAAATAGATTTTTATGAGTTTTGGCTCAGTTAGCTGAGTCAGCAGCATGGATTCTGCAAGGCTGAACTCACCGGCTTTAAAAAAAAAAAGATAAATAGAGCAACTAATGATGAAAGGAGAGTCTAATCTAAAACCTCATACGGTTTCTACACTGTATTAGCTTTTGAGCATAAGAAAAATAAATTTGTTTTGGTTCCTCATAGAAATAAATACTGTTAGTCATCTAGAAAGAATCCTTCTTTTATTATGTCTCAGAGGGTTCAAAGCTCAAAATTTCATTTAATTCTTAAAATCTCAGTTGCGGCTGGAGACAATACGCTGAAAAGAGTTTGGTGCATCAGCAATGTTTGGCATCACCTGTTAGCTGGCAAAATATTTATTTCACACCTTCAGAAGGGTTAGAATTAACACAGGTAAGCACTGACACACAGCATCTGCCCCCTCCCCATGGAATGTGTGCTGCTGGAGAGTTTATACAACACTGGAGAATCAGAGCTACCAAACACCGCTGCCAGCCAGATTTATAGCCACTATATAGAGCAGTTCCCTATTCATGTAAAAATTAGCACCTCACAAAGCTTTAAAGGCCCATTTTTCCAATACTTAGAATTTGAAGAATGTCCCAGTTGTGGGAAGATTTTTGAAAGAGCTCAGCTTCAATTCAGGCATGTACAAAAGACCTGATTTTAAGAAGTGTTTAACGCTCAGCAGCTCTGTGATTCATAGCACTATCTTATCCCACACTCTGAGGCAAATCTTGCAAAAATCTGGCAATTTATTTTGATGCCTAAATACCACCTGAGCTCTTTGAAAATCTGACCCTAATTACGAGCTGTGCCCTTGAGTAGGAATGAGAAATAGGGGAAATCAATCCTCCTGCGTGGGAGCCGTTTGCTGGGGCTCATCTTGTGTGTAACCTCACTGCACACACAAATGCAACAGTGCTTTTAAAACAAAGGCTTCTCTGCACATTCTGCAAGTGATTTTGTTGTCAGCCTGTGCTAAGGAATTATTATGATTGGAGAACAAAGCAAAACTTCCCCTGACTTTGAGTTGGTTCCCACCCTTCGTACTGTTAAACATCTCCTAAAGATCAGGGGTTGGGTGCAAATAATCCTGCAAATCTTGCTTTTGTAGATGCTGTTTAAACAGAGCTGCCCATGCTTAAAGACTGGGATGGTCACAGACGGAATGTAATTCTGGCATCACTTTACAATTGTTATTTTCACAAATATTTATTTCCACAGTCAGCAGAGAATTCAATACAATTCTCATGCTTCTTGTGCTGACTCATGCTCAAGAACCACACCAGGTGAAGACAGATAGTCAGATTTATTGCTATTTTAATACTTCGCTTCTTTGGTCTTTTCAAAAAAATACACATTAACCACAAACTGAACTGGCCTGAGTTTCCTGATGAGACTGGAGTTTCATCTCCTCCCATGGTTAGTTAATTCTTCTGGGATAAATTTTCCACATGAAAGCAATGGGCTTAGTTATGGAGAGAGCAACAGAAGATGCTTAATTCCTCCTTGCAGTGCTTTGAAGGTAGACAATATAGAATTGACAAGTATTTGGTATTATCTCTTCCCCAAGACAGCAGGACAAGGTCATGGAGACATTACCACTGCAGGAATAATTTACAGTTCCCTTAAGTAAAGAATCAGGCAATTTTTGTTTAAATTGCTGCAGAAGTGACTTACAGGAGCCTTCCTGCAGGATGGAGAGGGACTTGTCTCTGTTGTCCAGGGATTGCTTTCCTGCTCTTAATTGCAGGTCTTCCAGTGAGGTTTCCTTGCTGACATGGAATGGTTAAGAGAACCCAGCTGTGTTACCTGCAGGGAAAAAGGATCTGTTTGAGGTGCTCCTCAGGCCCTTCCTGCTCCATCCTGAGCACAGAACTCTCTGTGGCCGGGACAGCATTTCCTCTAAGACTCTCCTCTGCAGGGGTGTCATGTTTGAAAGTTGCCCACAACCTCTGTTCAGAAGAAAAGGGAAGTAAGGCAGCCCCCAGCACCTTCCTCTGCTATTTATAGACAGTGGGTTTGAGCGAGAGGATGGTGGGGGTGGGTTTCCGGAGCTGTGTGACACAGTCCCACAACACTTGTGCAGAAAGAGAGGGGACACAGGACGAGAAAGCATAAGTGGGAAAAACGTAGTCGTAAAACAACTACAACAATTTCCATGTGAAAGGAAAACTCTGATTTCCAGGGCTCCTTCTGCTTCCTGGTGAGGGTTTGCCCTTCCCAGGGCAGACTGCTGTGGTCTGTTGTAGACTTTTTCTTGTCAAAGGGCCTCCAGTTGTCCTCTGTGTGTGTTGGGTGCTGCTGGCTGAGACGCTCATGAAGCTTTAAGCAAACTTGCAAGGATTTGGCCAATGAGCAGAGCATCAAGGACTATGGCAGACTGCAATTAGGAGGGAAGTTTGCTTCTTCCAGTGACTTTGAGCTGGAAATTTGTTATATAAGGTATGTATGTCATTGTTCAAGCTGCAGGGGAGCTGATTGTGCAAGAGAGCAGCCTGTTAGTGAAAATTAGAGTCTGTTTTAAAGTAATAGTTATAAAGAGGTCACAAAAAGTAATAAGGGGTATATATCTGTTCCCTGTGCCACATAAAATGAGCAAAATGTGTGTGTGAACTCTGAGACTGGACAGTGTTTGATCCAGCAGAGTATGTAGTTAGCAATTAGGAGCTAAACATGAATGGGAAAGCCTTCACAGAGCTGGGTGGGGAGCTATTACACCTTTCTAGAGTGCATTTCAGATGTTTAACTGAAGCATGTTCTCATGACAGTCAATGCATTCTGCTCTTACAGTGCAGTGACCAGTTTGCATGTGGGTTGTTGTTCGTGTGTTTGGAGCAGTTTGTTAAGGTTGATCTTAATATGAGGGATATGAGAGTTGCCTTCTTATTTGTTCTTTCTGTGTGTTTTTTGTGTATTTTGACTAACTGTAGGATTCTTTAACAACTGGAGCTGGGTCAGGGGAGCTTTAGCTTGGACATGAGGAGAAGGTTCTCCATCAGGGGCTGGCTGGGCACTGGAACAGGCTGCCCAGGGAAGTGGTCACAGCCTGAGTTTAAGAAGCATTTGGACAATGCTCTCAGGGACATGGTGTGAATTTTGGGTTGTCCTGTGCAGGGCCAGCAGTTAGACACGACGATCCTTGTGGGTCTTTTCCAGCTCAGGAGATTCTATGATTCTTCATGCAGGGTTCTGTCTTATTTTCCTGCCATGTTTTAAAGCTTGCTATAAGAAATATTATTTTCAAACTTTCTTGGGGCATGGTTAATTACAGTGAGATTATCTGACAGTATTCAAGATTGGAGTGTGACCTTTTCTGTTTTAAGAACAGCCTACACATTTACTGTCAGTTGTTTCTGAATTTGGAGATTGTTAAACTGGAGTGCAGTCCTCTCCTCAAACGTGTTCTGCATTATCCTTTGGCTGTTGGGAGAAGAGAATATCACCCCCAAAGGGTCGTTACCTGACTGTGTGGAATATGATCTTCTCTGAGTATTTTTTTTAACTTGTGTAATATAAGACTTCGCGGAAAGTGACAATTTTTTTTTAAGAAACAGGCTAAGGAGTTTGTTTGGCAGAGCAAACTTCTTTCTCTATTCCCGTTTTACATTACTTGTATTAATAGAAGTGAAGTGTTAATAACACTGACACGAATCAGGCTGGCTGTGCAAAGGCTTTGTGGGTTTCATATGTACATACCAGTTAGTGAATCTTTGTCCTTACCAGGTTCTCATGTAGCTCAGTCCATGGAAATCCCTCAGCACTGGCTCTCTCTACCCAAGAATGTGCTGGGGTTTGTAATGCAAACACACATTTACTGGGACCTAACCCAGAGTCATCAAAGCCATTTGCATCTTTGAGTAGCTTGAATTTTTAACTCAGGATTCCTCCTAAGCACACAGGACTATGTGCTTCCCCCTAGCTGTGCCTCCTCTTCCTCCTCCTGAGCTGATGAGAATCTCATTATCACTTGTAAAAACAGAGTGAGTCAGTCCCAAGAAAATATTAACCTGGGACTTAGTAATGACTTCTGAGTTGTTTGTTGGGCCAGCATTCTCATGAGCCCTCTGCAGCCTGAGGATGGCAGCTTCTTATTTACATCTTGGCTTTTAGCACACATTAGTTGGAAGGAAATGCTTGTGTCAGTAGCTGCCGCTCCAGAACAGGCCAGCTATATAAACACATTTGTACAGTGATTTCTGTTGCCCTCATCATCATCATGCGCAACAGGATGGAGCAGGAGCAGATTAAAGCATTTATTGAATGTCAGGCGCTCAGCTCTCCACTGCTACTTTGCAAATCCTTTAAAATAGAGGCACTAAAGTCCTGTGGTAAATTATTTATTTAAATTATTGTGCCATTATCTTGATTTGCACGCTCAGAAGTAGCACTGATTTCTGAAGTATCAGAATTTGTGGCAGGTCCTTCCCTACTTATCCCATCATTTGCTTCATACCCCACGTTCCTTGCCTTTGCCTTTACTAAGGCCTTTCCTGTTTCCGTCTCTGTCTCACTTCTGTTCCTCACGTTCATTCTGAGTTTCCCTCTCTCTAACTTTCTCTTTTCCTGTTCCCTTTTTATATTTCCTTTTCCTGTGACCTCATTATTTTTCCTCCTCAGATCTCATCTTTCTCTTCCCTCTCCACTTTTGTCCTCCATCTCTCATTGCTCATCTCTCACATTTCTCTTTTATTTTTACAGATGTTATCATTGAAATGGTAGCACTGGCAGTCTCTGAAACCTGGGTATCAAACAATATATGAAAAGAGAATAACCTCCATCTAATCACCAGTGTAGATACTGACATCAGAAGGGACAGGTCTCTCTCCATGGACTGCAGAGGAATCCAAGTGACTAGGAGTGGCTGGAAACCAACCTTTAGAGGGCATTCCAAGGTGGAAGCATAAAATGGTAGAAGGAAGTTTTCAACAGAGCATTTTCCATTCACTAGAGAGGAACTAGATTTCTAAATTAAACTTCATGCCTGATTCAAACTGGTGAGATGAATCCACCCCCCAGATTTGCTCCTCTGTCGGCAGTGCTTAGACAGGGCGTTGCTGCCGGAGGGAGAAGCAGCTTCACTGTGTGTAGGAAACAGTGACACACAGAGGAGTGACAGTTGTCAAAACACCATTTAAGCTATTTGTAGAGGAGGATTTTTCCATTTTCTTTGTTTATTATTGATAATAAGTGTTCTACAACCCCGTCTGATTGGGTGCTGCATGTTTGAGGTAGCACAACCTGCTGCTGGTTTGCCATTGAGACAAAATGAGTCATTTCCTTCCTCTGAGATCAGGTGATAGGAACTCTGAGGCTCTGCCAGACTTGAGGAAGACGTAGACTAGACACTCTCAGCAGGTGGAGCGCAAAATGGGAAAGCACAGATCTCAGCATTTTACGAGCAGAAATCATGACAGGATCCAAATAAGTATTACTGCACTGGTTAGGGTCTGTTCAACAATATTTCATTGGGAAAACCAGCATTATTAATGTGTGAATAGTTTTTTCCTCCAGAAAGTGATATGCACTGTATAGAATTTCATTTGCAATTTCAAAACAGACAAAAGCTCAAGGTAGTAAGTGTGGAATTCAGTGCAAGGATTGCTCAGCTCTTAGGCAATATTACCCTGCAATATTGGGAACTTGTCTGTCTTTGTTGCAGAAAGTGTTTTCTGGTTTAGGTGATGCTGAGCAAAGTGTTGGGTGTCCTGACTAACAATACTAACAATTGATCCCTGCTTTATGTGTGTCTTACACTTTGGGGTTTTTTTCTGAGATGGAGTTTTACGTGGATCTGTTCCTAGGAAAGTAAATAAAGACAAAGAAAGAGATAATTAAAGACAGTTCCTAGAGTATTAATTCTTCTGATCCCCTTCTGTTAGGACAGGAATAGTGATTAGACATAAATCTCTGATTTATTCCATTGCTTCCTTTTTTTTTATCAGAGGGCAGAGTTACTGAATGAGAGTAACATGACAGAATTCTTAATTTCTTTCTTTCTCTCTTGGTTGTTGAGCTTATAGTTATGAAAATGAAGGGAATTTTCCTTCTCTCTTCTGAAGCCAGGTGAAAATACCTCCAGAGCTCTCTCAACCTGTTAGGGAGCTGGTTTTGGTTACTTCTGTCTCTCTTGTGTTCAAAAAATAGAAGTACTGTTCATTACTGTGGCTCTCATCTGGCTTCACCTCACTGAAGCCTTGCAGGTCTGCTGGTGTTGGGGTTTCTTTTGTAGGCTGTGTGCAGCAGGAAGATTGACTCAATGCAATTGAACAGGATACTGGAGGGCAAAAATAATCCTATTTTGTGTTTAAATCTCCCTGCTCTTCTACTGCTTTGGGATCTCTTCTTCCAGACTTTTTCTTTTGTATTTTGTTCAAATAAGCAAGCTAGTTGAATCCTTTGGATGAAGATGGGTTTCTGGGTCCATACACACCTTTACCCAAACCAGAAATACAGCCCAGCCCATCCAGCAGAGCTGCTGCCTTCAGAAAATGTTCTGAGGCCTGCAAGGTCTCAAGAAATAAAAGTGCACTTGTAATAAATGTTTTTTTAAGGCCTTCCCATCTTGGTGATTCCATGTGCTTTACATCACTAATTAACAAGTCCTCCCTTGTCAGGAACATACCTATTACCAGCCTTGTTTTCAGCTGGGGGCATGGAGGTAGAAAGAATGAATATAAAGTGCCAGTTCTTAAAGGCAGGTGAAGATATCATCTCCTCTCCTTTGGGAATCCAGATTTAGACACCTGTATTGAAAAAAAAATTGCAAGTGTAGGTAAGCAAATTTACTCTTTTTTTTTTTATCAATGTTTAAGCCTTTTAAAAGTGATTTTCAGTACCACAGAACATACAGCAGTGCCACCAACATAAATGGAAACTGCTGGCATTCAGCGTTTCAGAAAGCCTGGAGGGCACACAGAGCTCTCCTGTCCTTAAGCAAAGGAATATAATTTCCTTATCACACTTTAAACTGTGACTTTCCTCTAAAAGTAAAAATAGCTCTAAATCCCTTTGTGGTTTTGTGGTTCTCTGGTACTGCAAATCTGCACATATCCACACAAGCAGCTTTTGAGAAAATCGCCCAGTTGTTACACTTTGTCATGTGAGATGCTGTACAAACCTGAGGGAGAAAGGGCATTGCCCCACGGAGAAAGAGGATGGAACACAACACCCTCAAAATGCTGAGGGTAATTATATACACAGGTTTAGAGTGCTATTTTCATCTTTATTTTTGCTTTAAAGTGTAATGATTTATATGTAATTCGTTCCTTGTTTATACACATATAGTTAGAATTTAATATAAATTTCTCTTCTTATGAAGGTATAATTTGCAAAACATTTTGCGTGTCCTGGTTTCTTTCTAAATACTGCCAGTCTGAGAACACCTGTGACAAATGCAGAAATCCAAAACACTGCAATAGATTACCTGTCCCAAAATAAACCTCCTCCTGCTTCTGCTTTTGTATGAGGACAAACCCCCTTCTTCCTATTTCACCAAGGAGAGATCAGGAAATCGGAAACCTGAGGTGCAACCTGCATTTGCAGTCTGCTACACGGTGATCCCTCAGTATTGACAGGCTGACAAGAATTCAGAGCATGGGGGTGCACATAATTAAACAGCTGAAGGGTTAATTTCTGCACCATCATGAAAGGAATCACAAAAAAAAAAAAAAGAAGCTTTAGATGTGACCTGATGATGAGCACTTTATAGAACCCCTGGGTCTGAAGCCTGCAGGCTTTATTCCCTTGATCAGTGGAGAGTGTCACTGACATATGAGAGTGTGGAGTCTGAGTGAGAACAGAGAGCAGCTTTAACTGCAAGGTGATTTGTTCAGCTGAAAAAAATGTAACACAAAAAATAGCAAACATATAGAACAATTCGTTTGTGTGTAACAGCCAGGAGAGGGATAGTCCCTGAGAGAGAAAAGGAGACGAGGGAAGCAGAGTGTTCCTTTTAATGTAAAAAGGGTTCTCTCTTTTATTTGTCTGTATCTAAAGAGACCTTTGAAATAGATGGAACTAGCTGAGATTATTACTGGATTAGGCTCTCCTGCAGTTAAAAGCTATTTTGTGTACCAACTACTGAAAGGAGCAGTGGGAGAGTAATTTTTGAACTGCTGTGGTGATTCTGATTTCTTTTTGGTTAATGCCTCTTGAAGTCAGTCCAAGTCTGTGACTTCACATCTGTGATTTGTAATGGGTGTCATAGTCCATATGACATATCACAACTCCGGAATGTGTTAGGATACAGCTTAGAGGTATTGGAATCAGAAAGTAGATAATGGCAATAAAAATCAGATTAAATAAGTGATTACACATTTGAAAACATTTTAAATCTGTTGGTTTTAATTTTATGAGTGAAAACAACTTTTCTGCGATGTCATCATATGAAGAAAGGCCAGAAATGGGGAACAAGGGCTTTTAAATGCCTAGAAAATGCAAGTGCTGCTGAAAAACTTTTAAAATTAAAGCCAGTAATACAAAACCTTTATTGGTTTCCCACTGAGTTTCAGTTGTTAAATCTGGGGTTTTGACCAGCACACCAAAATTTCAACCAATCGCAAGCGTTATATTTCTTATGCACTGTTATATTAAATACTAAATCAAAGAACTATTTGCTCACTAAGAGGGGTGCTGCTGTCCATTGCTATTTTCTCTGGAATAGCTCCACAGGACAGTGGAGTTATGTGGGGGTTGTACACTTAGACCAGCCTGGCCAAAGAAACACAACAGAGGCAGCACTTGAAGGAAGGAGAGGAGCGATAGCTTTTACACGCCCCTGAGAGGGGATGAACAGCACAGGGGGTTAGGACAGGGCTTGGCTGTGCTTCTGGCAGGGTATTTCCAAGGTAGAATTCCAAAGGAAAAAGCAAAAGGAAGATTCTGTCATTCCTACAGGGCAGTGAAGGACCACCCCTCTAAATGTCGTTTCTCAGGGCTTTGCTCCTGATAATAGACTGCGTCTAACAGGAGTTTGCTGCCAGAAATCTCCTTTTAAAATTCCTACCCACTCAGCCAATATACTTATTACTTTCCCATTAAACATTATGTCCCCAAAATAACAGTGTGGATGTATTATGCCCGTACATGAGGGACTATTTGATAAAGGTATTTTTAATGTCAGGTTAAAAAAAAAAAAAAGTGTATTCATGTTGAGAATTACGCTGATGAGTGAGCTCTTCTTGGAATCATTTAATGGAGAAATCCCTTACTAACGTCCTGAGGGAACTGCTGATGGTGTGCAATAATTTCTGGTTCAGTGCAGCAGATTACAGGATATCTTGCATTTTATGAAATTCAGGCAAGTGCTTCCTTTGCACTCCGAGGTCCATCTGTGAGCTCCCTGATGTGCTCCCAGAATTAAAGGACCTGCGACACTCCTGTTTTTAGCTGCAGAAGGTGCCTGTGGCTCCGAGATGGCTGAGGAACTGTGTGACCTTCTGCTTCACTGCCTTCTGCTCCCAAAAGTTCACCTTCTCCAATTATGTAGTGTTTGTTAAATTCACCTTTGAAGTGAAATACAGTAACTTCCAGAATAAGTGGTGGAGAGTAAGGTTCATGAAGAATGCGTGTGGACTTCAGATGAAACTCTTTCACCTTTAGCATTCCTCCAACTGCTACCTGCTTTAGAAAGCTTTTTTTTCTGTTGTTTTACCTTTACTCTGCTCATTCCTGCCCTGTCATCTTTACCACACATAAATACTGTGGCATTCAGGGAGAATTTCATCCAGCTCGTGTAGAGTTCATAAGACCAGGGGAGATTTTTCCCACAACTATAGCCATGGCCCAATGAGTCTGGATCCCGTGGAGCAGCCCTGGTCTTCTTCACCCTCTGAGGAGCATTGTTGCTTCCAGAACATTTATTAGCAGTCACTGGAGTAATGAACCTGCATGCAAGCACCTAAGCAAATGGAGAATAAGTGGTTCCCAGGATGCGAAACTACAAAGAAAAGACCTCTGGGAGAGCTGCTGGAGTACAGGAGAACAGAGCCCCTGGCAGTACTTCCCTAACCTGTCCATACTATGAAGAATCCATCCAAACGTTTCTCATAGAGCTATTGAAACCCAGACTATGATTTTTGACAAATTGGGAAAGCTTTTAAAAACATCAAGCAGAGAGCATGCCCTTTTTTTTTTTTTTTTTGGTGGGAATATTCTGTATTTCATTAAGTGAGAACACTGGCAAATGTTATTTGGCAGATTAGCACTTTTGGCTTTAGTTTTCAATAGGAGGAATCAGTAGCCCGTGGCTATACATCTTATGAGCTGGCTTTGCCCAGGGATACTCGGTGTAACACAGGCTGCTCTGCAGTTCCTAAAGCTGGAAACTCAGAAAAACATGTTGCTTTTGAGGTCTTTAGTTACTGATTACCAGCAAAGCCTCATAAAGCACAGTTCTCATCTCCTGTGACCCAAGAACTGCACATTCTTGTTCCACCACAGTCTCTGATGGGGTAAAATAACTTGAAATAGAAGCTTATGTTCCATGTGCCACCTGGATCACAAGATCCTGTGAAAGCTAGAATGCAAAAATAGGATTTGTTTAAAGGTTAACATTTATTACAGAATAAAGAAAGATTTATTTTTTTTTGCAAAGTTTCTTTAGTTTTAACTTCAGTACAAGTTTCCTTGCCTCACTGTTGCCTGCCTTGTAACCTTCTCTAATGAGGTGGGTACAAATTAGGAGCTGGCAGGAACTTGCTTATCAAGCACTCAGAAATCATGTGACAACATTTGCATGAGTCAAGAACATTTTCAGACTGCAGTGATGTAATGCTCGTACCCACCCACTCATGGGGTGAAAGGCAAGGTCTGAGCTCACAGGTCCGTGCCCTCACACTCCTCAGACTATCCAGACCCGTCTGCAGAGGGCAGGCACAGAACTGCCTGCTCGTGAGTTAAATGTGCTTGTGTGCAGTCATTTACAGGTGTTGGCTCATCACCTCTGTGCAGGTTCACCTCATACAGCTGAGAGGAGCAAAGGAGGTGAGGATGAAAGCCTTTGTTGCCTGCAGCAGGTATTTGTCTCTGCTCAGAGCTCTGCAGGTTTGTTCCCTTCCTGCCTCACGCGGTGCCCTTTGCCATTGCTCCTGTTGAGCAGAGGGATTCTCTGGCTTGCAGAGACCTTTGTGGAGGTGGCTGAGTGCAGATTCATCACTGGAGAGCAATGAGCAACAGTTCATAGGCTGGAGACAGCACTTCTGGGAACTGTCACTTCCCAGATGAGCTGTGGACAGGCTGCACGTCACTTCAAACAGTTTCAATATCGGGCAGACTCAGCATTAGTCTGAACTGGTTCCGAGCTCATCCTATAAGATATGGAAGCACAAAAAAGAACTGGGTTTGGAGCTGTCCTGTTTGATGTTCATTTGCCAATTGTTTCCCTTGTTAAGGAGGAGAGCCAGAGATGGATGACTGCCTGGATACTCTGAAAGATGAGGAGGAAGCTTTGTGGGAGAACGTGGAATGCAACCGGCACATGCTGAGCCGCTACATCAATCCAGCCAAACTGACCCCTTACCTACGGCAGTGCAAAGTCATCGATGAGCAGGATGAGGATGAGGTGCTCAACTCACTTATGCTGCCCTCCAAAATTAACAGAGCAGGTAATTATATGGTGAATGGCCACATCTGCATCCCTAAGTGAACCACATTGCTTTGCTAAGTCTGGAGGGAGCCTCTATCAAGGTACAGATTATCAAATGGAAACTCTCTATCTTATTTGTGAAGGATTTAATGTAGGGAGGAATTCTACTGCAGCTATTATGATAATAAAGACTGTTTCCAGTGCTGTACAGACTGGAGCTCTTGGGGTTCATATTCCCATCAAAGCCTCGGCAAATATTTCAGTTCACAGGAAGCAGCAGCCAGTGCCATTCCAGAAGCAGCTCTCCAGCTGTCTTGCTGTACCTCATGATTTGTCACTGAAGCATCTGCCATCCTTGCAGACTCTACTGGAATAATGAGTCTTTTGAAATTTCAGTTCCAGAGACCAGTTTGCCCAAACTCCTTCGGAATAACGATCGCCACAAGCATAAAGAATTCGAGGCATTACTTCACGAGTTCAGCTGAACTCAGTTAATGAGCCCGACTTTGCTCAGCGCATTGCTGTGGCAGAGATGAACCTGAAGCAGATTTGACTTCAGGGACATGGTGTTTGCTTATGCAGCTGATGGTGCTGATACTTCACCTCTCTGTTGTCTCTGCTTAGGCCGACTGCTGGACATCCTCCACACCAAGGGCCAAAGGGGCTACGTGGTCTTCTTAGAGAGCCTGGAGTTTTACTACCCTGAACTCTACAAACTGGTGACAGGGAAAGAACCTACACGGAGATTTTCCACTATTGTTGGTGAGTAAGAATCGATCACAACGGAGCCTGTTGAAGTAAGGATTATTTTGGAGACTGAGTTTGTTTTTTTCAGGCAGGAAATGGAAATAAAAGCTAATCTTCTTGTAGCATTCTGCAGTCTTTCAGTCACCTTCAAAGCAACATGTGGTAACAACAGGTAATATATAAACAGAAGGGGCATCTCAGTTGTCTAAATGCAGCTGAAAAGCTTCAAATTGAATGACAGGCATTACCAGAAATCCCAAGACAAGGAACATTGGAACTGTGGGCTAAATCACAATGATGAGCTACACATATGCATCACATTTTAGGCATTCACATTAATTGTACTTACATAGATTTATTTTGCAAAATTTATATGGCTCAGCTGAAACAAAACAAATGAAAAGGCTTCATCTTCTGTCCAGACAAGCTGTCTGTGTGTATATTGCGATTCTGGTAGCAGTGTACTGTGTAATATTTGTACTGTTCCCAGTTAGATATGCAAATGTGTACAAATTTGTGCAAATTCTGCACCCTTGTGCATACTCTGGCCATTTGTTCCTTGCTTAGTTCTCCTGATCCTACTTACTACCTTTTAAATAAAGCACCATAAATCAGATATTTTACTCGACGTTGATAAGCTGTTCAAACATTTTCAGTGGAGGAGGGACACGAAGGCCTTACCCATTTCCTAATGAATGAGATCATTAAGCTTCAGCAGCAAGTGAAGACAAAGGACGTGCAACGCTGTGAGCTCTTGGCCAAGTCTCGCCAGCTGGAGGATGAGAGAAAGCAGCTTAAACTGAACAAGATAGAGCTGCTGACCTTCCAGGAGAGATACAACAAGATGAAGGAGGAGAGGAACAACTACAACGATGAGCTGGTGAAGGTGAAGGATGAGAACTACAATCTGGCCATGAGATATGCCCAGCTGAGTGACGAGAAGAGCATGGCTGTGATAAGGAGCCGAGACCTCCAGTTAGAGGTGAGATAAAAGCTCTGGGGTGCTTCAGTCAGGGGCAGCAATGGAGGTGCCAGTGGCATCTGACAAAACAAGTCCTTCTCTGGCAGCAGAAAGGTGTAGAGCTCTCTTTTGCATTGCTTACCCAGATGATTAGAGGCATGACTGTACAGAAATGCCAACTGCAGTGATGTGTATTAATAGCAGATAATTTACATACTTAGATAAGAAAAACAGGACACAAGTAAAAGTGAAATTTAAAAGACGTAATTATTTGCTAAAATATAATTTCAGCTTTTGAGGCTCAGTAATATCTTGGTACAGTTATCCAGATTTACACTACAGCTGCTGGGGATTTATTCAAAAAATCTCCCATGGAGCATTGGAACAAATTGAGGTAAATTAGGGAATACAGAGAAATGCTTCAAGTGCCATAGAATTCATGCTTGTGTGTGTGACAGGTGAGATGGAGTAAACAACTACCCATAGTAGATGCTGGATTTTAGCTTTGAACCAATGATATCAGGCATTTTACATCAGACATTACTTTTTCCTTTTTTTTTTTTGGGAACCTTCTTGCCTGTCTAGAACTCAAAGCTCCTGTTTTTCCCAATCCAAACAGTCCATGTGCAAAAAGCACAATGTGTGGTCAGCCTCCTAAGTGTTGGTTCTGTTTCATATCTCCAAACATTGGAGGGTTGAGGCTATGCCATGGTTTGGTTTTTTTTACTCCTGGTGTTCTAAAAATTCACAACCAGCACATACCAGTTGTAGCTGGCAAGAGCAAGTTTGTGCTTTGGGAGTTCACCATTGTGGATGTTCAACACACACTCACATACACCCAATTATCTGCTCCTGGTTAGCATTCACAGTTTAAGCCATTTTTTCCAACTATGGCAGTATGCTTTCACCTGGAAGTGAGAGTGTTTTCAGAGGAGTAAATATCAGAGCAATCCTTTTCTCTTTCTCCTTTTCACTTTTCCCTGGCTGCTCTAGATTGACCAGCTGAAGCATCGCTTGAACAAGGTGGAGGAGGAGTGCAAGCTGGAGAGGAACCAGTCTTTGAAGCTGAAAAATGACATTGAAAACCGGCCCAAAAAGGAACAGGTTCTGGAGCTAGAGAGGGAAAATGAGATGATGAAGACTAAAATCCAGGAGTTACAGTCCATCATTCAGGTATAAAAGCGGGTTGCTACACTGAAAATTCCTGACACTTCAGCTTGCCCCTCCTGCTTAACCCCGAGGATGGATTTGGGAGGCTTTGACCACTCCTTGCCTCCAGGCTCCTCCACACTCTCCTCCCATCCTATCTCACATACCCCAGGGAGGCTGCCCTTTGGGATCTAAGTGTCTGGAGGGGTCTGTGCGAGTAGTGACAGCTCCCACATGTTTTCAGTAAGAGGGAGTTGAGTGTGTAACAGGGAAACCCATACCTATGGGCAGGAGGAGGTGGCGTGGTCTCTGCTGCTGCTCCTCACCTCAAACTCACACATACTCCTGTTATAGTGCAGGAGGTGTTGGATGAAACCTTCACCTGCAAAGCTACAACAAGCATAAGTCCAAAGTTTGGACAAAGAGAAGGTTGGTTGTACAGCTCCCATCTGTCTGTGGTGCTCCTTGTACAAACACATGCAGGGGGAAGAGTGCTCCAACAAAATTCATCATCTAATAAATCAAGCTGTACATGAGAGATTGGCTCTTTCAAGGTGCAGAGTGCAGCTGTTCAATTGCTGAGCATTCAACTCCGTGGTTGAGCCTGCTGCGGTTCTTTGTACCAGCCTGTCACTACAAAACTGGGTTAAACAGCAGCCCAGAAATTTCTGCCACTGGCTCTGTGTACCCTGTCTTAGGCTATTGTCACATCTGTGCCAGTCTTAATGAAGCAGAGGGGAATAAAGGTTCCTGCACTTGGGTGGTCAGCAGGTACCAGGATGGCCTGTGGAACTCTGCTGTAACTTGCACAGGGAGCTTAACTAACCTGTGTTTGGGCAGGGAGGGAAAAACGAGATGCACTCACTTAGCACTGCTCTGTGAAGAGCTTAGCCAAATATTAGGATAACTGTGAGACTGCTTAGCACTTTGTTGGAAATGCTTGTGGCATTTTAAAATGACAGTTAAAAAATTATCAATAGAATGCCTTTCAGAAAGGGCTGCAGCCTCTAGCAGTGCCTAACGATTTGTAGTTCTAACACAAATTCAATTCAAAGGTTGAAAAAGGGTGTAGTGTAGAACATTCTGGGAGTTCTGGTCCAAGTAGGATGTCTTATATTAATTGAAATGGTGTTATAACACTTAAAGAAACAGAGGAATAATCATGACATAGCTAAAGATAGGATTGAAATACTCCTAAGCTAAAGTATGAATAAAGCAGTTTGTTTTAGAAACACTTAGGTATGCTTAGAAATATTGGATAAACAAAATATCCCTGAAATCTCCAATTTAGTCTAGGTATGTCAAAAATAAATATGCATATTCCTTGCTGGCATTTTATGCTTTTTTCATATCCCATTTATGGTTAATTTTGGATGGCAAATTATTTGTTGGAACCTGC
This sequence comes from Acropternis orthonyx, assembly GCA_035583155.1. Taxonomy (NCBI): domain Eukaryota; kingdom Metazoa; phylum Chordata; class Aves; order Passeriformes; family Rhinocryptidae; genus Acropternis; species Acropternis orthonyx. The sequence goes on along the minus strand of JAWWEU010000034.1, from coordinate 12,491,275 downwards.
TCTGGTAATCTTGTTAATTTTAAATCTGAAAGAAATAATATTGCTGGACAGTATAGAAACCAAAGCAGTGGCACAAGCTACTCCAGGCATGTTTAATATTCTCTGAGCACAGCCCTGCAAAGCCTGTGCATGCTTTAAAAATTCCCCTGAATGTTTTCTTAGGCCCTGCTCTTTGGCAAAGGGTGATTTTTGTGCTCAGTGAGAGCTGATTAATAGAAAAGAGTTTTGAATGCAGGGCTTGGAGAGAAGAATTGTCACTGCATCCAACATGGATCAAATTATAGCCAGTACAATAGCCCAGTAAAACAGTTCCTTCATCAGACTGTTCTGACAGCAAGACAGCCTTTATTCATCTTTTTTGACACTGTTTTAAAATCTGAACAAATGTCCATCTCTTCTCCTGCTTTCCCCTTGCAATACCTTGTTCATTTTCTATTCCTCTTGCTTGTTACTGCCTGTTACTTTTCTCCTTGCAATACTATCTCCTGTTTCCCTGGCCTGTCTCATACGAATGTCTCTCCTCAGGCTGACAAGCGGAGTTTGCCAGATTCGGACAAAGCCATTTTGGACATTCTGGAACATGACCGTAAGGAGGCACTGGAAGATCGTCATGAGCTGGTCAACAAGATCTTTAATCTCCAAGAGGAGATTCGTCATGTGGAGGACTTGAGAGACAAGGTGAGAAACGGAAGGATGGAGAGATGGAATATCTCAGGCTAGTGCCCAACAGATTCTGAGAGCGGTGGTGGTTAATGGTGTGTCATTTCCAGTATCTTGAGGAGAAAGAAGATTTGGAGTTGAAGTGCTCAACACTAGGGAAAGACTGCGAGATGTACAAGCACCGTATGAACACTGTGATGATACAGCTGGAAGAGGTGGAAAAGGAGCGAGACCAGGTATCTAACAGTTAAAGTAGGGGAAATCAGTAGCAGAAGCCTCCATCTCCTCTGTGTCACTTTGGGGAATTGTGGGTAATGGGACCCAAAATACCATTATTAAAAAAAAGCAGTTAAAAGGATTACTTGTTGGAATTTGCATTGCAGTAATTAAACATAGGATAATATTGCGTTGTTTCCATAGCATAGCATCTGGCAGGCAGGACCAAGGTCTTAACAACAGCCACTGCAAGGCTTTATGTCAGTGTCAAGTCATCCTGTTCACACACTGGAGCATTTTCCCACCAGCCAAGGGGGAGCTGTAAACGAACCACCCTCATCATCGTAATTTTTAATGGTGCCACTGTGGCACATCCTGCTCCAGACTGCTGTGTTAATTGGTCACTGGGTGCCAGTTCTGAAGTCCCCATTCCAAACACCTCACAAACAAACCCAGCAGCAGAAGTGTCTGGTGCTCAGGTGCAAAAGAGGCTTCTCCTCCCCACCGCAGGCGTTCCGCTCGCGCGACGAGGCTCAGACTCAGTATTCACACTGTCTGATTGAGAAGGATAAATACAGGAAGCAGATTCGAGAGCTGGAGGAGAGGAATGATGAGCTCCGGATCGAGGTGGTTCGGAAGGAAGCATGTATTGTTAACCTGGAGTGCAAACTCCGACGGCTCTCCAAGGACAACAACTTCCTTGACCAGGTAGGGCTGAGGAACACAGACATGATTGCTTTTTTCAAGGCTTGCTTTTACAAAAGTTTTGGTGTGAAAGGGAGAGGGGCTTTTTTTTAATCCTCTCCATGAATTAACTTAAAAAAATAATCTCCACCCAAGTGTGAATTTTGTGAGTTCTTCACTATAGGGTGGTTCAGGTTGTCTGTCATGCACCTGGCTTCCCAAAGGCTGGAATTCCACAGCTTGATTTTAAATGAAAGGGAACAAAATGCAGAAAAACAGTTGGGATAGAAACTACAAATATGTTTGAGGAACTTGCCCCAGTGAACAGAAGTCCCCACAAATAGTCTAAATTACTGATTTGGATCTGGAGCCACATTCCACATGAACTTCTGAAGCTCTGGAATCACAACAAGTTCAATCAGATTACTCTAAAGGAAGGTCATGAGTTGTACCAAACTGGTCTCAGAAGCAAAGTGTTTCCTTGTGATCCTTAGAGTTTGCCACGGAATCTACCCATTACCATTATCTCCCAGAGCTTCGGGACTTCTAGCCCAAAAGCCAATGGTCAGGAAGCCGATGACTCCTCCACTTCTGAAGACTCTCCAGAAGACAACAAATTCTTCTTACCTGATCAAGCTCGTCTCAAGAGAAGAGTGAATCTAAAGGGAATCCAGGTGTGTCTGAATATGAGGCTGGAATGATATGGAGGTGCTGCCAGAACTGACAGACAGAACACATGTTGTGGTCGTGCCCCTCAAAGTGTTGTGGTGTAAAAATAAGAACTGTTTTGTGTGTGATGGTGAGATGTCAGTTTTTGCCCCGTGGTGATTTGCATCTTGAGGAGCAGATAGAATCAGGCTTCAAAGACCATTTGCTGTCTCTTCTCCCCATTTTGTGTTTTCTTCTTGCTTCTGCTGTTCATTCACATTCTTGGAGCGTTGTCAATAAATTGATTCTTCGCCTCCTTAACATTAGTGAAGAAAAAATTGCATAATGCCCAAGGTCCAACACACAGTGAAGGTGAAAAAGAAGCATCGGTGGAAAAGCTCACATCAGCTGGGAGGAAAACTAGAAAGAAATGGACACAATTTAGAGCAAAATTAACTGTCTAATTTAGAATTAAATTATGGCAATTTCCTCTCCCCTTAGAGGAGGGGGGCAGCATGGGTTAACTTCATGCTTTCCCTGACTAGCTGCATTCACACAGCTATTACCTGATGCTACATTCATGAATTGTAAAAAAAATATAAAATCTAACACTCAGGGTTTTGAGGTTCCCTTTTCCTTTCATCTGCACTTGAATTGTCCCTGCCCTTCATAACCTTTCTGAGCTCTGACTGTCATTATTACTTATGGCAATAGAGCTGCATTTTTCACACTGCACACTCCAAAAGGATGCCTGTTGTATTAACAGCTGCCTGAAACCAGTCCCAAGGCACCCACTTCACCTTTTGTCTCTTTGTTCCCTCAGCAGAATCTGGAAATTGCAATGCATTTGGGGCAGACTTTCAAAAGTAGTCAGGTAGCTAACCCTCCATGATTGCCATGGCATTTAAATACTTAAATTTATCTTCTAAATTTGGGGTCCTGTTCTTTAAAGGAGTGCAAATATATTGGAGCATAATAGTGAAAAAATGAATGAAAATATCTGGTTTACAGTGTGTGGCAAATATTCTGCATTTGTGCTGATTTTTGTCCTCTTTCTTTTAGATAAGTCCAAGAGCTAAATCCCCTGTCAGCATGAACAAAACATCAGAGTTTCAAGGTCAGAAAGGGCACCCATGTCCTGATTCCTTTTCCACTGCTTTGTCTCATTCACTTAATCTCTTTAAGTTGTTTTAACAAATATGCCAACCAGGGAAATTCTTAACTAAGTCCAGGTCAGTAAAATAGACAGTTTCTCTCATAGTTACCAACGTCATAATATAAAGTAGTGAAGTGTTGTACCTGAATGTCCTCTCCATCCAAAGATACCTCCACAGACACATGATATTGCATCCCGTAGCTCACCTAAATTTTCTGTTTATTTGATTTCCCTTTTAAGTTTACAAAAATTTTAAAGTCGTTTGTGTAACATCTGTACTAGGAGTCATTATACCATTCTCTTTTTGCTGTTGGAAAAACCATTCAAGCTGAAAAGGCCCTAATCTAGTGATTGTCTAATGAGTTCTTTTGTCCTTCAGCAAAAGGGAATAAATTTTAAATCGAAAGCATTGCAAAGGCTGAGGGAGGGGGATTGACCCACCCACCAGCCAGCTGCCAAGTCACCAAATTCGTTGCTGTATAGTCAGGTTGAGCTACTCCTAATTCCTCTTATTTACCTAACACTGTCCTCAAACTAAACGCTGTGGTAGGCAGTGCTTCCTTTAGTTGTTACATGCAGCACTGGGATCCCTGTTGTACAAAATACTATGGGAAACACGGTTTCTGCTCCAAGATATTCCATGTTAAATAGTAGTTTTGGTTGTCAGGCAATGTGCATTATTAGTACGAATCAGAAGTTCTGAGGAAGGAAAGGAGACCACAGAGACATTCACATGTTACCTGGGGCTGCTGAGGGATCTCAGGCTTCTTGGTCCCTGTTGGAAAAGTTTTTGTTGTGAAGAAAGCATAATTCAGTGAGTCAGCCTTATGGCAGACTGCCAGATTCAGGTGATGGAGTTAAAACACAAATTGATGAAACAATCCTTCCTCAATTTGCAAATAGCATTCATAGATCTATTAAAAACTTACAGGACAGAGTTGAGAGACGAGGTTGGCCAGAGCCTGTCCTGAGTGGTGGGTGTTTCCTGCGCATTGCTGGGAGGTGATGGGGAAGGAAAGGGAACCGGAGCTTCAGGGAACAGTGTCCTGGCTCCCTGTCCAGTACAGGGCTGGGGAAAGAGGATCAGCTGAAACAGAAAGATAACTTAAGTGTTGTTGCACGTCTGTGAAAGACTCTGTATGGAAAGTGGTCTGACCTGACTTTCTCCGGGCGCAGCCGTGAGAGCACAGGACGAGGACGGGGCCGACGCCAGCAACGGCCGCACGGACACGAGCTCCTCTGTCTCCATCAGCAACTCCATCAGCAGCTGTGAAGTCAGCAAGATTGTAAGGAGCCGTCAGATGCCCCTGGCCTGTCTGTGACCGTCCCTCCTGTCGCTGTTCAGAGCTTTCCCACCCCAGCATTAGCACTTCCCAGAATCCCAGCTGTGATCACATCCAAGACCCTTGTCAGAGGCTCCCTTTATCCATTTACCAGCATTTTTGTTAGAACTGTGTTATTAGCCTTTTCCAAAATCACAGAATTGGTTTGTGTTTATTTAAAGATATTTCAAAAGGTATTTATGACCTCTCGCTGTCTCCTTATGCCATTTCTCATTTACTGTTAGAAGAAAGAGATTTGCTTTCAAAGCTGCTTTGTAACTCATTTAAGATAATTTTAAAGGTTTTTGAGTTCTCTAATGCTTTTCTTGTCTATAAGTAACAGCACGGGAGGAAAGGGGTGCAGATCACAGCTGGAAATTTCTGCATACCTGGTCAAACCATTTCTTTCCTGCTTGCTGTAGCCCCATAATCTCCCAAGGTAGATATTCCATTATACATATGTGAGCACTGACACAGCAGGACAAGCAGATAGAGAGAGTGTTCTTGCAGAGTGTTAATAACAAAGAACAAAACATCTTTCTAGAACACCGTGAAAAATGCTGCCCCCAGGAAATTAAAATTATCCTCAAGAATAGCCCAGAAAGAACTCCCTGCCACTTTTAATAAGCTTACCTGGGTTAGGAATATTCTTTGGAATATCTGTTGGATGTTTAGATGACTTATACTGTCTTCCCTCTACAAAGTTTAGTTTCCAGTGTATTGGGAGATTAATAATTTAATGTATGGAGATCTCTATTTTTCTTCCTCGTTCCTACTATTTATATATATATATATAAGTACACATACATTCTGCTTTTCATCCTCTTCCTCCTATATGTCAGCTGTGCAACACACACACCACACATCAAGAGTAAAGTTACAATGGTTTACTAAATCAGGCAGTGTTGTGGTCCTGGGAAAAGGTACAGTGCCAGCACACAACCTCTGCCCACTGCGATATATGGATGCTCCTGCATGCAGCATTCTGCACAGCTAGAATCAATTTTTCCCACTGTCATGTGTGGAGCAGAGGACCACAGGGTAATGCTGCTGTGAGTTAGAAATGAGAGCACATTTCAGACAGATAACCTTGCTGACGCCTTTTGGTGTTTTGTTTAAAGCAGGCGCTGAGGAATCGCAATGACAGTATCATGTCGACCACTCCGGAGCCTCCGGGAAATGATTCCATAGTCCGACGGTGCAAAGAGGACACCCCTCACTGCAGGTAGGTCTCCGTGCTGGGAAAACATGTCTGGAACCTGCTGGAACAAGGAGAAGGTAAAAGAGGCCACGGATGTTCTTGTGTATGGCTTTAGTTGAGGAACATCTATAAGGCAGCAGGATTAACTTGCTTAAACTTCTCAAGGCTGCAGTCCTTCATCCCACAGTCTGTCCAAAACACTCAGGAGTGTCTGACAGTTCATCGGGGATGAATGATAGTGATACCCCTGCAACACTGAGTTGTTAGTGTACACGAATAGAAACAGAACTGAAATGGCTCCAGTGCTATAGGAGAAAGTGCTCTACCTTCGTACGCTGATAGAGCTTCAGTTTCTGCTCCTGTGTCTGTGCCCCTGTTCTTTCCCCCTCTCTCAAAGCCCCTCCTGCTCTGCAAAGCTGCCAAAATAGAGCAGAGCTGCTTGAGTGCCTGTGAGGAACAGCGGGGAGAGGGGGGGGAAGGAGGGAGGTGGTTTTTGTCAGGCTCAGGGCTCTGTATCTCAGCATAGCAATGAGAGGAGAGAGAGGCATCGCCCTCGGCTTCACCTCCTGCTGCAGCTTCCACTTCTGTGGGGTCACGGCCCCGTGGACTTCCCCTGGCAGTGAAATCAGATCAGCTGGTGAGTGGGAAGTTGGTGGCAGGAAGGAGGGAGACCTGCCCTGCCTCACAGTTCCCTAAAAGGCACTGATCCCTTTTCTAAAAGGTTTATAGTAGTGCCATACTCAGCCATACTGTGCTGGCGTCGGTGTCAGTGGCATCAGTGTTTGTATCAGAAATATCAGAACATCCAAGTACAGTCCCTAAAGGTCCCCAAGCAGAAGGAGAAAAGAACAAAGCAATGCAATTTAGAAGAAAATAATATATGTGTAGGGTTTAGGTCCTTATTAGATCTATTTTTAATATCTAATCTTTGTTAGAACTTTACTCAGATTTTTATGTTTTTCAAAACTGATTTTGGGCAGACAGCCACTTCTGCCTCTCTCTCCCTGGACAGCTTTGCAAGACAGCTTTCCACTGAGGGCATCCTCAGCTGGTTCTCCTGGATAATTTTCTAGGCTGCTGAGGATTTAGGCAGTACTTATTCTTGTCTCCCTTAGCTTCTCCTATATTGTCCTCCAAGTCCCTTTTTTAAGTGTGCTGTATTAATTCAAGATGGAGAAAAAACGTTGTTTTATTAATGATTTGAATGTTTCATGTTTCAGGTGCTTGAGAAGCCCTTGGCATGCCTGAACTTTTCAATATTTGCAGTATATTACAGAGTGCAGTACAGATTACATGGAGATTAATCATCTTGTGGACTTATTTCACTGTAGCTCTGACTATATTCTCTTCCTTAAGTTAAGGCATTGGAAGACTGAATTGTACTGAAAGCTGAAGTTTTCCCTCATATTAGATACTCTTTCCCACTGACATGTGCAAGCAAAAAAGTACCCTGGAGCAAGGTCTGAATGCGGTCTTAGATTGTTGAGCTGATAATCACTAAAGTCAAGTATCTCAAGAACATGCCCAACAGTTCACTGTAATTTATAACTTTATAATTAGCTGCTAAATTTTTTTTAAAATTATTTGTCAGTGTAGTACAGAATACTTCCTATTTTCATGCCAAGTTGCAAGTTTCACAGTTCATCTGATCTTAATTTGTGTAGGTAAAAAAAAAGTGAGATCATAATTTAATGTAGGAAGGGGTATATTATTTCCCTGCTTATGCATGGTATAAAAATAGCTGATTCTCTGCAGCCTGGCTGCAAAACTTCACCCTTTGTCTGAAGCCAAATATGAGGAATATCAGCTCCACAGGAGACCTACAAATCATTCTGAATGGGAAAAACAACAAGCTGTTATTTAAACAGCTTTGCAACCAAAGGACATGCTTTAATGAAGTCCTTCCAGGGAAGCAGACAGATCACTCACTTGGCTGGACAGCCCCAATATTCCTGTAAGAGCAAAATTCTGGGGAATTTTGACTGTTTGTTTTTAAGGCCAACCAATCTAATCATCTTTACCAGGAAGGGCTGTGCCAGTGGGAGCTGGACTGGGAGCAGAGCAGTTTCTGTGCCTGGTACACCTTCATTCTGTACTGCAGGTACCTGAGTGACCATGTGAAGTGCCATTAAACTGCTATAAAATGCTTCACGTATTTCAAATCAAGCATGTAAATTGCTCCTTTGCTGCTGCATCTCAGTCACTTCCCTTGCATTCACTCTGTCCACAGTGAATTTCTGGCATTTTTGATGTATCTTGGGAAAAGCCCATGGTGCACTGTGTCTGCAGCAGGCATTATGCAGCCATTTATCTCATGGTGACTCGCACATATGAGACCGTCAGGCAGCAGCTTCCCTTTGGCTTCAGCAAAACCTTCACTCCCTCCCTGCTGTTAGCAGTTCTTCCTTCTGAACCTTCTTGCTGCTTCCCATGCTTCCCATGTTGGCTGACACTTGTCTCCCTGCCATTTTCCTACATCCTCCCTGGACCCACAAGTATTTTACTTGCTTAGTTTTTTGCAGCTGCACCATCGCCTGATGCAGCACCTCCAACATCTTCCTTTTTCACAGAAGAAGTTCCTCCTTCGAAACTTAATGAAATCTGCTGAAGTTGGAAATCTGCTGAAAGCTGGAAAGTAAACAACTTTCTCCTTCTCTCTTCCATTATCTCATGGTTTGTTTTTAATTCCAGCCTGGTTGAAGAGGACAATGACAGCTTTGGATGTGATGCTTTGGAGCTGGATGGTAAGCAAGAGAGTGTCACATGTATAGTTTAACTATGAGATCTATGTGATTAGCTCCATAGCTACAGAGACTGGCAAATAACCAACTCCTGCTCTAAATAATGGGATTCACAGCCTGAGAATAAATCAAGTCACTTCATCATAACAAGAAAAGAAAGGGTCAACTAGTGGTGAGAATGAGAAAGCAATTATTCCTGAAGAACTAAATGGGAAAAGGGTTGGGTATTTTACCGTGAGGGTGGTCACACACTGGAACAGGGTTGACTATACAGACATGTTGACTAGTCTTCATCCTTGGAGATATTCAAAACCCAACTGTACAAGTCCTGAGCAATCTCCTTGAGCTGACTCAGCATTGAGCAGGGACTTTGACTAGACAGTCTCAGATGTCCCTTCCCACTTGCTGTTCTGTGACAGTGGTCGGGTAGGTCCAATAAGCAAGATTGGCTTTTCTTGTGCCATGTCCTATGGGTATGAATCATGCCTCTGCATCAGGAATTTCCTCCTCCAGCTTTGGCTGGGATCAATCAGACATTCATTTTCCCTTTTTTGATGTTTGTTGCTCTATCTAGGACTCATTTTCACTCTTGTTACTCTTTCCAGATGACAGTCACGACAGGCAGTCACACGGAGCTCCTTCAGTGCACTCTTCCTCTTCTTCTCATCAGTCAGAAGGCTTGGATGCCTATGACCTTGAGCATGTCAACTCCCTGTTTAGGAAATTCTCCCTGGAAAGGTATTTGAGATGACAGAAACTGAGGGGAGACTGCTATAGCAGAAGCCCTCTATTTATCTATTAGTTGCTGAAGATGTGGCAGGAGTGATATCACAAGTTGCTTTTCGACCCAGATATCTCATGATACTGTGCTAAGTCTTTACTTCTTTATGGCAGCAGTGTAACACGTTATCTTGGAGCGCTTTCATGTCCTGTAAACCCATAAAGGTCATCCTAAAATTTCAACAACTTCAAGGCAGACAAAATTTTCTAAAGGCTTAAATTTATATTCATGATCTTGCTATCTTGCTGCAAGAGGTTGCTGAGTGCAGTGCTGTTACACACTGAGTTGTTCGGGCATGCCAGAGCACTTGAAGCTATCCAGATGCTCTCCTCCAGAACGTGTGCAGCATCAGGATAGACTTCTTTAAGAGTCCTCAGACCTTAGAGCTTGATAATACTAAAAGTTTATTTATACATCTCCCGTTTATCATGCATTTAGCTCGGACTGCGATGACTAACTGTTACTTCCTTTCATGAACACAGGCCCTTCCGTCCCTCTGTCACGTCCGTGGGTCGCCTCAGGAACTCGTGCCATGCGATCCAGCGGGTGACGCTGAACGGAGACAGCCTCAACTCCGAGATCACCCTGGTCGGGGGCAACGACAGGGGCAGCTTCATCAGCTCTGTCAAGACGGGGTCACCTGCAGAGAAAGCCGGCCTTCGGGAGGGCCACCAGATCCTCCTGGTGAGCAGCAAATAATCACCAAGCAGGGCTGCGTGTCTGGCCACCTGTATATGCTGTTCGTAGTCTCAAAAAAGTTCATCAGTGCTAAGTTTCTCTTTGCTCACTTTCTCTCTGTTGCCAATGTTCCCAAAATATTTTCCTATGGAAGTGCCTCCAAGGGACAAAAAACTCACCCCACAATTTATATTCCTGCACTACTTACTCCTGGGAAGCCTGGGATTGTCCAAATGCTGCAGTTCTGTTGACTGTTGGCCTTCCTAATTTTGGAGAAAAGAAATTAAATAATTAGAACGTAGTCTATATCCTGGTAGCAAAGGGTCTGCACTGTTTAATCAGAAAAAGATTATGGCACTTAAAAAAAATGGTATAATTGACTTAGAGTTTGAACCTGCACTGGAGAGTAATATTTCTTTCATATCTAGTTGGAGGGCTGCATTAAAGGGGAAAATCAGAGTGTTCCCTTGGATACTTGCACAAAGGAGGAAGTTCACTGGACAATTCAGAGGTGCAGTGGTCCAGTAACACTTCAGTATAAATCAAATCATGAAGGTAAGACCAGAAGTATTTCTTATCTCAAACAATCCCAGGTCTTTTATAGCAACTTGTCTGGAAGAGAATGACAGAACCAGAACATGCTTTGTATTGGGATAAATCTGGAGAATGCCACTGGTGTTAATTACAGCTCCTCTTTGGAACTGCTCCAGCTTTTAGCCTTGTGACTGAGAACAGAAAAAGCCCATATGCTTGTTCACTACAGGATTCTGAAGAATTTACATGGTGGGCCAATAATGACATGACTCACAAAACACATTCAAGCTTGTTTTTATGTACAGTTTTGTACAATACAGTGTGGTGAGCTGAGTGATCTTTATGCAGCTGGTTGATTTAGCATTTACCTGATGGACTTGCCCTGTTTATTACCTTTGTGGCTTTATCTTATCTTTAACAGCTGGAGTTCATGTTTGGCAAACAGAATTCGATTTCAGTGTTCAGGGCCTGTAATGGTAATTTCAGGTTATGGATCAAAAATTACATTCCAAACCCCATTTTTTACTGGGGTGTATAAATTGGCGTTTGGTTGGGGTTTTTATGCTGGTTAGAGAATTTCAGCTGCATAGATCACGCGGGAAATTATGCCTATGAATTGATTTGATGTAGGTAGGAAAGACTATTGCAAATTTATTTGAGCGCCACTTAACTGCAGATAAAGCATGCTATAGATTCTGGGAGTGCCAATTAGAGTTAACAGTAAGGAGAATAGCTTGTCATTAGACTGGGGGCAGAACTCAGACTGTACTTAGAGGACAGAGCTATGGCTGTGTCTGCATCTTCGCCGAGAAGTTCTCTGTTTCAGAGGTCGTGGGTGGAGGGATGAAATTGGAGTTGCCTCAAACTAGCATTATGATGAGAATATTCCCACAGATCTGACGCCAGCAGGGTGAGCTGTCCCTGAGCCACTGCCCCACTGGTGTCTCCAAGGTGCAAGCCCATGACTTTGCTGTAACAAACGCAACCAGCACCTTGCAAGCACAAACCCTCCCTCGGAGGAGCCTCAGAAGTTTCTGCTGCGGCTTCTCCCAGAGGATTCCTGAGAATGCAGCAACACCGAGGTGTGAGATCCTTCTTCACCCCTTCCCTCACTGCTGCAGGTTACAGGAAGCTGCTGTCGGAGCTGGAGGAAGGGCTGATCACATCGGGGGACTCATTCCACATCCGCCTGAACCTGAACATCTCCAGCCAGCTGGACTGCTGCTCCCTGTCTGTGAGGTGTGACGAGATCGTTCACATTCTCGACACCATGTACCAGGGCAGGTGTGAGTGGCTCTGTGCCAGGGTGGACCCGTTCACTGACAGGGACCTGGAAATGGGGACCATCCCCAGCTACAGCAGGTGAGTGGGATTCTGAGCGACCACGGCAGAGCAGTGGCTCTGTTAACAGGGAAATGAATAACTGCTGAAAGGAAAGAGGGATATGTCTTAATTCTTGAGATAAGCACTGGTGATGTTAAACTGTACTATGAGCTCTAAAGCTGTAGAAAAGAGACAGAAAGAATAATGTGGGTTACTCAAAAAGTATCATATGAAAATATGCCACGGAGATTCTTTAATCCTTAACTGCACTGCAGTCCTGCTCATTATTTTGTTCCTGCATTTACTGTGTGTTTCAGTCAGTCCTCACTGCTATTTCTGTTCAATCTTTTCTGTAGGTACAGACCGATTACAATCCAGCTTTCTTGTTAGTGGTTTCAAAAATATCTTGATCAATGTGATTCCATCCTGTCTTTCAGAGCCCAGCAACTTCTTTTGGTGAAGCTGCAGCGGCTGATGCACAGAGGAAGCAAAGATGAGACGGAAAACTCCTACAATACCCTTCGGGCACTCCGGGTAAGTATCTACAAACAAAGTCTTTTTAACACCTGATACTTCCCTGCTGCTTGTTTTTCATTTTTCGTTTTTCATCACCATTTTACAGAAAGTCCTGTTTACACTCTGTGAAGGTTTGGATTGTGCCAGGCAATGGGCACCTTATGTTTGCTTTAAATAATGTTATCCCTGGCAATGAATGTAGCTCTGACTGACGATTAACCCTTTCAGCTCTGAAGGAATACACTTTACAAGTAACCAGCAACACTTCAAATCTCTGTTCCGTGTTTTAGTTACTCTTTTTCATTTTTCTCGGCCTGTAAACCTCTAATGCACCCTGATATGCCCATGATGAAGAAGTTGTGGCCTTGGAGTTAATAATCAGAATTATTTCTCTCCTACTGTGAACAAACCTCCAATCCACAGAGCCCATTGTCCCACATTAGAAAGGCCCTCCTCTTCCAACTTACACGCCATGGGGAGAATTGGGATTATCAGGTCTTCACACACAACAACGCTTCTAATTTCTCCTTCTCCATCAGGGAAAGCAATTTGATTTTTGTTTCTTTAGACCCAAAAATTCCATCTTTACATAATTAAAACTACCTTCTGGGTGTATTAGTTACCAAAAGTTATTTTTATGGGTCTGGGAGACACACATGCTTCTAACATTTGCAGAGACAGGTAGACAGTGCTTGTGCTTGATTTCAGCCAAGGTTAAATGTCACATGTTCCTTCCATACTCGTGCCCCCACTGATCAAAGGGACAGAGATCACTGGCAGAGGTGTTAGTGAAAGCAAGAGCTTGTCATTCTCTTTCTTGGTGCAGAAATTATCTCTTCCTTAAGGTGTAGAGAGCAGTCTCCTGTGAAAAAGGTAATGTGGAAGAGCAGTCAAAAAGCGGTGATTCTCAGTGTAGGCCATGCTATGTCTGCAGTTTGTTCAGGACATTGTATTTGGGATAGATATCAATCACTATCCCTTTCATTGGAAATATAAAGTATGTGCTTTTGCTTGTCTTTTTCCCCCTCAAATGCTATGATTAAAAAAATAATACAAAAAAAGAGAGGGTGGGAAAGAAAAATTCCTGTGTTATTTTTCACTAGAATACTTTGCAGCCAGAGGAGCCTGCCCAGCAGAACGACCCAAAAACCAGCCCTCGCCTATCCAGAGCAAGCTTTCTTTTGGGCCAGATTTTACAGGTAATAAAGTTCAAATCCTCAGTGCAATGTCTGAAATAGTGAATCTGAGCAGTAGATATTCTCAGGCTATCCTAATTCCCCCAGAAATCCCAGTTCAGGTAGAGGTTGTATCGGAATTTATTCCCATCAAAAGGAGATTTAATACATGAAGGAGAAGGATGGGTTGTGTTTCCTCTGGTGATGTGGGGTGTTTCTTTTTAAAAGCATGCCTTCCATTACTGCTGTACCGTGAGGAATCCCATGTCTGCCATCAGAGGCTGAAATGTACTTTGCTTGAACCATAAGGACAAATCCATTGGGCTAGACCAAATCTCCAAGTCTGTGAGATAAGGCTCCATCACAAAATAGTCCCTTATTTGTGGGTCAGTGACTCTGAGCGAGACAGAGACTGTGTGGGTGAAAGATAAAGTCCTGTGAAAGAAGGTGGTTGTGAAGGTTAGCAAATACACAGGAGGAATTAATATTTGGATAGAGGAACGGTTGGGTAGATGAGGAAGGAAAGCATGAAGCCTATTTCTCATGTAAAATGAGTGTAAGAAGATGCCATTTGGGAGGTTTTAAGTCTCTCTGGTAGAGCAAAGAAGAGGTAGTTTGGGTATCACCTGTGATACATTTGTGCACATACTTTGGGTATGTTACTCTGCTGAGGGCACAGCAGTGCTTGTACTGGTGATAGCAGAGAGCTCTGTGAAGGGAAAACATGCCTCTTAAGAGCAGAGAACAAAACAAGAAATCCCAGAGGGGATTAACAAAGGCTCTGAATCAGATCTATGGTATTTAAACAGCCTTGGAATTCAGTCAACAGATCTGTGGAGTCCTGTCTTTGATAGACATAGGTAATTCAGATCTCACAGGTAACACACCAGCTGATGAATACATGGGAGAATAAGTCATGCAAGAAATGAGGGTCAAATCTCTTTTTTTTTTTTTTTTTTTTTGTTCACCTTTTCAGTTTGTCAGTAGGTCTGAAAACAAATACAAGCGTATGAACAGCAACGAGCGAGTCCGCATCGTCACCGGCTGGCCCTCTGGCCTGGCACGGACCTCATCTGAAGCAAAGAAGCAGCTGCCTGATAAACTAGAAGGTAAGGATATAAAACAGTTTTTACACACCTGGCATTGGTGCAAAGGCCTACATAAGCATCTACACAGCAGCATGGCTGTGAAAAATGTCATAGGTCTTGCCTATCACCAGCATTTGTGGTTCACTCTGTGAAAATTCAACAGCCTTTGTGACCAAAACTGAGTTTGCTGAAAGTGCTTGAGGTACTAAGCCTTCATGAGCAAGTTTGGGACACTGAAACTTCCAGTTTGGCTGGAGGTTCTTCCTAGGAGCTTTCTTGCTTTTTGTTCACAAAAACATTTAACTCAAAGAAAGTCAAGCTAAGAAGCAGAAAGAGTCCCCAAGCAAGTGTTGTGTTGAAGAGATTATAAAATAATCTCTTGAAAGCAAAAGGCACTTGAATTATTTAGTATTAGGTTGGATATCATGCTGCTGCATCTATAGAAAAGACAACCCTGGCAAAAGGGAAAGGAGGGCCAGTATGACTGACCACGTCATTTCTGGTTCGTGTGTTTCTCCTCTTTCTGCAAATATTGATGGAGAGGAATCCAGAGGATAAATATCTTGTTCTTCACTCAGATCTGGATTCCGAAAGCGAAATCAATAAGAAGCTCAGTCTGATCCCTTATAGCCTGGTGAGACCGATCCACTGCGAGCGCAGGCGCCCCGTGCTTTTCACGCCCACCATGCTTGCCAAACCCTTGGTACAGAAGCTTCTCAACTCTGGAGGAGCCCTGGAATTCAACATATGCAAGCCAGGTAATGGGATAAAAGAGGGCCATGACTGTGGACTCTCAGTGCTGGAAATATGAACATATATATGCGCACACACGTAGGGCCATGAACATGGGAGAGTTGCTGGAGGTACTTCAAGTCACATCAGAGTGATGTGTAGCTGTAAATCCTGGGTTTTTTTGAGACTATCTGAGATATTTGAATGTTTTTGAGACAGCCAGTGCACATGGTTATGAGATTCTGTGTCTATAAATATTATCCATGTGTATGCTGTGTGGTTGCTAGGCTGCCCCTCAGAGACTGAAATGCTGCGAATGCTCTTTCTGTTTGCATACTGTTTGCATACTGCATATCTAGGCAATGTGAAATTTTGATTAATTTGTTTCTAGTATTTGCTATTATGAGGAATATCTTCCCTAGAGCGACTTTAGGTTTCTGTCTCATCCAAGCTGTGAAGATTGTGCATTTGATCTACTCGAAAGACTGATTTTTTTCCATGCTAAGTATTTACTATTAAAGCAATAGCAGTACCGTGATGGCTGGAGGGCAGGATTGTACACAACACAGCATTAAACAGAGCTGACGTTTCATTTTTGCACTAATATTGAATACCCACCACACAGAATGCAGCCTTACAGTCATCCAGACAGAGAAACGGAGAAGTTAAGTATTATAATAAATATCCCGTGTCTTGTAACATAAAACAAAAGCTTTGATGTAGAGCTGCAACTCACAAGGGGGCTGGTATCACACATTGCAACCTAAGCCAAATTTTTTTGAAACTTTAAACACAAATGTTGGAACACTAAATCCTTGCTTTAGGATCCTGTGCTGAAGAGACCTCCTTTTTTTAGCACTTCTCAGCATCCTCCATCCCTGAACGGTTACCACATATAACATTAGGTGCTGGAATTGTATTTACTGTTTTAATTTAATGCCTTCATAGCGCTGTAGTAATTGCCCAAGGACTCATTGGTGCAGGATATAGCTGAGATGCTCAGCTGTGATCAGATTAGGCTTTAATTGAATTCAATGGAAGAAATGAGGCAGCTGTTAAGACAATTCATTGCTTGTCTTCCTTCCCTGAACCATCCTTACATCCTGTGTGAAGTATTATTGGATAGTTTTCTACGTGTCCCGCTGCTGTAAACTTGATTTTGTCCCCATCCACATCTCTTCCTAGATATTGTAACAAAGGAAGAGTTCTTAAGGAAGCAAAAGACAGAGACTGTCATCTTCAGCAGAGAAAAGAATCTCAACACATATGAATGTATTGTACCTGCCAATATCGAGGCTGTCACTGCCAAGGTGTGTGGAGTCCTCAGTGTCCCTTCACTAGGCTGGCTGCAAACCTCTCTGCAATGCCCTGCATAAGGGAATGACCAATTTACTGCTCCGTGTTCTCTCTCTTGCCCACCTTAAATGTCAGATTTGTATTTATTCCCCCCAATGGCTTTTATTTGTGCTCTTGCTTTTCCTTTTCTTTTCCACCCTCAGTCACATCCTTTTACATTCTCCCCCATTCCCTGGGATGACCCGCATTGATGCAGCAGAACATCCTTTCGCTTTCTATGCTCCGTCCCCTATTCATTTCCTTTTCATATCATAAGCACATATGAATACGCGAGAGA
Organism: Acropternis orthonyx; assembly: GCA_035583155.1. Taxonomy (NCBI): domain Eukaryota; kingdom Metazoa; phylum Chordata; class Aves; order Passeriformes; family Rhinocryptidae; genus Acropternis; species Acropternis orthonyx. The sequence goes on along the minus strand of JAWWEU010000034.1, from coordinate 12,474,187 downwards.
GTAAGAGATACAAGGACCCAGACAAAGGAAAGGGAAGCCTGAAACCCAGACATGGGGGTGTACAGAACAAAGATAACAATGCCAAAGACAGAGATCTGATGTCAAATAGAGTAGATTTGATGCACAGCATGGGAAAAAAGGAGAATTAAAGTGATGTTTTTTTCTCTCACAAGTACTTGCAGTAGATGTTCTTCCTGAACAAAGAGCAAGTCTGTGTGTTTGTGTCTACATGTAAAGCTGGTATTTTATCATACTTTTCATCTTTACAGCAAACCATTTCTATTTAAACTTTTTTAGAAAGCTGTTAAGCTCAGCTGTTATTTGTCAGACTAGTTTAAACTAGTAGGAGGAGTTGGACTTTAAATGTATATTTGATTAAAAGGTTTCAAATCACTACAATGGTAAATAGAGAGCTTTCCAGCTGACCCCATAAGGGATGGATACCTTTATCTTGAGATTCCACTGCAGTGAATGTTCCTTTGTGACACTGTTATGACTTTGTTTTTAGAACAAGCATTGTCTCCTGGAAGCTGGAATAAGCTGCACAAAGGATTTAATCAAAGCCAAGATATATCCTATTGTTCTCTTTATCAGAGTCTCAGAGAAAAACATCAAGAGGTTCAGGTAACATATCAAACCTTTTGCATATTTGATGTTCCATCTTATTCAGTGAGTAACTCCCAAGTCCAATAATGTTCTCACTGAGCGAAATAAAGAACCTCATCTCTCTTAATGTATGTGCAGTTGCCTCCCATGACTCCTCCCTGAAATCTTACAACCAGAGAAAGCAGGAATTCCCCAAATCTAGCACTCTTTCACTGTCACTGGTAGCAATGAGCATTGTGGGAGGATGAGACTGAAGAATACTTGCTTTCCTCTGTGCTCAGCACTCCCACAGCATTTCTTAAGGTAATGCTGGCTGGAAGAGGGAAGGTCATAAACACTTGGACTCTCCTCCATTCAATCCTCTTAAATTGTTTCCCCATAGCAAATATTTTTCCTTGGGGCAGCATGGAGGGAAGGGGAGGGTAGACCTGGAGTAGCTGTGTTCTCCACTGCTTTTATTGCTTGTATATAGTTAGTACAAAATAAATTCTTGATGGGACAGCTGGGACTGCAGGATTAACTGAAACTGTAAGACATTTATTTCTGGTCTGCTCATTTGATACAGGAAACTATTGCCGAAGCCGGAGGCTGAGGATGAGTTTTTACGTATGTGCCGTCTGAAGGAGAAAGAGCTGGAAGCACTTCCCTGCCTTTATGCCTCTGTGGAGGCAGATGCTTGGAGCAGCATTGAGGATCTCATCCGAACAATAAAAGACAGGATCGGGGAAGAGCAGCGTAAAACCATCTGGGTAGATGAAGATCAGCTGTAAAAAGCAATAGGTAAAATGGAGCTCTTCGGTGACCAAAGGACACCTCCGGGTGGAGCAGGGGCTCCCAGAATTCTCTGATTAGGTGCCCAGAGCTCACTCCTGTTTCAGCCTTGCTGGCACGATGCGGGTATGGAATGGAACTGGAGCTGTGTTGGCGAGCCAGTGTCTCAGGTGCTGGGATCCAGGCCGTGGGTCAGACCACGGCGCACCACCACAACTTCTGATCCACCAGCATCTCTTCAGGGACAGCAGCTGTTTAACATGTGAGGACAAAGATACTGAGAGGGAGCTTGGGGTAATTTATTGTGTTAAAAATATGGATCTCATTGAACTCATTGAAAACTTCTGATGAGACCAAATAAATGGAACCTGAGATGAATAAAGCCATGGGGATTGGGCTGCAGGATATGGAGTTGAGACATACCCCATACACCCTCTGAGGTGACATTCTGGACATACCCAGCTGAGGAAGCTGAAGGCTAGTTGGAAGCAGCAGCAACACAACCACTGATGGCCAGAGCAGCTCTGCAGCCCTGGTTTTCCATAAGCATTTTAATCAAAAGAGAAGAAAATAGCTATTCTTCCTGGCATTAATTAAAATGAAAGCTCCAGTTTTATTTAACAGTTTTGCAGGTTTCCTTTGTAGTCCTGGAACTTACAGGAAAATAGACTCCACTGTCCCAGTGGCACATCAGATCTTTCCAGATCTGCCAGTGTTTCATTTAGTTTATCCCTGCCTCTGCATCGTGTTCATTTGTACATCTCTCAGTTTTTAACACTTTTTCACTTGTGGAAAATACCATGGTGCTTTCTGCAGACAACAGGTTTCTCTGTTCCCCCACTGAAATACTCCTCTGCAACCTCATTGCCTGCCAACATGCCTGCTCTCAACAGGAGGGACTATTCTGAGAAGAAGAAAAGGAGAATTTCATAAGCCAGTAATTGCTGGGACCCACTCAGTCCTTGACCTCTGTGCTGTGATTGACAGTGAGGAGACCAGCAAGCAGCACGCTGTGCTGTGGCCAAGGAGGATTCTCTCGGAAGCGTGTACATGACTAAGGAGACCACGGCCCATTTTCAAAAGCACTTCAGCTCTCGGAGAGTTTAAGTTCCACCGATCATGAGTGGGACTGAGACTCCTAAATCTCTTCAGTCTTTTAAAATCTTTCCTCTATACATTAGATGCTGTATTGAAATTGCCAAATTGGTTCAATAAAACTGACCCGATAATAACAACTCGCGCAATCGCTGAGCTGAAATGCAATAAAAATTGACCTACAGATGAAGAGTTGTACATCCCATTGTCCTCCGATCCTTCAGTCCTTTCCATATCCCTCCCTTGTAAGATGTCTTTAATAACAGATTTAGCTTTGCTTCTGTGTTCATCCCAAGTGCCCCATCTTGGGGCTACAGGCTGGTGTGCAGCAGCTGGCAAGAAAATGCAATCAGAATCCAAACAAAACATCTGGCCTGGTTGCCCTCACTAGATTAGCTGCTCCCTTGTCTTTGCAATGAGCTCCTGATGCTGTGGCTGTCTCTCAGGTAGGCTGGATCAGTTCATGTTGGCTCGTGGGATTGTGCTTTTCTGCTCTCCTCTTTTATACACATCATTTTTTAACTAAGGGAACCTTCTAGAAGTAATTCATGTCACTTTACATCTAATTTCTGCTACTGTGTTTCTTGAGTTATTAATGTTCATAGCTAGCAGTTCCAAGAGAATAGCTCTTTACCTGCCCAGTGCCATCTGGCTGGACTGTGCAAGCAGGGGGATACTTCTATGTGCAATCTCCTTACAGAAAGTATGGACTGCACAAACAATTTGCAGTTCCCTCCAGGGCAAAGAATAACAACCAGTAAGGGTGTATATAGAACAAATTGGACAATTCTTCAGAAATCCTCTGTAGCTCAATCAGAAATAAGAAAGTATCAGGTGGAAGAACTCAGCCTTCCAGGAGCATTTTGCATTCATTCCTAATGTCCTGATAAAGCAACCTTGTGTAACAGCTGCCTGTGGTTTGTTCCTGCTCCTCTTGTGAAAGCTTTTGAGTCCACAGCTGAGCAGGGGGCGGGACTGTAGGAACGTTTCTCAGCTGCTTCAGCAAAAAGTTCAGCCAGGTCAGCATCGGGTGCCTCCAGGAGCAACCAGCTGACTGCTCACTGGACAGAGCGCGGAGGATGTCCGTGTCCCACTGGCTGTGCCACAGGGATCAGTACCATCTGCTGGAATGGCTGGAACAGATGGCTGGTGGGGTGGAGGGGATGGAGTATCTCAGACTGCCATGGTTGTTTCTGCAGTGATCTTATCTCGCCACAGCTTTATGTCGGAGCTCTCTTTACACGGAAACAGCTGCAGATGTGATTTATCCCACTTCACCTTCGGCGTAGGAAAGGCATATGCCAAACTCTGGAGGAGGTTCCTTTTGCAAGGAACAGAGATTCACCTCCAAAGAGCTGTTTGTCTGACTTACTGTAGATGGCTATTTAAGGGTGAGATGAATTGCCCTTTGAACTGTCTGGGGTTTTTCATAGAGCACAGAGAGAAACAAGAGAATTAGCCTGGCCTCTTTAGCATTTAGCTTTTTGATCTGTAATTTAGGACAGCTAAACCACCTTATGGGAACAGTGGAACTGGAGATTGTGGCAGAGAACAAGAGATCTAACTATTTCTGTGAAACGAGAGGAATGAATACATGGAACAGTCTTTTCTTTGTGTCCGAGTACATCTGTAAATTCCCTGCTCTGCAGGTGCTGTAAGGCATTGTGGTTGTCTACTCATGTGATGCAAAGCAACCAGACCCTGTCAAGTGAAGTTCATGACACAGCTGTGTGCTTGTACCCTGCACAACCCTCATCTCTTTGTGGTGGTGGAGAAGGGCTGGAAAGTCTATTCCCTCTTGTCTTCTGGGTGGGAACTCAAAGAGCAGATCTGTACCTGGAGTTGAGCTGCAGAACAGCCCCCAAGTGAAAGGGGCCACTGTCATTTACACTGGCTGGGAGGTGCTGCTGGTCTAGATCCAAGGGCTGTTCTGAACTGGAGGGAATTAACCTCTGCATCTTTTGAAATATATTGAAGTCATGAAAAGAGGCCATGATTTTCCCTAAATGTCAGAGTGCTGGAATCAGCGTGGACTCCAAGTCCTGAACTGGCAGATTTGAAGTGCAAACTTGGAGCTTGGGCTGCAGATCATCGTAGTATTTTCCATTCTGCTAAATCTCACTGTGAGGTGTCACTTCAAGGTCCCAGACACTTCCCTCCTCACATACACATCCCATATACACAAACCTGAGCTCAGCACATGCACAAATGCCACCCAGGCATAGCCAGCTTCAGGAGGGAATGTGTGGTTGTAAAACTGGAAGCAATAGTTAAGAAAACAAAATGGGAATTGGAAATGACGTAAATGTTTCCTGTAAACAGTGTCCCCGTGGAATCCCAAGCAGACTCTCCTCCTGATCTCACCAAAGGGGAGAGATGGGACAAGTTTTATGTTGGATTATTCTTTGGGTGGTTTTGTGCTGTTAGGCAGCACTTGATAAGAGATTTGGGATCAACAACTGGACTTGCAGGTACCACCAAAGTTCAGATATTATCTAAATCAGTCTAATAAAGAAGCAAATCCAAGTGCAGACCCGAGTTTGAACTGGAAGTCGTGTTTGAACACCAGAGCTCAGGCCCAGCTCTGACAGACCCGTGTCTGCATCCCAGGTGTGTATCCCTACTTAAGGTAAGCAACATTTACAGCACAACCCATTTGAAAATCACTTATGGTTTTTAATTGAAGTCTAGGAACATTTCTCAGTAATTTGTATTTTAGGTTAGAAAGGAGGTAGCAGAAGGTCCAGAAATTGCCCTGTGCTTTGTCTGCTGCTTTTGCAGTGAAAGGCGTAAAACATAAAATAATAACTGCTTTTCAAAATGGATTATTTGAAAACTACTTCTTCTTGCCTTTAAGAGCTCAAAAGAGCTTGTTGGAAAATTTTTCAGATGTAGATTGTTCTTTTGAAAATGTCATTGAAAAATTGCCCACTAGAAAAGGCAATTGGAATTTTTTTTCAATGGAATATTGTCGTGTCAGAAAACATGTTTTCCTCTGAATCAATTGTTTATGGAAATGTTTCCATTCTAACATTTCATTTTCTAAAAATTTAAAGTATTTCAATAATACTGAGGCAGTCCTTTTCAATATTTCACATACTTTCAATCTTTTACCTGAAAGCATTTTTTAATAGTTTTTAATTTTTATAGCTGAAATATGTTTAAAAGTCAACATTTAAACATTTGATTTGATTGAAACACTTGTTGTACTTGATGTTTATATAGTACAGAGTGATGGAAGCAGCGGTTTACAGTTGTCAGATGTGGTATAATGTCTGTGATCACGAGAGAAAAATCAAACTGAGCTTGGCTTTGCGTTTTGTTTAACTTCGCTGCTAAAATGATGTATTATATAAGTTGGTATCATGCAGTTCAGCACATTGGGGAATTGTTGCAGGTAAAAATTTCATGCAAACTTTATTACACAGAATTGGATATTCCTTTGAATCAGAAATCTGGCTGGAGGCAAAGCTGTCAATCGGTCCTGCTGCAGCACAGACAGCTCTGGCAGCACAATTTGCAAAGGGGTAGGAACACACACAAAGCAGACTTGTGCCTACAAACTTTAAGTGCACATAGATGCCAAAGCTGGAAAAATGCCTGTAAACCTGTTAGAGATTTCTGTTTTCTTTTATGCCAAGCTATTTTCATGGCCTAGGGTTGGAAAACTTGGTAGCAAGGATGGAGTCAGAGGCACTGCTCGGGCTGAGCCCCAGAGCTGCCACCAGGGTTTCAGCACTGCATGACGCACGGGCTGAGCCGACTAAACCGCATTTATTATTATGCTGTTCCCTGGAGACTGGAAAAGCAAGACACAGGAGTCTGGGGCTTCTGGGAGAGCAACATTCTAGGATTTTGCAATTATTTTTGTTGTGTGCTCCAAGTAATTCAGCCTTAATCAGCTTATCTCGGGAAAACGTCTTCCCCTTTGGTGCACTTTCCATCTCTTGTTCAGTTCTGAGAATTGAATAGCACCTCACAAAGAAGTACATGATTTCAACCGAGAGATTGGGATTCACTTCTTGTAAGTTATTTTGTTTTCTCCTTTTCTCCTGCTTGCTCAGTTTTCAGGGTTGTTTGCCCTGCCCCTTGTGTAACACGAGGGCCGAGTCAGGATTTGCAGCTCTGAGATCCTTCATCAGAGCACTGCTCTATGCAATGGCCTAGTGCCCCAAAAGATTCAGGAAAGGCTGTAAATTGAAACTGCAATTCCAGACAAATCTTGCGCTTTTCCAGATTCATCCACAGAAGGAATAGGAGGCTCTCCCATGGATCAAGGCAATGGGCCTGTTGGCTTTGGTGACCTAATCCAGTGTGCTTTTTGGTTCAAGCTCCGGCAGCTTGGATGACAGTACAGTCATTGCCTGGGACATCCCTCCTGGCATAGCAGGAGTGACACTGACACGGCTTTGCCAGAGTCCTGCCCACACAGTACCTGCAGGAACTGGGGTAACCTTTCTGTCCAACACTTCCCTGAACAGAAAACCTAATTCAGCCACCCCAGTGCTGAAAGACCATGGCATTAAATTTCCTCCCATATCTTTCGGGTACTGCAGAATTCTGCTGTGTTCCCAGAAATCACACATGATATCCCTGTAAAACTCTCTCTGTCCCTCAGGGATGATCCTGGACCCAAACACTGAAGAATCTGTGCCACTTTCACAGGACTTTTCCTCCATTCCTTATAAATTTTGATCTCCGAGGCTGCAAAAGCAAGCAGAAAGCCTCCCATCCCTGCAGTTTTCATCTGTAGAAGTAATGCTGCTTTATGAAGAAGGTGCTGTTAATGCCTTAGTACAGACCGAGCAGGCGGGCAGAGAGCTGAGGGGGCTTGTCCACATGGGCCAGTGACACGACCTGGCTCCCCTTGGGCTACACTGCTCTGGTCTCAAGACTCTGAATGAGGGTATAATGCCATGTGGCATTACATCGAGGGTTTGAGTGGTACCTGCCTGAAGTGGTGAGATTTCTGGTATGATTTGAAAACCCTACCAGTAAGCCAAGTTACAACAACAGGAAGCTCATTCACCCTCCCTCTGCCACCTCCCTTTTTCTGTTCCTCTGCTGCAGAAACTGTCTGATGTTCAGATCAGAGGCTCTCCGGGGTTAAATGCACCATTAGTCACTGGAAAAAAGGGAAAAAACAGACCCTTTAAAAGCAGATGGTAGGCGATAGAGAACCTGTTTGAGAGTAACTATCTACAACAGCGTGTCTGCTTCATCAGATATTAGCATCAAAAGCTGTCTGACAATTTAGCAACAAACAGCAATATTGATTTTCTTCCAAAGTGCAGATGCAGAAAGACAAAGATGGAGAGATGGCTCTTTCAGAGGATCCCCATCTCATGCCTGGACAAAGATGAAGCAGTAAAGTACCTGCAGCCCCCAGTCCCATCAGGGTGGCACAAGGAGCCTGCAGGTTAGAGGTTATGGAGGGATACATGGGATAGATCCACTCCAGGCTTGTCAGGAGTCTGTGCAGAATGGAGGGTCACCATCCCAAGAGTGAAGAACTGGGACCTGCGCCAGGACCAGGCTGCTGCCACCAGGGAAAATGGGAAGCAGTGCACAGTACTGGAGCTGGGATGGAGTGTGGAGGAGCCCTGAGATGCAGCTTGCTTCCCTTGCTGTTTTCAGAGGGTACCTGAACTAACTGCTGCAAAGCAGTCTGAACAGTAATAGCTACCACTCCACCCCTCCCTCTCTCGGGTACAGCAGCCATTCTGATTTTTCAAGGCGCTGCCAAAATAGCCACTCTGACACCTTGGCACTCTGGAAAAATTCCACCTCATAACTAGATTTTTTTTTCTTTATTGCCTGTCCCATTAACTTCTTTTTCACAAGTTGGTAGAAAAGCCTCCTTGTGGTCAGCAGATGGCTCTTGGAACCATTTCTTGATGACAAGTGTTTGGTATATCCAGTTCTTTGGACAACATCTCCCTACTTCTGATTTAAATTCACTGCAGCCAGTGGTCTCACATCAATTATGTACACTGCTCCTTGTCTCTGTGTCTGAAATGTCAGTGAGGCCGATAATTTTTGCTCACAGAGGTGGGGAACTAACAAGGATCTCTGGCACAGCCTGCAGTGATTGCATCTACCAAGGCATTAGCAAAACAGCAAGGAAACAGAAACAGACACACTTGCTGAAGTTCAACCCCCTGCTCATACTCTGGTATTCAGAGAGTAACTCCTAACAGTGCTCAGGATGGCACCAGGGCACATCAGGACAGTGCTCACAAGGCCCATCTCTGGTTGTGGTCATGGGGAGATTCAGAATGTTCAGGAAAGAAAAAAGATGCCAAGAAATAAAGAATAGCTCATGATTTAACTGATTTATTCCTGACATAAACAGACACAATTCCATTAGCCTTCAGTTCTGTCTAAATATGCACCAGAAGGAACTAAGCTGGATATTGACTCTGACCTAGTTGGAATTCTTTATACATTACTGTATTGTTAAAATACTGCTTTAAGAGCCAATTTTGGGCTGTTGCCTTTGTTTTTGCACCCTAGAGAAAGCCAGTGGGGTAAACTTCTATTAAATGAATGTGAAAAATTGATGCCTGGTTCTAAGTGCACGTTTATAAATATAACATCAAATCCAGTGGCTTCCAGCAGCTTCTCTCCCAAAGAGCTCTGCCCTCTGAGACCTGCGGTGGTCGTGGTCTCTCTGAGCAGCCTCTTGGATCAGTCCAGCACCTTCCAAACACAGCCTTGTGCTGGGGACATTCAGCTTTGTCACTGGAGCAGCTCTGCAGCCTTTACCTCGCCATATCCTGGTGCTGAGCTGATTTGCTCATTATCAGATTGCTGTTTATTAATCAAAGCAGTAACAATGGGACGGAGGAGCTGGAATACGGCACAGACAGTGCTTCATTTGTTCCAATTGATTTTCCTATCACATTTTATTACTACTATTTACTTTGTATGCCTCAGGAAGATTGAACTGCATTGTGCAGTAGGGGTGTATGTATTTGAATTTCTCTTCTCTTTTAGCCCATGCTATTTCTGTGGTGATAGTCAGAACAGTAGGTTCTTCCAGCAACTAAGCCATGACCTTCTCTGCTATAAAACAGCATATGGAGATTTTGTGATAATGAGACTCCACCCGTGTGTGAAGTCCTGCAGGTGGAGTCCAAGGGAAATCCATGAGAACCATGGATACTGAGCATAAATTAGCTCTCCAAGATGACACCTTACAAGTCCTCAGCACTGACCAGACCCATTGCTGGAGCTGAAGCAGCTGGAAGGTACAAGTGTGCACAACAGCCACACACCGTGCTTAGGCTGGGACGATCGGGTGGTGTCAGGGTGAGGTTTTGCCTTGCATGAAATTAGTGGAGCTGATGATGACTATGTTTTTTTCCTGCTTCTTCCTAGCTCTGCTCTAATGTGCCTTAGATCACAAGCTGGATCCTGCAGGCTTCAGCCAGCACATCTAAGCCATCAGGGAAGAGCAGATGATTACTGTCAGGAGGCACGTGGTGCTTTATGGAAGCTGACGTGTGGGTCAACAGAAAGGCACAGGATGGCACAGCCTGTAAGATTGCATTAATCATCTCCTTGCCATTAACAAGGCTCACTGGGAACCAAAAGCAACTTAAAAACTGTCTGAAAAACTATCAAAATCTGTGGTGAAGCTCTTATTTTCAGCACAGCAGGGATTTCACTCTAGAGATTTATAAGCATTTGAACTATATTTACTCTGAAATTGCCCCATTCAGTGAGTGCAACAGGAAACTCATGGTTGGCTGCAGCTGTAGGTGTGAGATGCAGTTGCGTGGGGAGATGATGAGAATATCTGTTTAACAAAAGCTTTGTTTTCTACACTAATTTTAGAATTAGCCTAGTTGAGGAGTGAGGAGGAGGCAGCTGGCAGGTGGTAGCGGTAGCACGTGTCATGAATGAAGTTCAAAACACAAACCACAGTCAGTCAGCTGAGCTGAAAGTTTCCGTCGCTCCTCGCTGTTACTGGAACTGTGAGAGTCCCACACGTGGGAATTTCTTTCCTATCATGTGTTTTCTCTTGCTGAGATGCTGTTTTGTAACTTAGGCAGAATGGTGACCGTGTGTACATGTGTAAACACACCTCTGTGTGTGCACCACACAGCTCAATGAATGTGACATCATCCTCTTTGGGAACGTGCCGTGTGACATCGGCGAGAACTGGAGAATTGCTCCTTTTTTATTCTTCTTTTTAAGCAGAACTGCCACTTTTGTCCTACCAGCAGAAGCTTTTGTGTTTTAGAGCTGAGTTGTAGTGCCCTGGCCCTTCTCTGAAGTAGATCTATACTTGTCAGTGGGCCAACAGTGCCTGAGTGACTTGGAGCTCAGCTCGTGGCTCCCTGTCCTGCTGTTGACGACCTTGAGCTGCACCAAATAATTGTTTTTCTCCCTGTGGTTTTTTTTTTTTTTCAGCAGCAGTGAAGGCAATTGAATGATTGTAAAATAGGCCACTAGGCCGCTAGAGGTTAAGTGGAAATGAAAACAATGCCATTGACGGGAACATTTTTTGGTCACACTTAAGGTCACCGTGAGATATAGGGTTAGGAAACACCAGTCTGATAGTTTAACATCACAAATGGTTTCTGCAAGCACAGGCTTTGAGTGGTGGGAGGGGGCGAGGAAGAAGGGAGGGGAATGTACAGACACTGGTGGTAGATTTAACCAGGACTAAGCTCAGACACCTGGAGCAGACTCGCTGGCACAGTATTGATCAGAGCGGAAACATTAAGTATCTCTGTTAATCTGTCACTGTTTCATTCATGCTGCATTATTATTGTTATTAGAACCTGTGAGTTACCGTGTCCAGCCTGGATCAAATTCAGCAGCTGTATTTCACCAGGTTATTTTTTCCACTCTTTCTTACTGAAGTGCAGTGATGGCAGCAGAAGTTTTACAGCTTTTCGAAGGAATGATGTCTCCCTCCAGTGGTGATGAGAAACAGCTTCGGCTCCCAAAATCAGCTGGGGCATCAGAGTCTGGGAAGACGAGTGAGCATAACAACACATTTTCATGTGAAATAATTTTCTAAAGAAGGGAATGACCCTTCACTATTAGTCACCTCTTTTTATAACATTTCTCCCAGTAGAACCCAGGCTCTTTCCTTTCTTTTGTAGCAAATCTCATTCAAATACTGCCCGTTTTAACAAAATAACGTAATATATGCAAATAGCACTGAATTCCCACTCAATTTGCATGTTTTACTACTTGAGTAGCAATCGTTTCTATTTGCTGATTCCCAGGTTGTTCAATAAAGTACTGAGTTGGATTCCATCACCCTGTGGCATGAGGTAATACAGTGCTTTAGACATTTTGCAGAAAAAAAATCCCTTTGGATTAAGCTGTTTTCAGTTCAGAAGAGACATGTCCGAGCCCTGGTCACCTTGTAACAGAAAGCCATATGACACAAGTGCACTGGGGTGAAGAGATATTGATTTACCTTCTGTAAAATAAATGTAAAGTCAAAAGTCTGAGCGTTTTTCAGCACCTCTGCAGCACTCTGCCTGATCGGTGTGACCCTGGCTGCAAGCCCCATGTCTCAGACCTTCCACTGTACATCCCAAACCTTTCTAATCATCCTGGAATTGCAGATTCCTATTTTCGTTTGCAAAACTTGTGCGGTGTGTGTTGTGAGCCACAAGTGCTCCCTTATTCATCCATTTTGCGTTCCTTACTCAATTTGTCTCTTTTCCCCGCCTCTCTCTCCTCACATTTCCATATCTGAGATGAACTTCATAAACTACTTTTCTTTACCTCCCTAGGCCTTACTGCAGCCCCAGTAGAAACAGTGAAATATTAAATAGGATATTAAAATAGCAGGCTGATGCCTCCAACCTGGGAACCAGCAAGAAACATTGTGCTATTTAAACCAGTATTTAGTGTTAATTATGCTTTTCCTTCCAGTAATCAATAACCACTTGGTGCTGAAACTGGGAGACCTTTCTGAAAGGGTTCCATGGAATTATTTGATTATGCCAGTGGTGCTTGCAGTTACCATTCTGCTGATTTCATGCCAAAACAATGGGCAGTGATGGCCTGAGATTCAGCTAAACAGATTCCCTTCCTCTGAGCATCGTAAATGGGTTAGAGAAAACATATTTGAACATTTTCTTTCTGAGGTCTTTCATCATCAGAACGGTGCTGTAGAGTAGCTTTCTTCAGTTCATGCTGTATCACAACTCTTCCCTAAAATATTCATTTATTTTTGAAGATAAAATGTTACCTTGTCTCTTCCAGGAGAATGCATTCTCCATCCGTTTATTTTGGGTTTCTGGCTGTACTTTTGCCCTATCACCCACAAATATTCACTGTATGTTCCTTCCTCCTAGCCAAGGTTATAAATTAAAATTCAATTTCATTAAAATTGTAAGTAATCACTCTCTGGCTCTCATTAGTAACGATTCGGTGCAGGGGGATCCCGGCTGCTCCCACAACTGTAATTCAATCGGACTCACCAGCTCTTGTTCACAAATCGCTTGAGCTGCACTTTCTTCCCAAATTTATGGCATCAGCACTGTCCAGAGGTTGAATTACAGCTGCAGGTTTGATCAGGGACTGCATTATTCTGCATCTAATCCCTGCATTCTGACAGCGGCAGGGGGAGCACTGTTGTTTTACAGGAACTGTGCATTGTTCCTCTGCTTTGTGTCAGGGGCTGAATTGCCTTTGGAATCAGGGAACTGTCAGCCCAAAGCTACAAGCGAACAACAAGCTCCAGATGACACGGTTTATAAATAACAAACATGGAGACAGTCAAAAGCCAGCACTCCTTCCTCTGCACTCTCCTAAATTACTGGAATGGTGATTGACCACAGCCTGTGCTCCTGCATCAGCAATGCCATCTGAATATATTGATGCCTTCTGAATATATTGTTGAAATGTGACTCCCAGCTTTTACCCAAAATGAGGAATGTTGGTATTCACTGGTGGCATAAAGTCACTTACACATTGATTAAATATTTCAGCCAGAAGCCATGTTCATGCATTCATTCACATCCAAGCTTTTCCTCTTGAGCAGTGATCTGCAGCCTATGGCATTCTTGGCAAAAAGGGATCTGGAATGGCATTCAGCAGGACCTGTGTCCTTTTCCGCAGAGGTGATGTGTCACCATCAGCTGACAGACAGGACTTTGCCTCCTGCAAGGCAACGTGCCCCCAAACCCACCGGTACCCAGGGTTTAAACCCAGCGGGACACAGAAACCTTTATCCCTCCTAGAAACACTGTCCTCCAGCTGACTGAGGCAGGGACGGGCAGCTCTGAGGTTGGAATTGATCTTCCTTAGGACTAGAGGAACATGCTCCAGGCACATCTGCCTTGGATCAGACCCGGGAGAAATGGTGCATTGCCTTTGGAAGCTTCTCCTGCTTTAACATATCCATATGCATGTGCTCCACCAACACAGAGCAGAGCCACAGCCAGCATGGATCAGTGTCTGCTACTCACTTAATTGACCTTTACTGTTAAATCATTAATGGAAATCACTGAACATGGGGCAATAAGGTGCTTTCACCACTGTTTTGCTGCTTGTGGCTTCTGCTAATTTTCTGGTGTAGTTTTGCTTGTTTTAATAGCAAAATCTGTCATCTTCTAGTTTTGCACAAATCCTGGGAGGCAAATTAGAAGAGATGTGGAGCAATTCCTGTTGACTTTAATGAGAGCTGTGGTTTTTAAAAACTACATTAAGAGGAAAACTAAGCTTCTTTTATTTCTTTATGCAACCTTGCCTTTTTTTATATGCTTTGTGGTTGGAAAGACTCTGACAAGAGACAGGCTATGGGAAATGTCTGCTTTCATATAAGGACTCAGAGCAACAGCATTTGGCTGCCGGACTGCAGCTTTCAGCTGAGCTGTCTGCATCACCTGTTGTGTCAGTCCCCTGGGGCTGCAGATCCCCCTGCAAGATTCTCAGTCAGCTTCCCAGGTGTGTTCCAACATGTTTTCAGTGTATTTTAGCTCCTTCATTTGTCCATTTTTTATGCCTTTTCAAACTGAAATATATATTTTTTCCATTCCTAATTAACTCCCTGCCACCCTACTTGTGGTAAAACCTGATTTATTTCTCCTTTTCTGCACTGAGAGGACAGGATACTTAATCTCCTCTGGGTGGACGCTGAAACACTGAATAAAATGCTGATCACTCATCTGGTTAGCTCCTGCCAGCTCTTCTCTGCATTCCTGCCACCTGGGTTTTGCATCATTTGCTATCGTTTCTTTAAATGACAGTGTCTCTTCCTTCTCCATTTTTTGGAGAGTAATAATTCCTAAATTAGCTGGTAGTCACATTTGGGTGTGGTGTGGGTGTTTATCCTTTCATATTGTTTGTAAAACCATGAACATTCAGAGGCTAAAAAGGATTGTTTGGATAAACACTTTTAAAGGTTACGACAGTGTCTAGAATTTAGTGCACTTGTTGTTTTAGGGCATTTTTTTTGTGGAGAGAGAGCAGCTTTTTTTTATGAATGTCCACTTGATAACTGCGGAGGAATAAAGAAGGCTCGGGGTCCCCCATTCAGGGAGCAGTGAATAAATGTGGTATCAAAACAAACAAATATTAGCATTTTGGAAGCCTCTGTGTTTGATATCCATCCGCAAAGCAAAGGCTGAATCCCCGATATATGTGCATGCATGCATCCGTGTTTGCAGGGCAAACTCCTTCAGATGGCAAACACTCACTGTGAGTGCCAGCGCTTTTGCACATCTTGAAAATATTGGTGTACAAATGGGAAGAGGAAAGATTGCCCATCTGCAAGGGGAGTGGAAAATGCTGTGGGCACGTGCGCTCAGTGAAGGGAGTCAGGTGAAGGAGGTGAAGAATCAAGGCTTTTCTCCTTCATGCTGAATCCTTGACAGGCCCATTTAGTGACATGTCTAATAACACCTTTTCAGATGCACATCCATTCTGTCTCACCTTTGGAACTCACCTGGGCTGAGGAACATCTCGGTGGATCCAGCGAGGGGCTGGAGCCCGGCCCGCCAGCCTGGGCGTGATCTCAGCAAATACTGGAGACTCGCTTCCATTTATTCATCCCAAAGTGTAGGTGTTAAGAAATATGAGGCTGGTAAGTGGGTGACAGGCATCTGCAAGCGTCACCTCAGCAATTCAGGTTCACAGACAGCCTTGGAGTAGGATTGCAAAAATTGCATCATTTGTAACCTTTTCAGCACCAGCCTTTTAAAAAACAAACTGTAACCAACAGCTTTCCCTCGGACATGGAGAGAATAACTAAAGAGAACATCTGTTTTCCCTTTAGATGTGGAACTGCAATAGCAAGCCATGCATAAATTTTATTAAGGTTTGCTAATTTCCGACGAGTTTTGGGATATACATGTTACCCATGGAGATATTTGGCTCGGCATAACCAGATGAAAAGTCATTTTAAAAACAATGCAGAAAGAATGAATATAGCTTGGCAGCAAATGCATTAAGTTCTTTTCTCAGGTCTTTGGCTTTTCTGGTGCACTTTATAGATTTGTGTTGGTTTTTTTTTCCCCTCTTAATGTCACTCTTCTTGTTTTCTGATGACTTTTTATGACATCGATGACTAAACAAAGCGCACCTAAAACAACAAAGCTATTTAGTGTTTGAGCCTTTTGTACTCAGAATCAGAGGTCCAAATGCTTTCGGGATTTATGTCTGTTTTTAAGTTGTTTCTGCTTTTTGTGTACACAAGGAACACCTCCTTGAGGCAGCACGAGCCTATTCTGTCCCTTTGTGCCACAGGAATGTGCCACCGGATTTCGAACTCGGAAGCAAGGGCTGTTGAGACAGCACCGCTCTGGTCCCACAAGCCCAGATTCTGTGCCCTCTGAGGAAACACC